>SSNS01000056.1:2176280-2300387 GCA_006937985.1 Aphyosemion australe | reverse complement strand
GGCTCAGTCTCACTCAAGCGTACAGCTAAATTTGACCACATTACAAAGAGAGTGACCTAACTGTAAAGGCTGTAAAACAGTGAACATGGGAACCTTGTCTCTAGGAATCATCAGATGTTGGTAAATTAAAATTTTTATTTAATTTTTTTATTTGACTATAACCTAAGCCATATGTTTCATTGCTGTAACACCAACTGCCAACCCAGAGTACAACTGAAAACAAGAATTTTGCATAATGTGTCTGATGTTTTCAGTACGCTAATTAACACTCAAATTTCAGCTCAATGTTACTTTCATGGCTCCAGATCAATTTGTTCCTTCACCAAAATGTAACCGAGTTTTGGTTATGTTTATATATGCTTGAAGGAGCTTTATTTTGTGACCCGCACTTGTATAGCACCTTTCTGAGTCAGGGGATTCCAAAGCGCTTTACACTATAGTCAATCGTTCATTCATTCATACAAACCGACATTCAAGCGCTTTGTGCAAAAACTTTGGATCAAAAGACAAAGACGTGGATTAAAAAAGCATTATCAGCAAAGATTTACCACCTATCAGTGGAAACTCAGACAATGAGTGACCAACTATCACAGAAAGGAAAAGGTCCCATTGTTCTCTGCAACATGGTCATCAATAAAAGACGAGCCTCTAACTTGGGGCGGTTGCTAGTGCTGTCATTATCATTTTGGCCAAAAATGTACTCAGGTCAAATGGACTTGATGCCTCTTCTACAGAATCAATATGACATTTGCATTTCTATAAAAGTAATACAGTTAATGTATTATTATTATTATTATTATTATTATTATTATTATTATTATTATTATTATTATTAATAATAATAATAACTTTATCAATGTGATCTGATTCGACATCCAGAGCTGCAGCTCTAGATGATTTTGTGTAAATGGATGTCAGATAAAAAGTCTAAAAAAATAAAGCAGTTCTAACAGACATTAATCTTCTAAAATGCTTTCTTACAAACACAGGCAGGCTAGACTGAGTTTCCTCTGTACTTCACACAAACACCATCTACTCCAGCACACCTGCACTGAGAGCCTGTGCCTGGCTAATGTGTATTTTACACAACCAGACTGAGCCACTAGGAGCCCCAATGCAACTTTAGCTGGAGGACACATGCAGTAAAGGAAAAAGGTAAACAGATGTAGCATACAAAAGTTCTGACAATGAATTTAAGTTCTGCTTAGCCTAAGGCCTGATGAAAAGATAAATGATAAGTGGGTGAGTGCAAACTAATAAGTATTTCATAACCACTGAGAACAAAATGACACCTGCTGGGTACAAAATGGCACCTAACTTTGGCAGAAGGACGTATTGACAAATGACCAATTTTCCTACCCAAAACCTCCCTTTTTGCTCACATCTCTTCACTTACTGAACATAAAATGAAAGAATAACACCTCGAACTACAGATAGTTATTTTTACATATGAGCCAATGCATTGCAGCTATGGTTGTTGCCATGAAAACCTAGCTGTAACAACTAAGAGTGAGCTTTATTAACAAAATAACATGAATACATATGGTTTTGAGCCAGAAAAGGGTAGAATGCCTTCAGCGGGTCAGGGGCAGGATCATGTCCCAAGTGGAAGAGTTTAAGTAATTTGCAGTGTTGTTAACGAATGAGGGAACGATTGATAGGCGGATTGGTGGTGCATCTGCAGTGATGCAGCGGTTGTACCGCTGAAGAGAGAGCTGAGCCGAAGGGAAAAGCTCCTAGCCTGGCAAGCCATCCTGCAATTACAAAGAAAAGCCCAAGTCTAAATAGTCCAAAGTTGATGCCATCTTTGTTTTTTTGCTTAGTAGCAGTAACATCCCGCCCAGCAAACTGATAGAGTGTTGTAATTGGCAAGACACAAGAGTGGTCGGACCTGCTGAGGCTCTAATGGCTAGACTGACCTGCAAAGCATAATCATTTTGCTTCTGTTAAGATCTGTCTAGATTTCTAGGCTGCAAAGCTCTCCATTTACAGGCTGATCTACGTCCCAACCCTCATCCATGGATAGATAAGCTCTGGAGTGAGAAGGCATTGACCATGAATACTTGAGCTCAGTTTTTGACATTCAACATCTTGCTCTTTGGAAACTGAAAGGCCACATTTAGACAGAGATGTGGGAGTGGAAAGTGAGGTTTCTACAGAATAACAACAGAAAAAACATGGAAATATTTTGAGAATTAAACTAATTTCATCACAAAATGATCTTCAGATGCTCCACTAGTACATTTATTACACGGAGTAAATACTGCTGTAAACACACAATAGCTGCAGGAGAAATTTACTGACTGTATTTTATGAGCCGAGTTAACCCTTCTTGAATGGCCACCCATCAGTGATAACAGATTATGCTGAAAGCAGATGACAGATTGCAGTTACCAGCAGCTGTGTTTCCAAAAGTGTGGGCCTTCCCCACACACCACGATATTCTCTGCAACAGACTGTCCTTCAATGGAACAATAAAATAATAATGAGTAAAAATCATCCTGAAGTGTTTTCAGCAGCATTAGGCATAAACAAGTCTCTCCCTGTGAAATAACCCAAAAATGTGTTGGTGTATAAATTCTCTTCTGCTTGCAGTGTTTACAGCCCCTGCTTGCATCACTGGAAGATTTTTAATTACAAGCACAGGACAGTTTTTGTTTTCTCATCTTCCAACAATCTTAAGAAAGCACACAGGAACATAATTCTAAGGATTTTTTCTAAAGTAATCATTATTCTGCCTATAATGTTTATCGTGGGCCTTACATACTGTACCTGTAAACATAATGAAAACAGGAAGAAAACAGGTACATATAAAAAGTTCATTTGCAAAAACATATAAAGGCTATTTTTGATCAAATCACCAACTTTATTTTGACTGAAATCACCTAAATTATAAAAAGGTGAATTCTAGGGATAAATGTACAAAATTTGTTATTTGTTTTTGCATATTAACCCTTCATATGTAGACTTAAGCCTAGTTCATACTTTTCATCAGCAGGGGTGCAGAGACACACAACGCACAAGGCCAAATTTTTCAATCGTCCATAGAAAGCTACAGAGAGAACAAGCCCATTGGTCAGCACACCATTTCCTTTAAAATCGTCAACAGCACTGCCATTTATGAAAAAAAAGGAAAAAAAGTGCTGAAGGTTTCTAGCAGCAGACACGGAGTAGATCGAAGAACGTTTAGTGGACAAGGTCTGACATAGGGCTGGGCGATATCTTGATATCTTTAAAATATCAATATAATTTCAAACAAGAAACGAGATGACTCAGTAAGGTTTATATCGATATAACTATACAAGCCGCTAGCAGTCTTTCAGCAAACGTGTTCAAGTCTGTACTACTGGAAATACGCAGATTAATTGCTCAGGTTGCATCACTAATCCCTGTTTCTGTCAACTTTGATCTCAGCAGCTGGAGTGGTGATGAAGACGCGCTTCTAAAGAAGACAGGGTGACGTTGGTTTTACAGACGTGGTTTGAGTTCCAGGAGTCTGATGTTGAGCAGAAAAACATCCTCAGTAGAATATTCTGGGCGACAGTAAAGTCCTATCTGCAGTAATAACTTGTTAACGCAAATTAAATGCTGTTCGTTTATTAACACATGATGAACACACGTTTCCAAACTCTCTGGACATCTCCTGTGACTTAGTTTCAACAAATTTCCCTCAATTGTCCCATTTAGTAATAAAACACTATCATGAAAGTTCTCTCTCTCTCTCTCTCTCTCTCTCTCTCTCTCTCTCTCTCTCTCTCTCTCTCTCTCTCTCAGAGAGAGCCGTGGACCAGCTGATCCAGAGGCAGGGAAAAAGGACAAATCTACAACCTTATTTTAATATTATCAACAAAAAATGGAGCAAAGCGTCATTTTACCTGCAGTTATTCACTAGTGAAGCAAAACTTAACTTTCATGAACAAAATACTCATAAAAATGATTACAGTTTTTCTCAGTTGCTAAAACACTAAACCCTGTTGTCTGAACCAAATGCTCAGTTGCTTGAACCCACTGATTGAATCAATCACTCTTTTGGTAAAACCATAAGCACGTTTCACCTGTTTAGACACCACTTGCCAACACATTTTCATTGTGATGCACCTGTGCTGCATAATGGTGAGCACAGGTGACAAACGTCAATCACAAGTAAGGCACAGGTGTCACCACTTGAACACAACTAAAAATTGATCACACTTTGTGGCTAATGATGTGAGGGAACATACACAGTGCTTCATCCTTATAGATGTATTCATGGGGTCTTTCCACTGCATCCAGTTGAAAACCCCTCTGTAGAAATAGATCTAGTTTTGTAAGTGATACAGAAAAAGTGATTTAGGCCACTACAGCATATCACTACATAATCAACACTGAATGTGTCTGAATAATATGCCAACCTGTACGTACTGGAATCTTTGCTCTTTGCACTTACAGTAGTATTTGTATATTTTTGTACTTTTTTTTTAGTATATGGACTTACTGTACATAAGTGTCAAATGCACAAGATTTCTGTTTTGTCTTTTTGTGCTAAATGCAGTTGTTTTTGTTTTGCAACATGCATTTCACCTACAGTGAACAACAAACATTTATTTCTCCATCTTCATGTCCTGAGTGTTGTGTTTTCTATTTTTCTACGTAGTGTTTAGTGACTGTTCAGTAGTGACTGTCATTTTGATTGACTCGGGGCACGATTTGACAACATAGTTCAGTTTTGAGCACAGATTGAACTGTTTTGAGGTGAAAGTTTGGTTTTGCAAGAAAAGTCTGAGGTTTTGGGGATTTAGCTTGAACATTGGGTTTTGTGTTCACAAGTTAGAGAAAGGGAGAGCAGCTTTCAAGAAATGTGTCTTAGCAATTGAGAAAAACTTTAAATGAATCAGGAAAGCAGGAAGAAATGTTATTTCTGTTTTTAGATTTTTTTTTACTTCAGTTCAAACTATTTACAATTTTGTGTTTTCATCACATTTAGTTTGTATTTTATTTAACATATCTTCAGCTTTATTCATTTTATGAGAATTTTTTGTGTTGCATTGCTTGGAAAAATATACAAAACATAACAATTAAGGTTTTGTACTAAATGACATTTAAAGAACATTAAATGTTCTTTAAATGTCATCCTATAGTTTTTCGAAATATTTGTTCATTTATGACAAAATTGCTTAACTGTGAAAAACAGACATTGCTGCTTATGCTGCGTTCACACCGGGCTTGACGTTTGCGTCGCCAGCGTCAAGTTTCAATGTTAAGTCTAAGGTAAGGCGCGTCAGAGCTGCTTCAACGTCCCTGCGTCGCTTTGTGAGCGTTGGGCGCGTCAAAGCTTAATACTTTACACGCTTTTCAAGCTTTGACGCTTGCGTCAAAGCTTGAAAAGCGTGAAAAGTATCAAGCTTTGACGCGCCCAACGCTTGCAACGCACACGTCAAGCAAGTTCAGCTAGCTGAACTTTCTGCGTCGCTTTACAAGCGTCAACCAATCAGAGCGCGAGTTGATACGCCACAGCAGAGCGAGGGAAGAAGGCGAATTCATTCAGCAATGGAGGAGAAACTGATCGTAGCTGTTTGTAACCAGCGTGAACTGTATGACCCGACCTGCTACGCCTACCGAGATCGGAATAAAAAGGACCTTGCTTGGAGGAAGGTTGCTGGAGAACTTGGCGTGTCGGGTGAGTGTTTTTTCAACGTTAACGATCCGCCATTGTTACAAACATCCGGCAACAGAGAGCCGCGCACGCGCTCTGTCCTCCCTTCCCCTCCCCGTGGGGCTGACGCAACCGTCAAAGCAAGCTGCTTCAACGCAAGCTGCTTCAACGCAGGCTGCGTCAACGTCAAAAATATATAGGCGTCAAAAACGGCATGAAGTATGCGTTGTTTGACGCCCGGTGTGAACGCAGCATTAGGCTCCAGACAGGGTCAGGGACTGAAGAGGAACAGGTTAGCTGTTCCTGTGCTCAAAAAGTTATGTTACTGATCCATTCTAAAAAAAAAATGTCAACTTATTCACAAAAAATAGATTTGTATTTCATTGTCTGAAAGTATCCAAATAGTTAAAAAACAATGTTTCTTTTAGTTTGAGTTTCAAAACAGGAATGTCACTATTTTCCTTTTAATTTTTTTTTTTTACAGTACTGATGTATTTAAATAAAGAAAGCAACTTGTGAATGAAATGCATGTTAATATAGTAAACATAGCATTTTTTAACATAGTAAGCATATTCACACATGGAAAATATCAATGTGACTAAATTGTAGTATCTCTTCTGTATTAAAGGTTGGAAACCCCTGATCTAAGAGCTTGTGGAAATTTGTTGGGGCTCACAATGTCCCAGGAGCCTTGATATTTGGCCAAATACAACATAATTAAGCCCTTCAATGGATAAACTGGTTTGCCCCGCCTACTCGGCCAGAATATAAATATTAAACGAGCATGCTGATTGGCCAGTTTACCCCAGTGGCTCAATGATGCTGCCTGATGCTAGAAACGCGGTGTACAGCTGTGTACCATGTACAAGTAACTCAATAAGCAAGAACCTAAATAGGATCTCTCTGGCATTTGTTCAAAGTCTGGATATTTGTACTGAAACGTTATGCATGTCCTCCAACACTCTTCTTTGTTGATATCCTATCGTCAAACAAGGACGTTAGCAGTAATATGGGCTAGTGCTGTTCAGTGGTGAATTACTGCCACCAACATATATGTATTGTGGGTTCAGACATGATCATTTAAAGAGGAGAGTATAAGCTTTTCTCAGACCAAAACGTTTCTCCGTGGTCATTACAACATTACTAGTTTTCATATGAAATCAGGTTTGAGACAAAACGAACATTTTGGATTACACAACCTGTCAGGATCTGCTCCTTCTCCCTCAGATGTGCTGTCCTGTCTCCCCTCGTTAAGTGTTTATTGGACTCACCTGCCCCTTGTTATTAGGAATGCACCAATCCACTTTTTTCACATTCGATCCGATACCGATATCAGAAGTTTTAGTATCTGTCGATATCGATCTGATACCGATATGGAAAAACAGTATTAACCCTTTAGGCACCAGTTTTTTTTTAATTCTATTTCAAAAGGTTGTAGCTTGAAAATGGTTAGAGATAAAGGTAAACTGTAAATGAGAAAAATCTTCAGTAGGACCCAAAGTTTGTGATGGGAGCAAATTCACTCTCATCAAATTAGCATATTATGACTTCACCAGGCTGCCATATTGGAATGTATAATTTTTTACAAATGTTCCTTCTTATTTTTACAGGTAATTTTTACATCTAATTTTTAAATGTTCATTATATTTTTTATATTTTTAATTTACATATACATATAAACAGTTCTTTATTCATTTTTGCTTCATTTAGTTATTTTCATATTGTAATTTTTGATATTGGCCACTCAAGACTAATGCTTTATAGGCATATTTATCAGGTTTGTTGGGCTTGTACAGCTTCAGGGTCGACCTTCCCATGAATGTAATGATCATTTGATCCAAGGAAAGTTCCTTATGTGGACCATAGATGTTTAGAATACGTGGAATGTTCACATTGATTATGTGACACACTTTTACTTTCACTTTCATATTTACCGCAGCTGCCGCTATTTGCGGCTTTTTTTTACATTCCCGCTATGCCTGTCACCATTAGTGGTGTTTTTACCATCCTTTCTACACCCACCGTGTCCCGATCACGGAGAAATAGCCTCGGATCATGTGAGTGCAGCCTGATTACTCTCGTGAAGCACAGACTCTCTGTTACTGCGCGCAGCGTGACTTTCTCTCACTGGATGAGTGAGTCTTCATCAGAGGGCGAATATTCCTCTTCAGAAGTTAGAGTCAACTATTACCAGTCCAAGAACTTTGCCAACATTGAACAGACCTGCCAGCATTGTAAGTTTTTACTCTCTAATATTCGCCCTCTGTGAGCTCCGCTTGTCTCCTCCCTCCGTCAGGAGCGTCCCGGCTAGAGGCGATTTTCAAACTTTATAAACTCCGAACATTTCAAAAGAAACACCCAAAAGTGTTGCTAAGATTTATTTTACACCTTTCCACTATCTTCTGGTATAAAGTAATAACTTCATGAGTGATACTATTTGCAGCTGTGGCTCGTTAAACTCTGCAATCATGCTGCAGCGTGGGGCTGTAGCGCCGCATGACGTTGTCACTCACAGCACATAGAAATACACTGAATAGATGTGTTCTTATGGATCGGGTCATAGATCGGTCCATAGTCACCGATACCCGATCTAGAATTTTCTCCATATCTGTACCGATACAGATATGCGGATCGGATCGGTGCATCCCTACTTGTTATCCTACCCACCTGATTCCTGATTGCCCTCATGTATTTAAACCCTCTGTTTGTCCTGGTCTGTGTCAGATCCTCGTCTTGTCTACCTGTTGTATCACTACCTACCATTATTCATATTAAACAGTTATTTTGCCTGCCAGTCTGCCTCCTGTTCACCTGCATTTGGGTTCTACAACAACCACCACCACATGACAAGCTACTTATATTCAATAACAACAAGGTAAATGTGGCTTTGAATTCTAGGACCTCTTCAACTATACTGACAGACTGGTATGGTTTGGTAATTCACAAACACAATAAAATACTGTTACTTTCCCTGAAACATCACTTAGAAGATAGGGTACACGCAGTGTTGGGGAAGTTACTCAAAAATTGTAACATATTACATATTACAAGTTACTTTTCCAAAAAGTAATATATTACACTACTTAGTTACTTACTTCATGAAGTAACTTAATTACACTACTTTCTGATTACTTTTGCAGCCAGAAAGTAACCTGCAATATTGTTTTCATTCAATAATAACACTGAAGATCTCTTTTTGACACCCTTCTTTAATAAAAGAAATGTAAAACAAGCACTAACAACAGTGCTACATAAGCACCTTGAAAAATGCAAACTTGTAAAATGCTATCATAACCTCAAGGTACACAGTATCAAAATATTTGTTTGCTTAGAATGTTTACACAAACTGTTAAGTTGTTGTCCTTTCTTGCAACAAAGGAAAAGTAATATGCATACTTCCATCCGTAAAAAGTCGCCTTGCCCTCCATCGCCTCTGCCATGTTGCTCTTTTCCCGTTTCTCCGTTTGTGATTGTCCACGTAACCTTGCAACATCATCACATATAAAAAAAGCATCCTCCGAGTTCTCCTTGGAGGAGAGAGCGAGAGACAAGCCTAGTTGATTGTAACGCAAAAAACGAATGTTGGTTTCTCTGTAACAAGTAATATATTACAGAAATTTCATAAGTAATGCATTACATTACTGCATTACCAATAAATGTAATGTAATTACTGTAATGCATTAAAAAGTAATGAGTTACACCCAACACTGGGTACACGCTACCTCTTTGTATTAAATGCTAATTTAATACAAAGAACAAAAGAACTCATCATTTATAAATTCAAATATTTTACACATGAAATTTAAATTTTTCCTGAAGAAAGTAGTTAAGAGAAGTTATCACCACAAAACACTCGAGGCAATTTTCCTGCTCAACAGACCAACAGCAGCAAAATGACTAATGATATTATGTTTTGATAATTTCATCACTTTTGAGCATGTGTTTATCTGAACCAAAAATGCTTCACTGTAGTCATTGAGACTGGGTATTAGTGTTCTGCTGGGTTTTATTTTTGACATCTTACACCACTAATATATAAAGTACAGTTTCATGTCAGAGAGAATTGCTTTCATCAGCTCTTAGAAGAGGACTCAACGAGCCCAACAATGTTTAAATCTCTGAGTTTGTTTCACTTTTACTCTGCTAACTTTCAAACAAAACACTTCCCTTCAAAATGAATAAGAAGTCAAACTAGCAGGAATGAAATTAGCTCATTTATACTAAATTTACTGCATTTTGGGGGTGATTTTAATCATCGGTCAAGTAGCTAAAGTAAGTCAGAACAAGTCAAAGAACTGCTTTTAAAATTGTTGCACTAATCTGAATTCATAAACAGAGTTTGACACTTAGTTTATAAACATTGTCTGATTTATTTCAAATATCACAAGCTCGCCTTTGTGGCTCCTAGTTGTGTGCAACCCCCATTCTCACTGATTGGACATTTATAAAGAGCATTCACTAGCAGGGACTAATGTTTAAAACAGCATTTATGAAAAAGGCTAATGATGTTAAAAGTTCTGAATAACGGGACAAACTCTGTACTTTTTCATTAGACCACATCATGCCACCAAATTTAATAAGCACTTCTAAAAGCATGGTTGACCAAAGTGTTGTACATAAAAACTGGAGCATAAAAAGCTGGTAAGCACTCAAAATTCAAAAGAACACATTTATAAGATATACAAAAAGTAATCACTAAAAATTAAAATACACTTTAAAAAGAAATAAAACGAGGCAGTTTAAAACCACCTACTGCAGAAATGCACATTAACTTTAATGGCTTTATTAAGTCTGCAAAGTTAATAATATAAAAGCAGGTACAAGATTCAGAATCTGTATTAACAATCTTAAAAGTTTCATACTGGGGTCTAAACATCACGATTATGTCCTTTAAACAAAGTGTGATTTGGTAAAGAACATAATTATTAAAGAAATACCATCACAAATGATCGCAGCACTGATTAAAAAGCACTTTCTCTATTTCTAGAATCAGACTTTTTTAATGTCCCATAAACAGTTCACTGTTAAAGCTGAAGCCTCCCAATTAAAGACAAGCTAGCTGAGTAAAAACATCTGTGTCCTTTTCTGTCGATACCTAATTTATTTTTTGCTGTCTCAGTGAAGAAAGATGCATATTTAAAATACTGAGATGGTTTCCTCATTGCCCGATTCCATGATAATTAGTTCTTAAAATAAAGAGCATTCAGCACTGTTTCCAAACCATTGATCCAAAACGCACTAATTTAAACTTTGAACTAAAATAATATCAAAAATAGAAACACAAAAGTATCAAAACCACAGAGTTCATTCTCAGTCAGTTGTTTTCTAAACTGCAGCTTTCATAATCAGAACATCTGAATCACAAACTCACGTGTGAACAGTGCACACGTTTTATAAATTCATATTTGATCTTTCATAAAAATAAAATGTTTGGCCAATCTCAAAACTGAATGACTTTCCCAGCTACAGCTCAACCATCTCCAAGTTGCTGAATGTGACAATGTTCTGAGTGGAAAAAAGACTAAATGTAAAGAAACTCATGACTTGTGGAGTCACGTTGCAGCGAGAATGCATCATGGCTGATCCTCATTCACAGAGTCAGATTCTGACTTTTGCTGCAGCGCCTGAGATACACACAAGGTGGCCCTTTGGTGTTTGTGCCAATGACACGCTGGCAGCAGCTATATCTGACGCTGGAGGCAAGCATTCTGGCAATGAACTAGAGTGTTTGTGCAATAAACATGAGACATAGTCTATATAATAGGGAATGGACTGCTGATGGGAGAAGTTGTGAGGCTTCTGAGTCACATGTGAGACCAGTGTTGTGCCTCCGAGGCTGAAATTCAAATGTAGCGTGAGAGCATTGTTGTTTTGACACTTCTGTGTTTACATTTGGGAATTAACAGACTTCTAAATTTGTTTGTTAAGCTTTGAAGGAGATTTGTATTAATATAAGTATTTAACTATTTTAATGATGTATGTCAAAAGTGCTGTTGAGAGTGTCGCACTTTGATGTTTGCTGGAGCTGAAGTATTCATGTGAAGAGTTGGAGGGAAAACTGGGCTCTCACTGGCCCTGTCAGGCCAATCATCATGGGCTGTGCAATTGA
Organism: Aphyosemion australe; assembly: GCA_006937985.1. Lineage (NCBI taxonomy): Eukaryota > Metazoa > Chordata > Actinopteri > Cyprinodontiformes > Nothobranchiidae > Aphyosemion > Aphyosemion australe. Next base: position 2,288,646 of record SSNS01000056.1, on the reverse strand, counting down.
TAAAATTTGTTTTTCAACTTGCATTTTGGCTCCTAACAATCATCAAAGCTGCATAATTGACCAAAAGCAATAATTAAATTTGTTTGCCACATTCTGCTTTGCAAACATGCTCTTACTTTTTTCATGCCTTCTGAGTGGCGTGCATGTCCACCCTTTCTGCAGGCTAAACTCAAATATGGTGGCATTTTATTTCAGCACAAAGAGAGCGCACCTGCAAAAATATGTCTGGTACTTTCAACTGATACCTGCAAACTATGTAGCACAGCGTCTAAGGATATTTCTCCAAATGGTTTTGTTTCTAAACGTAAATGTCCCAAATAATTACAATTGCATGTGCTCACTCCCAGCTTAGACAGCCACGCGTCTGTAGCTGCTTTTCTCTGTTTTATTAAGGACTCTGCAACTGCCTGTCCATGTTTTGTTCACCACTAAATGGATCAACTCTGTGCTGGTGTAAACCTCTGGATTTGGGGAACTTCACAGAATCAAAAAATGTAGGCTATAAAAATAGTTTCAAAACGTTTTGGTGAATAAGATGTAAAGTTTCTGAAACTTAACTCAATACTTAAGCTAGTTATCATTATTAGGATTATTTTAAATGAGCCTCCCTGGTCATCATTATCAGTTAATTCATGAGTTTAAGTCTTATTATTGGCTAAATATCAATACCCAGTAACCAAAGTGGTTTGGATTGAAAGTGTGTGTTGGTAAGTTTAGGTAGAGGAGGTTTTATTTATGCCGCAGTACTAGTCATTAGTAGAGAACAGCCTGCAGGGTTTTACATGATGCACCAAAACAGCAGTTTTACAAGCAGCTCTAAATACAGAACACCTTCAGAGAAACCAGCAGTGAAAAGGGCCACGTTTTGCAGAAACACCAGGACAGCACCATGAGTCAACAAGGGATCTATAATTCACAAAGCAGCTTCTCCCAGAAATGGTGGATAATAATAACAGAAGAGACAACATGTGGACCACGGGAGCTGTGCATGATGGGAGACAAGCAGAAGACATTGATGAGCAGTGAGTAGAGCTGTTCTTTGAGGGCTGAACTATGTAGATCAGAGCCCTTGGGATGGAGTTAGAACCAACTGAGCCCATCCTCCATCCAAACACACAGAACATGAAGCAGTGAGAAAGGAAACAGAGACGGAATAAATAAATATTCAATTATTATTAAAGGATCAGAGGTAGATCAGTTTGAAAATGCATTTATGTCACTCACATGTGATGATTTTGACTCTTAGTTTGAGGATTTAACTTTTAGTTGGATATTGAGCATTGGAAGGTATGGTGTTGTAACTGATCGCCTCCCAGCAAAAACAGTTCAAGATCATCTTTCTCTCTCTTTTTTGTACGTTTTCCTGATCTGTGTATGATTTTCTTGTCTTTCCCAATGCCCCATCCCTCTCTGGTCCCAAACCCTGTCTCCATGTTGTCCTGCAACTCAGACTTGCAACCTGTTTGGACTGAAATGGACATCTCATTACACAGCGACCCCAAAAGGGATCAATCCAGGTTCACAGTGGGTGAATGGATGGATTTTAGCTTTACTGCAGTTCACGTTATTAAACGAAGAGGATCGGACAAGTCTGCCATTACACGTAAGGCAGATGGAGGAGCTTGGTTTGTGTGCTATTGCGTGTGTGTGTGTGTGTGTGTGTGTGTGTGTGTGTGTGTGTGACTCTACAGCTTAGACAGATACAAAGGTTTTTAGATACTGAGCTTCTTCTCATCCAAATGCTCTGCACCTGTGAGTGATGAGATGTTGCCATCGAATACTGAGAAATCCAAATGCTTTTTGTCCTGCATATTTTAATGTAACACACACACACACACACACACACACACACACACACACACACACACCTTCCGCATCCATCCAGTTTTGGTGATGGTGCCCCTACAGCAGTTGACAGGCACAACTTTCCTCCTCCCCCATCTTGATCGGGATTGGAAAGAATGATATCACACACTAGTTACTCTCACCCCTGACACCCTACAATCAACATGAGAGGATATTTATCTGTATTTGATCAGGAGGGAGAGAGAGAGAGAGAGAGAGAGCGAGAGAGAGAGAGAGAGAGAGAGAGAGAGAGAGAGAGAGAGAGAGAGAGAGAGAGAGAGAGAGAGAGCTCTGGTGGAAACATGAAGATGTACTAATGCCAACATGTGAACCCAGTAAGGTTTAATTTCTTCCTCGAACAGGGGGTGATCAGTGCCATGAGACAGTCTGCAGGTGGTAAAGGACACACGGAGGGAGGAGCAACTATCCACATTCATCACGTTTTCACGGCAAGCTGCATTAAATCATGGGAGCAACGTCACATTTTAGATCTTAATCTCTCATTTCCAACTGATATTTTACGCAGCTTGCTCAGCGAGTGTGCGCAACTCTGTGCGTCCATGCGCCTGGATGTTAGTGAGTCAAAAGTGGCAGACGTGAAAAAAGAGAAGCTCCCTCTTTCCCTCTCCAATGCACGGGACGCTCTCCAGCACGCAAATCCTCTCATTATTAAAAAAAAATGCGTGTGTCTTTGCTTTGGTTATTTTAACTGCGTGAACTTTCACCGCAACATCTGAAAGGTAAATCTGTAAATCAGCGAACTGAATATCAGCCCACTGCATCGTAGTTGTCTGATTTCAGTGGTAAATTACAAAAGCTCACAGCAAAAACGACTTGATGCCTCACGGAGCTCGTGGGATTGAGTCTGAACGTGTATTTACCGTCAGGAAGCGTCCCAATCCTCTTCAGACAATATTCCTGTGTGCGTTACGTCCCGTTTGGATAAGGTTTATTCCTCCCAAAAGCCACATATTCCCACTCCTCTGGAAAAGGAATCCTGACGCTCACGCGTTGGGAAGAAGCCTGGGAAATAAGACTGGCGCACTTCTCACTTCAGAGGGTAGAAACTCACGTTTGATGCGGTCCAACAATTATGCACGCGCAGAAACAAATTAAGGAACCCCCTTCAGTCCAGAACAAGTGCAGCGTTAATCCAAAATGTGTTCACTTTTATTAATAACTGTTACTATCATTAATATTTTCCTGTGACAGAAGAAAAGAAACCATTATGCTCCGGGGGGGTTGGACGCGCACCGGTCTACATCTTAATGATGGAGATGTTGGAGAAAAAGAAACAAGAGAGGGATTTTTTTTCCCAGCGTCCGTTCCTCACGATTCAGGCTGCACTTGGCTGATAAAACACCGTCCTCTCTCTCCCGCTCCAGCTTCCTCTCACATCCCCTCCCCTCCTCTTCCTCCACCAAAGTCTCAGTTGTAGGTTTTCATGGAGCAGAGACGCGCCTAGCGGTCTCACCGGGAACTCCACATGTGAGCCCCCCCGCCCCCGCAGGCTCTTAAAGACACATGTGAATGAGAGACCTGTGGCTGAGCTTCCCATTGGTGGGGAAAAGATGGGTTTTTGTGTGATAACATGTTGGCTCTAACATGTTATGATGTTACAGAAGTCTGGGTAAAAATGTAAAAAATGATGAGTGAGAAAGCAATATGAAACAGAGCGTTGCCATTTTCTTAAAGTGTTGCTCTGATGTGTTTTAACTTAAAGAAACAACTCACATGTTAGTTAATAACATTTAACTCCTAAATGGTAGGAAAAAACATGCAAGACAAAATTTCAGTCCCTACTGTTTTCTATTTTAGACTAAATGTACTAAACTAATTGAATTGCATAATGAAAATAACTTAATAAAAGCTGAAACATTTTACTAATAACACTAGCATTATTATTACCTTAATATTAACATTATCTTGTTTTATGTTTTTATTACTTTACATCGTAATTTAACTCTTGTTGCCCCAATTACACAAAATTGCATTTTTTGCCAGCTTTTTTTCTGGGTGTAGGGATTATTTAGGCAACCTTTACACACTAATGAGTCTGGTTCCACAGTGGGTTTCTGTCACTTTAAAACAACTTTCATCTGAAAACTTTTATAGCACTCTGTTTAAAGGCTTTTTACATGATCACATTATTATTATTATTAGGCTCTGCTGTCAACCACATAATTATTCTGGTAGAAATATGAAATTTGGATGAGAAGTGTTGGAATTTTTTGACCTTCCTTTAGTTAATAAATATTAAACTTTGCTTTACTGGATATCTGTAAACAGCAGTTAAGCTATAAGCGTAAACCACTAGAACATTTTGAGTTTAGAGGGTTTTTTAATGGATTCTTTTCTTTTTGCAACATGCTTCCTTTGGATTTACTGTTAGCCCATCACTCTGGAAATATATATTATTTTTTCTTTCTACAGAAATCCAATGAAACTATTAATTTGAATTTGACAACTACCCTGGACCCAGTAGTTGAAAATGAAGTGGTCAGCAGCTTGCACCCATGAACTTACCATACGCACCTGTACCTGGTTGCTTAAAACCCTACAGGCACTTGTGCAAAAAAGAACTTTAAAGTATTGTTTGCTCCTATTTTTTTTTTTTTTTGCAGCATGTCACATTGTCACCCTGTGTCTGATTGCATGAACTCCCAAAAAATCATCAACATTGGGTAAGTAATAAGTAAATGTGCTGGGTAAAGACTTGTGCAGATCTGTTGAAGTTGATGCTGTATGAAGCACTAACAGAGCCTTCATGTCTTCATCCACAGTGGTGGAAGGATAATGATTTGGGATTGTTTTCAGCCACAGGACCTTGAGTCAACCATGAACTCTAGCCTTTCTAGATATCAAAGCTTCACATCCAGATGATAAAAAGAATCCAAATGAATTATCTTGCAAGGGAAAAAATGTGGGACCATGTATCTGCAAACCGTCATGCTAAGTTAAAAGCCACCAACCCTTATTTTTCAAATTTTAAGAGAACAGTAAAACAAGAATAAAATAAGGTTCTATAGAACCACATACTGTCTGGTGTAGAAATGCTATCCAGCATGTGATTCTCCTCTTAAGCACATTGAATTGCTTCTGTGTATGAAATGTGCTATAAATAAAGCTGCCTTGCCTTCCACAAATTCTCAAATAAAATATTAAAAAACAATAGGTAAAATTAACTATATTTAGAACTTTGAAGGTCAACTTGACTCATATTTTTAATACATTTGCAGTGGTGGTGTGCGATACTGCATATTTTGGTATTGATCCGATACCAAGTAAATACAGGCCAGTATCACCGATACTTTTTAATAAATAAGATAGATGTGTGATTGAATTGCTAAATCTCACTTTTCTTGACCTTAAGTGTTTTTTGTGATGTTTTCTTTTTTATTATTTAATAGTTAAAAGCCAGGACAGAATTAGGACAAAGTTTATAATGAAATAGAAAATGCTTTATTATCAGATTTTTCAAACTTAAATAAAATGTGCACGCAAACAAACTAAAACAAACGGTTGAGAAACTATAATACAAAAATTTAAATAAAACTCTCAACAACAAAAACAACAACTAGTGAAAATATAAATATGTAAACAACAGCCCCCAATGCCTTTAGATAATCTGCGTAGAACAAAAATTTTGGTTACAGGTTTTTGTTCACAAACAGTATCATATTTATGTCACGTGATTCATGTGACAGCGCAACATCTAAACACACGAGAGGGGAGGGGAGAGGAGTGGAGCCAAAGTGTGGTACGCTGACACAGGAGCGGCAAGTCAGGCGGCTTTGCTGTTTCCTTTTTGCCAAAACCACAGCAATAAAGATGCTGCCTTGCTATTGATACTATCTATATTTGGATTGATCCGCCCACCACTAGTGGTCTCTAGTAGAAATGAATGCCTTGTAAGTCATACTTAGGGGAAAAAGCTCTGGTGCACCAGTTTCAGGAACTAGAAGTGTGCCAGATCAGCGTTGAGCTGAACATGGCAGGATCTGGAGTCTTATTTCCTGATATTTGGACATCTCACCTTGGACTGGTTAACAGCAACACGACTCTACCACTGACTCTGTTTGCAACGTTGATGTTTTATCTCCACAAATAACACAAGCCTGGAGGAGTTCTGCTGTGTGGTGGAGTTACTAATGCTAACGGTTAGCTTCTACTAGCCCAGATGTTCTCTGCTGTTTCCTGGACTCTAAACCAACAACAACCTTCCCCGTCGTGAGTCAAGACGGGTGAATCCATGAATGTTAAGTGACAGTGTGACGTAGATTTGTCAGGATTTTCAAATCTGTCTGTTTTCTATCAGAAGCTAATGCAGGAGATAAATGTAGGAGACTAGTTCATGTTCAGGCTGTATGAAAAACTCAGAGACAGATTATAATTGGAAATAATCATTAGAAATGGTTTTTCAGTGAAATACCACTATGAGGAGCAGTCACCGGATGAGGAGCGGGGACACCCTGGACAGGTTGTCAGTCCAACAGGCAGACACATAGAGATAAACAGCATATACACATTGTACATTCATAGCAGAAAGTGGGTGTACAGGAGGCGGGATATGATCCAGAAACACCTGAGCACTTTTATAGGACAGGTGTGATTTAGAAAAAGGAATTGGATGCAGCTGTACGTAAGCAGTGTTATATAGGTTCGAAACTTAAGCTAAGCAAAAAAAAAATGACTTACACAAAGTAAATAAAGTTTTAGTAAGGATTCGACACAAAGCTTTATAAATGAGGCCCCTGAATCTTCTGAAGATGCTGAAACTACCAGGAGTCTTAGATGTATCAGTGAAGACAACGCTCCTAAAAGACTCCTTGAGTTTTTTTTCTTTAGTGAGGCAAATTTATGAATTTCATAAATTTATATATTAAAAAAAAAAGAAAACAGCTTCTGATTTTGTGTCTGGATCTCCATAGCAGAGGGTTTAACCATAGTTTTAGGGAAAATTACATTTGGTACATAAATATAGGCTCTCAAATGGAGGGCAGGTGGAAGAGAAACAACTTTTATTAACTAAACTTAGTGTTATGGAATAGTGACCTGTCCAGGATATAGTCTGCCTCTCGTCTAATGAGAGCTAGGATAGGTTCCAGCTCCCACGCAACCCTGAACACGACATAATGGGCATAAAAATAAGTGAGAGAGATTGAAATGTAGGTAATAGCTGGTAGCGTTTGTGGAGCAGCAAAACACAACAGTGTCACAGTGTGCCCCCGGATTGGATTATTTGGTGTAACATGGTTTGGAATTCTGTGCTCATGTTACATTTTATTTCTTGTTTCATTTAATTTTGTTGTGCAAGTCTATTTTTTTTTTATTCGAACACTACATAAATGTAGCCATGCTTTCCGTATTTGGGAGGAGTTTTCAGAGTTCAGTGTAAAGTTGGCTGAATTCAACGGAACACGATTATTTTGACTTAGACCTGGTTCACATGGAAAGATTTTAAAATTGTCTGAAGATTTTCACAATTTGGGACACCCACACATCACGATAAAAATAAAAAATCAGTGACGTACTATTTTAGTCCAATAATGTGCTTAACACACCACACACAGCAGGAATATCTAGTAAGATTGTCCTTGGAGCCTTTGCGATATTTGGGGGCATCCTTAAGATTGTCTGAAGGAGAGAATCGAGTCAAAACTGCATCATTTTCTTGCCCTGTGAACCAGACATTAGTATAAACTACTTTAGATCATCTAGTTTTATGCTGAGATTCCCAATAATTAGTCACATCACAATAAGGAAAATTAGCACAGATCCACTCCTCACCTGTCGAAGAGGCTTCTGCTCTGGACGTGGAGGAGCAGCAGTTCTACTCTGAGCCTCTCCTGGACAGCCGACCTCCTCACCTCATAGCAGCCAATCAGAGGTTGAGTGGGCGTGGTCAGCAGCAGCTTAGCACCTGGAAAGCACATTGAATTGCCTCTAGCTATGAAATGTGCTATATAAATAAAGCTGCCTTGCATACCTTACTTAATTTAAAGCGACAGAACCCTGAAACTGCTCATTTTGAAAAGTACCGGAAATGACAAGAATAGAGCTGGTTAGAAATACTCTGTGTGAGAGGGATTTTGTGCAAAAAACTTTATGAACATGTTTTGTGTAGTCCAGAGAATTAATATAAACTGTTAAAAAGAGGTATAATGTACCTTTTAAAGTAACCTCAGTAAACCTTGCAGAAAGGTACCTTGGAGCCAGATTTTGAGTGAAACCAGATGAAGCATGGTTTAATTCTGTCAGCAGTGACCTCACTTCTCCCTGTTAATTTATAATTACTCAGCAACACCCATCACAGACACACTGAGCGCCTACTCTCCCTCACCTTGTTCCCTTTTAACTCAATCATCGACTGAACCTTTAAAGAGCATGACACTACGAGGGGATTTAGGCTAATCATAAACACAGTCTGGGAGTTATACTAAAACTATCATTTTATAATGATAAAAATAACGAATACAAGAATATTAGAGCTATGTTCAATGCATGCTTTAAGGTAAATTACAAAAATAATGTTGCCAGAACTCTAAAACCCTAACCTACCCAGACACTGCACTGAATTTATACACTGTGTTTAATACAACAAAAATGCTCTTGGTTTGCCATACAGGTAAATATACCAACAGATGCAACCACAGCTGGATTCAGTTAGAAATGTGATCTAAAATGGTTTGAGTAAAATTGTTGCTGCCATCTGTTAACAAGGACAATTCAGCGAATCATGGTGGTATTTTTAAAAGGTTGTCTTCATTTTGTGTTGCAATTATCTTTAATTGCATTCTTTGTTTGTACAATAAACAATCATTGTGCTGAATGGTATAACAAAATCAGAAAATCCTGCCCTCTTGAGAGCCAAGGGATGAACCACGCTGCTTTTGGAACAGCAGGTTTATGAGGAAGTAAAAGGCAGTATGAATACATTTAATCGTTTGCTAGGATGCCAAGATCAAATGATTTTAACACAACTCTAAAACACACACACACACACACACACACACACACACACACACACACACACACACACACACACACACACACACACACACACACACACACACAGTGTGGGTTTGAAAATAACACATTTTTAAAACATCAACAAAATGACGTGTGCAACTTTAATAATGCAAACCAAAGCACTTCCTTTACATTGATGTCCAGTAAAAAAAGTGCAATAACATTCACACAGACATACTAGTGAACTTCTGCTGCTATTTTGAACAACACCAGTACTTGCACCACCTACACACAGCTACAATGTCACACTTAAAACATGTCGTTTTTCACAGATGGACCTGAGATGTCACAGTGAGCTCCAAACCCCACACTCACACACTAAGCCTGGCACATTAATATTCATGCTCACCTCCTAAATGACACATTTACAGCCTCCTATAAACAGGTACAAACGCTTGAGATGTATTCCAGCAATGTGCTCACAAATCCTGCTGGCACCCTCAATGTCACACAATGAGAACAAATACTTCTTTAACAAAACTAATGATATTTCAGAGAAACCATGAAGAAAACATACATCTCTCTCTAAGGCTTTGGACGCCAATCTACCTCCCTCATCTTCTGTACTCTTCTATGAATTTCTGACTCCAAGTTAAAATATGATTCCTCTGTCCCTGTTCTTTCAAGGATAACACACAATGTTAGGAAAGTACTCTGTGTTCCAGCTTGAGCAGCAGCAACGGACCAGAAAACCTAAAGTGGAGATGGGTTCAGTCTTTTCTACATCCCAACCAAAATAGAGCAAAGTTAGTTGCTAATCAGCTGTTTATCCTTCCATGAACAACGATGGTTATGTTGTTCATGCCTGAGCCAGCTTGATGTGCCAGCGTATTTATGTCAGATTATTTATGAAGGCTATGACCCACCAGCATTAGCTGTCTGTCCTTTCAAGGTGTCCTTCCCTACTGAAACCTGTCAACAGCTAAGGAAATCCTCAACACCTTGTTGATGCTTTTATCACGTTTTCTTCCCCAAATGACGAACAAATGAATATAATTTTTAAAAGTGTTACATTAAGGTTGTGTGATAAAAGGTGGAGCTAGTTTTGTGCAGAAGGTGGAGAGAACTCAGGAAGCATGTTTGGTTTTATTTAAATAAACAAAAGAATCTTTATTAAGCTCTGCATGCAGGATAAATATGATAAGAAAAATAAATAAAACAACTTTTGTGTTATTGTTATAACTATTTTGAACCTCTATTTCCCATCGCCAGTTTAAACATCAACAATCTGTTATAAATAGAAGAAAAATTATTTTTTAATAATACATGCTCTCTACACTCATGACATTTGCACAGACAGACAGATTGTATCTTGGCCTCTGCAGCCTCTGTGTCTGTGTGATGTGATGGAAGGGCAGAGACGTTACAGTGAGTTTGTCACGACCCTGGCTCCCCGACACCCACTTTAAGCCTGATCACCCCAGAACTCCAGGACCAGCCTGCATTCCACCAGTCATTCCTCTCAGACCAGCCTCCAGACTTCACTACCAATCACGCCCCGCACAGGACGTCCTGCCCACGTCACCAGCCCGGGCCTCTTTCAGGAAGTCAGAATCTCTGCTCATGGCTCAGTCATCGCTTTGGCGTTCCAGCTCAGTCAGTATCCCAATCCGTCCAGTGTCGTTTCCAGAGCTCATCCAATTCCAGTCCAGTCAGTCGCCCAGTCCAGCCTGTCGACAGTCAGTAAGTTGCTCTCTTCATTTCTGGAACTGCACGCACTCTCGTTTCCATTCAAGCTGCACACCAATATTAATCTGTGTGTCTGTCCAAACCCAGTGTCAGTACTCTGAGCTTGGGTCATACAACACGCCACACTCCTACTCACGCTGTTGTCTGTTCAGTCCAGTCCACATCCAGTTCCTGACAGAGTTGAGGAAAAGAGATTTGCTGCCAGCTTCAAACACATTTATATCAAAGAAAAAAGTTAAAACAGAACTATATTCAATCAATGTTTGTGATTTTGGAAAAAACATTTTCATTGAGTTTAGTTGTACACCTGTTACATCAAATGGGTCAAAAACAATTTATCTACCAGCTTTTAGGTTTTTCCTTGATACCTTTTTTAAAATATGTTTTGAAATGACTAAAAGTAAATATTTTGACACTTTTTGTCCATTGTAGCATGAAGCATGGCTGAAAAATCATTATTTATGAGTTTCCCAAGTACATATTCTGATAAATGTCTTCTTTGATGTCATAATTTAAATACTTTAGCAGGAGAAACACCCTGATGGCTTCATAGTCTAATTAAACAAGTGGGGAAACAGTTTTTGATGGGGGGGGGCACACATCACAACACCGAAGAAATATGCCTACCTAGTTGGAGAGAGAAAGTGAGCTGTCATTAGCCTCAGTTAGTGCTAACTCGATAACGTTTGAGTTCTAGATGAGTTCCACCAATAAAAACAACAGCAATAATAAAAATAATAATAATAATAGCATTATATATATATATATATATATATATATATATATATATATATATATATAATTTATTTTATTTATTTATTATTTAAAGAAACATTTTTTGGGCAATGTTCCAAATATAAAAGCAAAATTAACGGCATCTGAATTAGTACACTTTTATTTTTATACGATGTACAAAAAGTTAAATGTACATAAAGTTCCTTCCATGTAATGATGTTAAAAACTGTTAATTAAATTTTTTTAAAAATCCATCGTTTGATAAACCGTTATCAAGATAAATCTGACTTCTATATGATATGAAATTTTGTTCTAATCACAGAGTCCACAGAAAGCCAAACAGATGATTACGTTTGAATGTTTCCCTGAGGGAAACGGTGTTGTCTCAGGGTAAGTCTAAGCTGTACATCATGTTTTAACTGTGACCAACATCAGACTCCAGTGTGAACAGGCTACAGACATGGAGTGACCCACATGCACTTAAGATAATGTGTTTTCACACACTGTTTGTCAAACTTCAGTGATTTAAAAGTCAAACAAAACAAAACATGACCAAGTAGACTGAGGTCACTGAAAAATATGTGGCCAATTTAAGACCAGACACGAAAGTGATCTGGGGTTGATTTTAAAATATTGACTCTCGTAATAAAAATCAAATATAGGTCATATAACTGCAAAAACATTCAGGCCACTTTGGTCTGCAGTGTGAGCACAGCTGTAAAAGGAAAAAGGCCGGTTGTCACCATTTTTCTTATATAGCAACATCCATGTTACCAAAAGTTCTCTTGTTGCCTCTTGCAGACAACCAATGAAGCAACAAGGTTAAATTAGCATTTCACTTCAACACACTAGACAACAGGGTTTGGTGTTTTGATATATGAGCCAGTGACTTCTCAGGCTTGTGAATTCTTGACTAGATTTGTGTTTCAAGCTGTCAAGTTGCAGCACCACAAGGTGAATTTAACATAGCAGCATTATACTTTCAAATGCACAAACATCAGTCGAGTTTTCCTTATGTTAAATTGGACTTCCATGTCTCAGCTGTCTCCAGACCTTGTAATGCCTTCTTCACGATGTTGCCTTAACTTGTATTTGCATGCAACAAGGAAGGATGCTTCCCATGTCATAGGAAAGTGTCTACAACAGGTTTAACAATATAAGTACTTGATGTTGTTGGTTGTTTTTGTTCCTTCTTTGTGGAGGTGACCAAAAGGCTATTTTGAAAAATAAATAAATAAATCTAACAAAACAAACTAGTTTGGTGTAAAAAATGAACATTTAGACTGGTAGGCTTTAAGTTGCTAAAAAAGTATAACTTTGGTGATATAAGGATATTTGAAGTCCTTAAACGTCATTTTCCAACCATCGAACGTCAAAAGGATTTTAGTCCAATTATTCATTGTTTGATTGATATACTCACTCACTCACTCACTCACTCACTCACTCACTCACTCACTCACTCACTCACTCACTCACTCACTCACTCACTCACTCACTCACTCACTCACTCACTCACTCACTCACTCACTCACACCCAGGGACACTTAAGGGTCACCAAGTATGCCAACATGCATGGGGAGAACAGGCTAAATCTGCGTAGAAAGGCCAAGTTTTGAACTCGCAACCTTCTTGCTGCAAGAGAACGGAGCTACCAGCTGTGCCACCATGGAGCCTCAGTGCAATTAGTTACACTTAAGTTTCACATTCTTGAATTGTGTTTCTGCAAGTTAAAATAACATAATAATTATATAATTTTGGACTCATATGGTAAAGGAAAGACCATTACACACAAATCTTCTCAAATCAAAGTTAAATATTATTGCTTACTTGATAATTTGTTATGTAATAAATTCCGTCAGCTTCACTGGTTTAAAGCTTTATTCTACAAAGCACCAGAGGGTAAAATTTGCCTGGAATATTTTAACAATAAACATTTTATGTTCGCTTCACCTTGGAGTAAAGTTTGTCACTTCGTTGGAGAAAAGGCTAAAGGAATATGGACTAATCATTTATTTGCATTTCTATTGTTAAAAAAAATAAAGCCTTAAATCCAGTTTCTGGAAGATGTTTGAAATTCTCATTTTTTCATTCACACCCTAAATAACAAATTATGGCTAAATTAAAAGCATTGGAACAAGCAGCAGAAATATATATATGTATATATATATATATATATATATATATATATATATATATATGATAGCCAACATTCCAGAAGAGGTGCTACAGTGAAATGAGGCCTTGGCCTGACTGGTGAGACGGTCACAAATCCCCGTAATCCCTGACACCAGAATACCACTGTGCTGTTTGATCCTTGCTCTAAATGCTGCTGTTCTCAGTCACTGACATGGTCAAGTCCAAAGTTTGATCCAAGAGCACACGCCAGGTAAAAAGGAAAATGTATAAAACTAAGACAGTTCAATAAAAACGATTAATTGAAACCCACCGACCTTCTAACAGAAACAGTACTTTGATGAGTTACAAATCCTTTTATTTATGCGTTGTAAAAGCAGGTTGTGGTTAGAGTCATTTGGATGAAAATACAAAAAAAACAGTGAACCTGACGTTGCGTGCTCTGTTGGTTTCCAGTTCTTTTATGTAGGTGTATAATAACAGTTAATCTGGTTTGTCCTCATTCCCCCATCTCTCCTGTCCAAAGCAGGCTCCATTAGCAAAAATGGGTCAGCTTTAATCCACAGACAAATTAATGGAAATGAAAATGCCTCCATTTGTGATTGATGCTGCTGTGTGTGAGTGATTCTTTGAGAGAGTGTGAGGGGGTGTGAGCTGTCAGCATTAATTCATTACACAGGTGCCCTGTAATGAGTATATAAGAGTTTACTCCTGTGTGTGTGTGTGTGTGTGTGTGTGTGTGTGTGTGTGTGTGTGTGTGTGTGTGTGTGTGTGTGTGTGTGTGTGTGTGTGTGTGTGTGTGTGTGTTTTTTTGCTTGAACTAACCATCACTTTTCAGAGGGTCTTAGATTTCTGGAAAATTATTTTTATATATCAATTTAACAGAGTGAACTGTTTTATATTGGAAAGTGTTAAATTGATTACTATGTGTGTATTCAGTGTAAGTGCACAAACGGTCTGAAGCAAACAGGGATGAATGTTCAAATTTGGAACTGAAATCTGTCCATCGTTTAGATTTCAGCCTCATCCAGCTCAGCTTGGGAGGTGGAGGAAAGTTAAATGACTCTCTGTGTCTGAAGGTTGCTGTGGAGTTGTTTGTTGACAGTAGTGGACTAGAAGGTTCCTGGACAAACTGCACTCACTGAACTCTGCACGTTGGTTTGTTACATTTCATTTTTTTATTGGTTTAGTATCTTTATTTCAATATTGTATCTCATTGGTTTCATGGCATGTCCAGGTACAAAGCTCCCGCCTTGTTCTGCTGCGTGATCCACAAAGCACCAGACCAGTCATGCTTCTCCTGCAGGTCTCCTGACATTAGCACACAGACCCCAGACCTGGCTCTACAGCAGTAACCGTCTGGGCTAGGTACTCTGGAACTCTTCTGTTCTTTGTCTTGCTCTTTACCCATAAGACCATTTTGCCTCAGCAAATAGATTTTTTTTTTTTGTTCTTTGTAGCTGCAGATACTCTCTTGTCTGGTTTATTTATCTGGATAGAATTAGTTCATTTAAGTTTTAAAGCATTAAGCTAAATGTGTACCAAGTGTGTAACACTAATGTGTTCATTTTGTAAATGAAACCAAATACAAGTCCATGTATATAATGTATATGTTTAATACA
Organism: Aphyosemion australe; assembly: GCA_006937985.1. Lineage (NCBI taxonomy): Eukaryota > Metazoa > Chordata > Actinopteri > Cyprinodontiformes > Nothobranchiidae > Aphyosemion > Aphyosemion australe. The sequence goes on along the minus strand of SSNS01000056.1, from coordinate 2,273,590 downwards.
GGTAATTAAACATCCATCCATCCATTTTCTTCCGCTTATCTGGAGTCGGGTCGCGGGGGCAGCAGCCTAAGGAGGGAGGCCCAGACTTCCCTCTCCCCAGCCATTTGGGCCAGCTCCTCCGGGGGAATCCCAAGGCATTCCCAGGCCAGCCGAGAGACATAATCTCTCCAGCGTGTCCTGGGTCTTCCTTTGGGTCTCCTCCCGGTTGGACGTGCCCGGAAAACCTCACCAGGGAGGCGTCCAGGAGGCATCCTAACCAGATGCCCGAGCCACCTCAACTGGCTCCTCTCGATGTGGAGGAGCAGCGGGTCTACTCCGAGCCCCTCCTGGATAACCAAGCTTCTCGTCCCATCTCTAAGGGAGAGCCCAGCCACCCTGCAGAGAAAACTCATTTTGGCCGCTTGTATCCGCGATCTCGTTCTTTCGGTCACTACCCAAAGCTCGTGACCATAGGTGAGGGTAGGAACGTAGATCGACCGGTAAATTGAGAGCTTCGCCTTTCGGCTCAGCTCTCTCTTCACCACGACAGACCGGTACAACGCCCGCATCACTGCAGACGCAGCACCAATCCGCCTGTCGATCTCACGCTCCACCCTTCCCTCACTCGTGAACAAGACCCCAAGATACTTGAACTCCTCCACTTGGGACAGGACCTCGTCCCTGACCTGGAGAAGGCATTCTACCCTTTTCCGACTCAAGACCATGGTCTCAGATTTAGGAGGAGCTGATTCTCATCCCAGCTGCTTCACACTCAGCTGTGAACTGCTCCAGCGAAAGCCGGAGATCACGTTCTGATGAAGCCAACAGGACCACATCATCTGCAAAAAGCAGAGACCTGATCCTTATGCCACCAAAACGGATCCCCTCACCACCTTGGCTGCACCTAGAAATCCTGTCCATAAAAGTTATTTACAGAGTTGGTGACAAAGGGCAGCCTTGGCGGAGTCCAATTCTCACCGGAAACGAGCCGACTTACTGCCGGCAATGCAGACCAAGCTCTGACACTGGTCGTACAGGGACCTAACAGCCCGTATCAAGGGGCCTGGTACCCCATACTCCCCCCCCCCACAGGGCCCCCCGAGGGATGTGGTCGAACGCCCTCTCCAAATCCGCAAAACACGTAGATTGGTTGGGCGAACTCCCACGCACCCTCCAGGACCCCCCCAAGGGTATAGAGCTGGTCCAGTGTTCCACGGCCAGGACGAAAACCACATTGCTCCTCCTGGATCCGAGGTTCGACTATCCGACGGACCCTCCTCTCCAGAACCCCTGAATAGACCTTACCAGGGAGGCTCAGGAGTGTAATTAAACAAATTAGACAAATTACCAGATTAAGATTTTGCTCCGACAATGAGAATTTTATCTACACAGCCATCAGTCCATCCACTATTGATACCCATTCCTCCTCGCAGGGTTGCGGAGGGGCTAGTATATCTCCTGCAGTCTTTGGGCAAACAGGAGGGGTACACCCTGGACAGGTTGCTAGTCAATCACATGGCAACACAAAAACACACATGACAAACAACCATGCATGCACACACACACACACACACACACACACACACACACACACACACACACACACACCTAAGGACAATTTAGAGAAACCAATTCACCTAACAGTCACATTTTTGGACTGTGGGATGAAGCTGAAGTACCCAGAGAGAACCCTTGTGTGCCCAGAGAGAAAATGCAAACTCCATGCAGGAAGACTCCAGGCTGGGAATCGAATCAGGGACCTTTTTGCATCAAGGTGATAGCACTAACGACTGCACTGCTGTGCAGCCCCTACTCATACATACGGGACACTAACAAAAAGAAGTGGGACAAAAATGTAAAAGAATGCAAGTGAGATAGTTGTGGACAGAGACATTTTCTGCTGCTTATCAGAGGATGGGTCACACAGGTAACAGGAGGGAAACCAAAACATTTAGTTGATTTGATTGATTGATTGATTGATTGTTTGATTGATTGATTGATTAGAATATTTAGTTGATTGTTTCTTAGTTTTAATGATGCTTCCTGCAATTAACCTCAGACCACTGGAAAGCCTGATTAATCACCTTTACAGGAAGTAACTTGTAAGGATGATACGTCTGTAGAATGAAGAACAAAGCTAAATATGTAGTGTCCCTGCATAAATGTGCCAAAACTATTCTCCTCTTAGTATTTACTCTGTTTCAGAAATACAGCAATGGTAAAACAAATGGACAAGTACAAAAAAAGCTAAAAGCACAACAAAATTTACCAAATTTAAATATTGATATAAAGTAAAAATAATTGCAATCTCAGTTGAATTTGTGGATCACATTGTGCTAACCCTGTGCTAAGTGATGGAGAGAAAATAGAAGAAAAATGGCAGGTGTTAGAGAATCTGGTGCAAAGAAGTAGGCCAATTCAAAAAGGAACATTGGGAAGGAGAGGAGAGAATCTGAAACAATTTGTTTCTGTCATTCTTTGAAAGGTTTTCAAGACACCTTTTTCCAGTCTTTTCACTACAACCATATTTTACCCCACATCCCCCATTACTTCAACCTACTTCTCCAAAGAAAATTGCCTCATACACTTAGTTGTCCTCTCAAGGCCAGGGGTAAACTGTCAGCGCTATGCAACCTGTATCTTTGGGACTAATTTAAGTTTCTCCTCTGAGCTTTTAGAGTCATTTTCTTCCTTCCTTCCACTCCTCCATCATTCCTCGTGTTCATTCATCTGACTGTCAAGCATATCTTTATACACACAGAAGGAAGTAACCAAACAATTAAACTAGTATAATAAAGCTGTGTAAAAACAAACAAAAACATATATTATACACTGCCCAGCCAAAAAAAAAAAGTCGCCACCAAAAAAAAGGTCACACTAACATTTCGTTGGACCACCTTTAGCTTTATTATGACACACATTCACTGTGGCATTGTTTCGATAAGCTTCTGCAATGTCACCAGATTTATTTCCATCCAGTGTTGCATTAATGTTTCACCAAGCTCTTGCATTGATGATGGTAGAGTCTGACCGCTGCACAAAGCCTTCTCCAGCACATACCAAAGATTCTCAATGGGGTTCAGGTCTGGACTCTGTGGTGGCCAATCCATGTGTGAAAATGATGCCTCATGCTCCCTGAACCACTCTTTCACTATTTGGGCCCGATGAATCCTGGCATTGTCATCTTGGAATATGGCCGTTCCATCAGGGAAGAACACATCCATTGATGGAGTAACCTGGTCATTCAGTATATTCAGGTAGTCAGCTGTCCTCATTCTTGGAGCACATCCTGTTGCTGAACCTAGACCTGACCAACTGCAGCAACCCCAGATCATAGCACTGCCCCCACTGGCTTGTACAGTATGCACTAGGCATGATGGGTGCATCACTTCATCTGCCTCTCTTCTTACCCTGATGCACCCATCACTCTGGAACAGGGTCCATCTGGACTCATCAGACCAGTTTTTAATAATGCGTTGGACAGTTCTGAACCCAGTTTTAGTCGTTTCTGCAATCTACTTAGATGTTTTCTCTGCTTGATGCATGCCAATGATGTGACCCTTCTCAACCAGACTAACATCTTTTCCACGACCACCAGATGTGTCTTTCCACATGGTTGTTTAAGAAATGAGAAGCAACTCATTGCACCAGTTGGGGTTAAATAAATTGTTGTCAGCTGAAAGATAATCGCCCATGCAGTAATTATCCAATAGGAGGCTCCTACCTGTTTGCTTAGTTAAATCCAGGTGGCAACTTTTTTTTTAGCCAGGCAGTGTATGTTCAAATTAGTCCACTCAACAAGTAAAAATTCAATAAAAACTAAATGATTTGAAACTAATGATGCGTTCACACCGGCCATAAAGTATACGTCGCCAGCGTCAAGTTTCAATGTTAAGTCTATGGTAAGGAGCGTCAGAGCTGCGTCAAAGTCCTTGCGTCGCTTTGTGAGCGTTGGGCGTGTCAAAGCTTGATACTTTTCACGCTTTTCAAGCTTTGATGCTAGCGTCAAAGCTTGCAACGCTTGCAACGCAAACGTCAAGCAAGTTCAGCTAGCTGAACTTTCTGCGTTGCTTTACAAGCGTCAACCAATCAGAGCGCGAGTTGATACGTCACAGCAGAGCGAGGGAAGAAGATAAATTCATTCAGCAATGGAGGAGAAACTTATCATCGCCGTTTGCAACTATCGGGAACTGTATGACCCGTCTTGCTACGCTTACCGAGATTGGAATAGAAAGGACCTTGCTTGGAGGAAGATTGCTAGAGAACTCGGCGTGTCGGGTGAGTGTTTTTTCAACGTTTATGCCGACATTGTCTCGATAGGATCCGCCATTGTTACAAACATCTGACAACAGAGAGCCGCGCACGCGCTCTTTCCTCCCTTCCCCTCCCCGTGGGGCCGACGCAACCGTCAAAGCAAGCTGCGCCAACGCAAGCTGCGTCAACGCAAGCTGCGTCAATGTCAAAAATATATAGGCGTCAAAAACGGCATGAAGTATGCGTTGTTTGTCAGGAACGTGGAAATCTCCAAGCACGTGAGCGGCGCAAAAGATGCGCGGAAAAGTCCATGGTGTCTCCCTTAAATTAAACAAAGGCGGCCGCGAGCAGTGTTGCTTTTGGAGACTCTGACTTTAATATTGAATCCAGACTGCTGTGTCTGTCCTCGCGCGGGGCAGTTCAAGCCTCAGTAGTGCTGTGTGTGTGTGTGTGTGTGTGCGCGCGCTTCTCACAGCACGTCTCAGTGAGAGACAGAGAAAAAGGCGAGGCAAAGACAGAGATGGCTAATGATAATGAATCGTGCATGCAGGAAACCCCCGCTGGCTGATTCTATCTGTCAGTCAGAGGCTCCCCCTAATAGTAGGCAAGAATTCGAGCCAGCCAATCAGTCGGCAGTGGGTGTGTTGGACCAGTTCAGCCTGAAGCAGACCGCTGTGGGAAGAGGGCTGAAAAAACGACCGGTTGCGCACGGAAAAATTCCGGGCTACCCAGATGTGAACACTTCCTACCATATCTGAGTGGAGTGGAGCCGGCCCTAGTGTGGAAGCGCTATTAAGAACTCCTTTGTCCCACAGGCCATCAAACGTTTTAACAGGAGGACAAAAGGGAGCAGGAAACACAAATAAGGGCAGAACAAAACCAGATATAAAAAAAAAAAACCCACATGATGTGCAATAAGCTGTGGAATATTATCAAGATCTGATGTTAATACTGCAGCTATATTTTTCATATTCTTTCTTAGAATAGAATAGAATAGAATAGAAAAGAATAGAAAATACTTTTATTGTCCTGCAGTGGGGACATTTTTCGTGTCACAGCAGCAATCACATTCACAACAGGAGCAAAGAGGAATGAAAATAAAGAATAAGGAATAAAATGCTGTACATTAAATTAAACATAAAAATATATATATAAATGCAAGAAATACTTAAAAGATTCAATAAAATTTACAACATTAAAAAAAATACTGTGTAGAGGGACTAGCAGATTGCTGTAATGGTTTTGTTCAGATTTTTCTTGTTGAAACAGGTTTTTTTTTTATTTCTATACTGCAGGAAACTGAATTTCCCAGACAAACCTTCCAGAGAGAATAATAAAGATCTATCTGAATCTGAAATTCATAAAATACCTGCTGAAAAAATTGAGATGTTTTTTTGTCTCCTTTTTACTGGAATAGTGACTATTACTAGTGTTTATTATCTTGATGCAAATGTAAATATATTGTGGTTTTAGTGGTGAAAAACTGACCTACAATCTGCTAAATTGGTCTTTTTTTAAGTTTGTGTGTTACAAGCCAAATGTGTAATAATGTTATTTAATGGAAGGGTTTATCAAAATCCTACAAATAGTTTTGCAAATCAAATTAAGTAAAATACAGAGAATGAACAGACTCATGACTGTAAAAGTGCATTAGTGCCCAAACCATTGCTAGAATGCAGATCTGCAGTATGCTGCTGGTGTTTGTAATTGCCTCAGATGTTCTGTCAGGGGAGAGAACCTTCCAACACTGCTAGTTATGACAGAGGCCTTGGTACAACAAACATATGGTGCCTTTTCATCTAAGCATTCTTAAAAAAAAACTCCAGCTCATACAAAGTGGAAGTATGGTTTTTGCACAAATTTAAACACATGCACACACAGACACACTCTAAATGAGCCACTGCTTCATTTATCTGTGGTGCATTATTTATCAGTAGCAGTGTTGCTGCTCCTCTAGGTATTCACGTTGGGGAAAACATTAACAGGGAACAAGGCAAGACTGGAAAAATGAATATTCCTCAAGATTAGTTGCAGCTCCTACTGGAATAATCATCCTAGTTGTAACAGTACACTAAACAAAACTGAGATAGGCCAGCATCACCATATTTCATATCACCACAATCTGCTGATAAAGAATAATTCTCTTAAACCTGATTTAATCTGAGCAGTGTAGCTAATAAGAAAACATCCCTCTGAGCACGTCGTGTTCCCTTAATAAAAAATACTGTAAAAAATAGAAAACTGCAGTAAAATAGACTAAAGGCAAATAAGTGTTTACGTGATATTCACTTCCTGATGCTGCTGTCACACTATTTCTTACCTTGATACAGATGTTGGTGTTGTATCATTTTATGAAGATCAAAATGTGAAGAAAGTATATTTTTGTGAAATGTCAAACTCCTTTGATGCATTATGATAAACATGAAATGATTACAATACACCAGTAAAATGTACCGGGTTGAACTATGGGGAACATAAAACATGCCACAAGCACAATAATGCCTTCTGTTGAGTTTCTGTATCATAATAAGCACATTATTGTTGTTGCTGGTGTGGCGTTTTGCTCTTGGCTGTGACTTTACTGCAGTCTACCTGGGTACAGGTAATTTAAAGAGGACATCCACGTTGAGGTTGTTGTGTAAGCCACTAAGCTCCAGGTGTTTTCAAAGGTTTTTCAGGTCAGTGTGAATGTGAAGGAGAGAATATGAATCACACAAATAACATGAAAACTCATGTTATTTAGCTTCTTATTAAATTTGAAGTCTAGCGTTTTGTCTTACATTAAATTAAACTAGAATGTAACCTAGGATAGGATATTACTGGATATGAAGGGGTCTCTCTGTTGTCATCATTTTATGACCCGATGCTAAGATGCTAAGTTTGACCAGCCAAGTAGAACAGATAAAAATCAAGACCAGGATCAGATATTTGAGAAAGAATCTGAATCACTATTCCTGTTTGTGTTGTACATTTTTTTTTCTACTTGCACAATTCTCAATACAAGATAAAAGCTATGAAAAATTCACTTTGAAACTTTATTCCGCACAAGCCTAAATTCCTTGCTTGGCGTCACTCAGAAGCTGCAATTTGCCTGTAGTTGAAAAATATGAATAAATAAACAAAAATAATAGATAAAAACTTGGGGATTGTTTCTTGCAATACCATGAAATGAGCACTGTTTTTATTTTAAAGATGATGAAGAATGCTGTATACTGCAGGTGTGGAACATTGGGTAGTAATAAGGCATCAGAGCATGGTGACAGAGGATTTCCATAAATTGAAACAACCTGGATTATTTTCACTGACCTACACTTAAAGTTATATATTTCCTCATGTCTCTGTGAGCTAAACATGTTTACAGTTCCTTATTGTGGTTAGTATAATAATACCATAACAAAGTGATGTGTTCGTCGGTAAGATGGCGCCTGTGCTCAGCTTTGCCGCTGTTATTGGCCACTCTTTCAAACTTTTCTCTGCTGACTTTCTCTTTTGTTCCTTGCTTTTGTCTGCGGTCTTCTTCGGTAGTGTCCTGGCTACCATCTCAGATGATCGCCAAACTCTGTTATTCTTCCAATCGTTCGTGATCGTCCAAGACGCGACATGGATTCACCTTCCACTTTATTTACATCCGCTGGGTGCTGGACCCGAGGTAAGCACTCACTCCGAGCCCAGCAATGTTTTTTCAATCCTGGTGAAAACTCAGAGGAAAAGTGGGAAACGAGCAGGAATCCAGGTGAGAATAAAGTGTGGGTTAGCTAGTAAACATTGGAGCAATCTCTTAACTGCGTCCCTTTGTTTGCAAATGTAAGCTCTGCTTCCGCTTTCCTACAGTGCTGCAGGGCGGCGTGGTGTATCCATCCATGTTACCTCAGGTCTGTTTATCCTCATTCTCCAGTGGTTTCTCTTCCTGTCCCCTCCATGAGAGGATTTTACAAACACTGTGGATCAACACTGCTACGTCCACCAAGTCCAGCTGTTTCTGTAGTTTCTGATTTCTCCACCTCACTCAACATGGCTTTACTAAATACATGCTCCATAACAATAAGTCCTTCCTGCTTAACGATCTAATTCTCACAAAAAACCTGGATTTTTTATTTTTGACTGAAGTTTGGCAGCAAGCATCTGATTATTCTGGTCTGATTGAACTCTGTCCGTGTGGTTATTGCTTTCTTAGCCAGCCCTGGGTAGCTGGTCTATTGTCATTAGAGACCACCTTTCTTGTAGCTCTACAACTGCAGGTCACTTTTCTTCCTTTGAACTGCAGCTGATTAAAGTTGGGCATAAATACCCATTTTACTGTGCTGTGGTTTATCGTCCACCTGGTCCAAACAGTTCTTTCATGCAGGAGTTTAGTGATTATTTTATCCTCTATAGAGTGGGTGGGAGTGTTTTTCCAAGAGGTCAGCTTCATCAACATCCTCCTTTCACACACGTCCTCAACAGAATCCAGTTGGCAGCCCAGAACTAAGCTAGCTCTCTTAACTAGCTTGCTCAGTCTCTTCCTGTCTCAGTCAGAGCTGCCTGCGTCAGACTGAATGGGTGACTGACTGGAATTGACGCGGACGTACGAGCGTTAGGATATGGCTGGCACGTGATTTAGTATAGGAACACCCATGCATGACCCGAAGGGAAACGGGAATGCAGTGATGTTCCAGAAAAGAGAGGTTGACCTACTCGTTAGCAGCGAGTAGGTTGAATGAGCTGGTCGGCTCGGAACTCTGATCATGGATCCACTGGCACAATGACTGAGTGATTTAATAGACGCCACTCTCATATATAGATGACGTAGGAGGTGGATGGTGGGAGTTCCGGCAGAGGGCTGATGGGAAATGGAGTCTTAGAGAGAGTTTGATGTGTTTTGGAAGTGTAGTGCGTAAAAACGTAACGCTCGAAACATAATGATAGCGTCCCTTTGATTCTGGGACGTGTCCAAAATGTTACACCTTGTTGCCAGTGGAAAGGAACCTGTCTGCTATAACGGCGGCTAATTGCCACATAGTACGTTTCGCGGCCATTTCACGACGCTTTCACATCTGTTGGAAAGAAGGGGTTCGACTCTGATAAGACTGAGATCCTCATCTGTGCCCCAGACAAGTTGGTTCCCAAAGTCAGAGACTCTCTTGGTCAGCTTGCTTCTCACACCAAACCCTCTGTCCGAAATCTTGGTGTGACCTTTGACCCAGCTCTCACCCTGGATTCTTATGTCAGTTCTTTTGTTTGATTTTCCTTCTTCCATCTCAGGAACATTGCTAAGCTGAGTCCCATTCTGTCCTGCTTGAGATTGTTCTCCACACCTTCATCTCCTCACGCTTAGACTACTGCAAATGGCTTTTCACTTGTCTGAGCAGAACCTCCCTGAACCGTCTACAGGTGGTCCAGAATGCCTGTGCTAGGCTGCTGACCAAGTCCTCCAAACACACCCACGTCACCCCGCTCCTCTTCCAGCTTCACTGACTGCTGGTTAACTTCAGGGTTCATTTCAAGATCCTGGTTCTGGTGTTTAGGGCCTTACATGGACAAGCGCCATCATACATTGGTGATCTTCTCAGTCCCTACACCCCCAGCAGGTCCCTGAGGTCCAGTGATCAAAGCCTACTGGTTGTGCAGCGCACCAGGCTAAAGACCAAAGGTTACAGATCATTTGCTGCTGTGGCCCCCAGACTCTGGAACTCTCTCCTCCTGAGCCTGAGATCAGTGGACTCAGTGGTCTCCTTTAAAGAGCAGTTGAAGACTCACCTGTTCAGGCTTTGGTGTGACCTTCAATTGATTCTTCATCACTACCGTCTCTTCATTCTGCTCTTTCTACCGATCCCGTCTTCACAGGATTCCGTATTACCTTTTTCTTATTAATTTTTCTTTCTTCCTTCACATTTTAATCCAAATTTTTTTCTTTTCCCCATTTTTTATTATGATAATTTGTTAATATTTTTTTCTTTTTCTTGTTTTTGTGAAGCACCTCATGATTTTTATCTTGAAAGGCATTACATAAAAAGAGATCAACAAAAATCTAAGTTGGGCCAGTTGTTTGAATTCTTAAAACTGGACTAAACATCACCATCCTGTTGTGAACAAGAGCCTCTACCAGCTGTCACTGAGAACTGAGCCCCTTCATGCCAGCTGAGCAGTGCTTCACATATTTTCTTACTGAACAAGTTCTGAACGTGCAGAAAGAATGACAGTTGGGTAAGATGGGATTTGAACACCTCATACAGTTTTAGAATAGGATCATTGTTCCAAAAAGCACAGTAACTCTGGTATTGGAAGATTGGAGTGATAACAGCAAATCCTGAAGCTTTTTAAAGAGTGCCATACACAGCTGTAGCATTTAAAAAGCACACAGTCCTAATAATGGAGTCTTCAACAATCAGTGCAAGCAAGGTGGCAGGGTAGTAAAGGGTTTAGTAGAAATGAGAAAAGTGAAGATGATTTTTAAAAAGTGCAATGAGTGTTCTCCTTAAATATATTTAGAGAAAATAAATTATTCAGTTTTGGTTTATTCTTAACTGCATTTATAACTTACAACATTCTGTCAAAAGTTTAGGTACGATAGCACACAGGAAATGTGGAAACACACACACGCACGCACACACACACTAAGAAAGAAAGCAAGAGAGATGGATGGATGGATGGATCTGTCTGTCTGTCTAAGCATTGTCTAGATGACAGCTTATAATTTACGTCTGAGTTGATAAATCACCAGCCATAGGCATAATTGCTGAAAACATTATGGGCCTTAGCTAATTCTGTACCTTTGGACACATCAGTCGATAACTGTCACACTATGAGGTCCGGTTACCACCTGCTGCCAACAGTGTTGATGACTTCTTTGCTGCTCGGATGGCAGAGTTTATAAAACTGCAACTAATCGTTCTACTTTGGGTAAGTGAGTAGTAAAAATCCCATGCAGTATCGTATATGTGTAGCATTTTATGAAGATTTTAGGGGGGAAACAAATCTGAGACCTTTCCAGAAGGACATGGTCAAAAGCTGTAATAAATGCATGGATGATGCACGTGAACCACTTGCATGTCTGACTCAGAGAAGCTTTAAAAAGTATGTAGCCTGTCTGTATATGCTAGAGATTATCAGGTTTTATTTGTGCCAGGGCTTCACACACCTCCACATCCTTTCACAAATGAAATCATTTATTGCTGAGAATATGTGTTAAATATACCCTGCATATGTGAATGCACTGAGTTAATTGGGTTTGGAAAAGCTTAAGCACTTCATTTATTGATATTACAACTTCTATTGCTTAACCTTTGAAACTTAAATATTGTTTCAGGCTAAAGTTTTAGCTTGAATTATTTTTGAAAGTACAAATCAACAGAAGCAACAAGACTGCACTTTCTGTCATCATGGAATGATGGCTGTGTTTTCAGTTGCTCTGTAAAAGATTCCGATAAGACTTTTTTTTTTCAAACTACTGTTCCATCTTGGTCTTCCTGGTTAGGGTGATGGGGAGCTGGTGTCTATTCCAGCTGTCAAAGTTGAGAGGAAGAATACTTTATAATATACGTGAGGAAGAAATGATAATTAACTTTTCAGGTTATTCAAAAACACTGTACTTACAGGTGATGTTGCAAAACTGTATTTCTAAGCCTTTGTGTCATGTTGGAAATCCCTGTGAAAATGTAGCTTAGCTGAAAACATAATAGCATAGTTAGAATAAAGCTGATATATCTAAAATAGCATTCATCATTCATAAATTGATCTCAGTAGTACATTTTTATTGTTGGTTTATTTTGTACTTCCTGTTTCACTTTATTGTTCAGCAGCACATTGCATATGCTTCAATGGCTGCACCACCTGCAGATAAAGCACATGCCTCTTTGTGAAGCCAGCTATGGGTTTTAACAGCACATTTGCTAATTCTGCTCCATTGTTTGTAGATGGCACTGTGTGGATGACAAGCTTATCCAATAGGAACAATGCAGCCTGTTCGTAGGCTAAATGTGTCTGATCCTTAAAGCAGAAATGATTGGCCAGTGTGCATTTAATTCTGACACTCATTGTTCTATACATAGACAAATGCACCCCCTGCCAATTCTCTTTATTTTAAACCTTCAATAATCTCCTAGACAGTTACAAAATCTCAATGAAACCGTATTTAAAAAAATGGCAAAAATGATGTGTGAACCGTATTTTGCAGCTGAGTCTTCACGAATCCATGAAAACCTGATTAGTGATCCCTGAAAGTATCACTTCAGCAGGCTTAGCAGAACCTAGAGTGGTTTAAATCCAATTTAGCTACAAACAAATGTAAACCAGTCTGCAGATTGTGTAATTCATGAAGGGATGCTATGTTCAGATATTTGCTTCTCTTTAACCTTTCTTCCATACAGCCAGTATACCAAACTCACACCAACTGGTACAAGGTCACAGGGAGCTGGTGCTTCTGTAACTGTGCGAGTGGCGAGTTTATAGCCCCTACACACAGGAAGGCCCCAGCTGGGTGTCCAACCTGCAGCCTGCTTGCTTTGACAGTGTTATCTAGTTTTGTCATCAAGGAGGCAAGTAGCTTTTCCAAGGTTATGTCAGTTCCATCTGAAATGAAGAAAGAATAGGAGAAAATGACATTGATCACTGCAAAAATGTCACTCATTGTCCTGAAAATTGACGTCAAGCTTTTGAGCTGTTTAATAAAAGAGAATCTGGATGAAAATAAGAACGTTTCATTAAAAGGAGACAAGAATAAAGTGGTCACTCATGTAAATTAAATGAAGCAATAATTAGGTATGAGTCATCAGTCAGTCTGTGCTCTCTGATATGTATGTGGTAAATGTTTAAGTCAGTTATAAAACACCGTCATAAGAATTGTGTCTTCTCTAGAAGAACATCAATAGTCAGAGTATTGTTGTCTCACTGGTATTCCAAACGCTCTCAGGTCATGGCAGACCTTCCCTCTAGTGCACACATGGGCTTTACAGCCTGCGGGTCACACCTGGACTGTAACCTGCCTCCAGCCGGTTCATGTGAGATTTATGGAATATCAGAAATATCATACAGCCAGAAACTGATTAAATTTTGAAACTAAATTTTGTGATGTGTTGTTTTTTAAAATTGAGAATTATGGTGTTTAGATTTGCACATCAAGACACAAAAGAGTTTTCTTTAAATTAATATATTTATATGTTTTGTTTAATAGAGGATTTGTCCAAAGCATCTTACATTTTTAACCCAACATGCTACAAAAGAAAGAGACAGAATGTTTTTAAATACATGAATGTATAATTATTTCTTCACCAGCCAGTGTGTCACTAAGCTTGTGTAGAACGTCTGAAGCAAGTTGATTCAACATTCTACACCAAAAGTGTGAAAATCCATTCCTGAACCCTGAATTTCACAAAAATTGTCACTGAGTGTGGCGCAAATCAGTTTTCAAAACTTCATTAGGAGAATATATTTGTTTAACAGAGAATGCAGTAATGTTTAGGCCAACCCCTCACATATGCACGCATGCACATTTTCCTAGCATGTGACAAGTAAATGGAGAGGCAATAAGGCATGTTGATAATGTGGACATGAGATGATATGATCCAAAGAGCAGTTTGGTGAGAATCCAGACTGGTGGGGGCTTTGTTTCCACAGTGATTACTTTCACCCAGTGGGGAACAGCTTGGTTCATGAACATCCATCCCAGCACATCCCAGTTGAAATTCACCCATTCTGTGTTTTGGCCATGGTAAAAGTTTTATTTTACCAGGCTTTGCAGTGCACTGTACATGCATCATATGAACATTTATTGCATGGAGCATGCACGACAAATGTATACGTTTCTGAGTGCAGCAGCATTGTTGCTGCTTTTATTATCCAATCAGACTGAACATTAAAAGAAACACTTCAGAAGCTTTCCTGTCCAAACTAAAAAGATCCAGGACTGGAGTAGTCCAGATTAACTTTGTGAAGTCTCAAAGCAGAAAAACCTACAGTCTGTTCACTGGTGGTGAGTTTGTTTGCTGCACTTTTTATGTTTCGACACTGAAAGAATGGGAAAACAAAGCCGGGCAGAACCATCCACACATGTGAAGGTCTGTTTAGAAGATGTTGATTCTTGTAGGTTTACCTTTACACAAACAAACATTCTGGGTGAATTACAGCAAGTCCAGATTCAGAACCACATCACTGACAATTAATCACCTGTTGTTCACACACATCAACCTCAAACAGAGGCAAGACGAAAGATTGAAAAAATACAATGAAAAAGCTACTTAAGTTTGATACATTGTTAGTGCTTTAAATACAAAAAAGGTAAAAGGTGCATTCACGTTTATCTGAATGATCAAGATTTTCTCCTATAGCAGCTACCTCAAAACATCTAAAACTCACAATAACATCTATATTTAACAGCATGTCTGTGTGTAACCACCTGCATCCAGCAGGTGCACTATAGTCATTTAGATTTCAGACCTTCTTAATTGTTTTGTGTGTCACATGTCCCTCAAGCAAAATATGGATCTATTTTCAGCCAACATCAAATGTCACACGTATAATTCACATTTACAGATAATCTAATTTTCTGCGGCTCTTGCATCTGCGTGGGGTACCACCAGTCTGTTTGTCCTTGACTGTGACTTTTCTTTGCTGCTTTTGTTGCATCTAACTTCAATATTCTTCACCTGGGGCTAAACCACTTTTAGGCATATTAATGTTTGACCCTGAAACTTCATGGAGAGTCAAAGTAAACAGGCTTGGACACCTGACTTTTTTCGTCTTCTTGCTGATTCTCAATATCGGCAGTAGCAAAGCAGGGTCGAGCACAGCTCACACACTGAAAGACAACATTGAATGCTAATTTACTGGGCCAAAACATGGTTCTTTTCTTTGGCTTGAAAAGATCTCCAACGAGCTCCAGTTCCTTTCATAAAATCAGTTCACCAGCCATTAAGTCTCCCAGATCTCCCAATACTCGCACTGCGCCCTACGCCCTTCTGTGAAGTGCACTTAGAGGAGGTGCGCAGTAAGGCTTTGAGTGCGTAGTACACAAGTGTGCCAAAATGGGACAGGGAGCATTGCGTCATCAACTGTGGCACATGCCAGGATGCTGGTCGCTTCTGCACTCAAGAATCGGGCCACCCTCTACGCACTCACACCCCTGGCCGGGAATGCACAATTGAAGGTTGCAAAGGTGGAAGTGCGAGTAATGGGATTGTCTGAGCTGTCATCTGGCAAAGGATCGCCACCACCTGGTGGAGAGTCTCTTAGAGTCCAGCTGGTGTCTGCTACACCAATCTACACCTTTCCAGACACATCACCAGACCTTCAGTGAAATCTGTTTTCCCTAACTAACCCGCTACCCTGACAATTTCAAAAAGGGTTCAATCTACCCATGATATCTTTTGTTATCCCATTGGTGTTCTAGTCTTAATTTAAGAATAAATGATAAATTACCTGCACTTGCGTAGCAACAGAGGACTCCAAAGTGCTTTACAATACAGTGAATCA
This sequence comes from Aphyosemion australe, assembly GCA_006937985.1. NCBI lineage: Eukaryota > Metazoa > Chordata > Actinopteri > Cyprinodontiformes > Nothobranchiidae > Aphyosemion > Aphyosemion australe. The sequence continues at coordinate 2,257,912 of SSNS01000056.1, read as the reverse complement.
TTCACACATTCACACTCTGGTGGTGATGAGCTATTGTAGCCACAGCTGCCCTGGGACCCACTGACAGAAGTGAAAGCTACGCCATGGCTACACTGGTCTGTTTGGCTGGTTTGCTTACTCTACTATGCTCAGCCTCCTGTTCAGTCACCTGAATCCCTGACCTGTCTACTGGTCTCAGTTGTCTGATGAGACCAGGAGCAGACTGGGAGAAAATGCAGCTGTTGAATGACCCCAAATGTCTGGCCGCTTGAGCAGTTTGGGGGCAGGTGCAGACGCCGGCCCTAGAGCACACCGGCTGTTCCGGGACTCTCCAGCACTCACAGGTGGCCAGTCCGCCTCTGGACCACACTAAATTTCTCTTGCCTGGTGTCAGGGCTGTTCTTCTGATTTGTTTAACATGTGACTATAATGGTAGTTTAACAAAAACACTAATATTCATTCATTTTGGATAAGTGTTGGCACTGAAAGTTATTAACTCACTTTGTTCAAAGTACAGACCTCTTCCTGTTTAGCTGTGACTAAAGAGGCTCTGGTGTCCTGAGAGGGTCGCTTCTATCTGCATACCAGTAATGGTTGAGAAAGTAGGTTGAATGCTTCTTACTTTATTTTTGGTCTGCTTCTATCCCAGCCTGAATGACTTCTACTTTTTCAGCATGTATCGAGAAGGCTTTGGGGAATTCATCCTCCTTATTTTTTAGCTCCTTCCCTCTGGTTCCCTCTTCATTCACTTTGTTCTCTATCTGTTATTCTATCACTCTCTCAGTTTTGCTCTTGTCCTCACTATCTCTAAAAAAAGTAGAATTCCAACCTCCTGACATTACATTCACTTTCTGTAAAACAGTGTATCCTTCTACTTTTTGCTCTTCATCTGTGTCTTAATACCCCCCACCCCCACCCCTCCACTCCAACTTCACCTCCTCGCCCCCTTCCCGCCAGCAAGGCTATGACCTCCACAACTTTTCCATATCACAAGGAGTTTGTCATGTCAGGGCAGCCCAGAGTTAGAGCTCTGTCCCTTGGGTATAGTGTTGACAATTGGCAGGCTGAGACTGGACACTACTTGAATACTAAGTATGGGATACCTGGATGGCAGGATGTTGGAGCCAAGGTTGCCAATATTTTAGGAACTCTATTTTACAACTTAGCAACCACTGAACTAAAAGAATTGCTGTGGATCAGTTGAGATCTGAGATCATAGGGTTAACGTAATCATCTGAAGGGTGATTACATTTATTATTCAATATGTGTATGCTTTTTCAATGCACATGGATCCCTTATCAGTGAGTTAGTGAACATTAATCGTTACTTCTTGTTGAATACAGCAAGGTTGCTCATCCTGGTCGTCAAGAAACACCTGTTTTCATATTTGAAATTTTTCCTCTTCCCAACACAACATGACCAAACTTCAGACATTGTTAGGAAAAATCCTGGAGTTTCACTGCTTCTGTGACTGATATCATTTCCCCAGCTTTGAGTGCATCTACAACTACCTTGTCCCCTGATCCTCCTGCTTCTCTTTACATAGGCGTTATGGTCAGCACCTATTTCTTTAGTATTGACAAATAATAATAATCCTCACAATAATGCTCTGCTATTGGCACATATTTTGGAGGTTTGTGACACAAATTGATCCCAGCAAAAGGTCTTAAAAATTACTTGCATTGTGGATTGAAACAAGGGTAACTATTATTATTTTACAGCTCAAGAACCAACTTGAAGCAAACACAATAAACAGGAGGGTCTGACAATGAGGGAAGGAAAGTAAGGACTAGTTGTACATGCAGGAGCGATTACTGGGTGACAAATAGAAAGGATGAATGACAGACAGAATACATGTAAGTAATGAACTAAAGGCCAGAAACTGAGTGAAGTAATAACTGACACAAAGTCAAACAGTAAAATAAAAATACTGAAAGGAAACAATGTAATGATTACAAAATAGTCTATATTTAAAGAAGTGAATTAAGGCCCAACATGCTTTAAAATGATGTATTACACCCACCTTCTATGTTAGTTATAAACTATTATACGTTGTTCATATATATAATGTAGATGATAAATGATTACAGTTGTTTTGTCAAGTCTTGAAAGCATTATTATGCACAATCTGCTGTGCTATTGCAAGATCTGTTAGCACTTAACCTATGTGCAGTGAATGAAGTTTAAATACCACCTTATTAAGTTTCAGCTCAATATAAAACTGACTAATTGTAAATTGTGATTACTCAGTTTGATTAAGTGTGCTTGCTATCTTCTGACTCCAAACAGTAATCAGTTTAGTATGATTGAAAAGTGTTCAAGGTTTTCATTTAAATTTGTCCAGTGCTGAATAAAATATTTTATAAACAGACTAGGTTGACAATGTGACAATTAAATACATTGAATTATTTCAGTTTCAATATATTTGTCATTTCTAAGACCACTGCTCCACGGTAAGGTATTTTTGGTGGATCGGAGAAAGAGAATTTAAAAGTAAGTTATGGAACTGTGCTAGACTATTTTCAGCTGAGCTCTTACTGTTGAAGAGTCTCTCCCCATAAAGTAAAAGAATAAATACACAAAAGCAGCATGTACGTGGCAGTAAATTGCTAAGCACATATACATTCAGCTGTCCTTTTTTATAGTTTCCACACTTGGGAAAAGGTAAATCTGGCTTTAAAAGCAGTGCAGAGAGGCAAAGGGACATTCAGATTCACAATGAATGTACACAGAGCCACATCCTCTCCTTCACTCTTCCTCCATTTTCTGCTTTTGCTGTATTCTTCATTAGGACAGGTAATTGGGACATAAATGCCAATCATTACCATTTACTGAGGGGTTAATTGTTTCCATGGCCCACTTAATCAATTAGACTTTTTGTAAATTTCCTGCCATCTTACCTTTGTATCAGTGGTAAATTGGCTGTCTGCAGATCAGGAGGTTGCTGGTTCACCGTCGGCTCCCCAACCACGTGTTGATGTGTCATTGGAGGTGTGTGTGTGTGTTTCACAGAGGATTGATTGTGGTGGCTTAGAAGCAGGTGAGTACTGCAGTTTGTAGTATTGAGAGGCTGAATATGCTGATAAACACCTCTGTCAGCTGGTCAGCACAGGCCTTAATTACACTCATTTTGAGTCATTTTCTTTGGGAAGAAAAGCTCTGACGCTCCTGTTTTAGGAAGTAGACGTTAACCGGTGGAGTGGGGAGCAGAAAACAGCAGGATTACAAGTTTTTCTCATTAATATTTATGATATGCAAACATCTGATTGGCTAACAGCAATGCAACTCTTCCATTTGCTCTGTAACATTGATGTGTTATCTCCATAAATAACACATGCCTGAACGTGCTCTGCCATGTTGTGGAGCTGCTAATGCTAACGATTACTAGCCAAGCTAGTTCTGCTTTCTCCTGGCTGCAAAATCTACACAGCTTTCTGCGGTTGCAAGCCAAAGTTGGGTTGTGTCCATAAATGCAAATTTTACAGTCTGGCTATTTTTGACCTGACCGTTTCCTCGTCTACTTTCTCTCAGTAGTTAGCGTGTCAGGCCGCTGGCGGGGCTCGGTGGCGATTAAAGTTGTGGGTTGAAGAGAGATGGTGTGGGTGGTTGAACTGGAATATGAGTGGATCAGGAATGGGAAGGAGGGGAAGTTACTTGGTGATGGTTGGAGTGTCTGGATGAAGTAAATTGGAACAGACGTGTTAAACACAAATCAGGAGCTCTCGGCACACTGGTTGATGACTGAGTGAACTGAGGCGAGTGAGGGAGTTTTTTAACCGCTAAGGGGCTTAGATCCACCCAATAGCAGGTGGGGAGCTCGTCATACACAGCTGACGGGAGTTGAGCGTGATGAGGTCCTGAGATAATGCAGGCGATGGTAATTGAACACCATTTCCACACTCTGCATACATCTGAAACTCAGCTTGACCAATTGTATTTCAAAAAGAACAAGTACACCTTTCTCAGTGAACCTCTGCTTTAGGTATACATCCAGGAACAGCAGTGTCTATCCAGTGTCTTGAGGAGGTAAATTCTCCTCAGAACTCACCTAACATAGTTCCCTCTCATTCTACTACTGGACCTCTCTGGTACTTACTCAACCCTGTGGTTATTTGAATCCCTGCCTCTGTTTTTTTTTTGTAACAACTAATATAATTTTTTTTTTGCCTGCTTCTTTTATCAGTTATATTTTACACTTAAATTTTATATTTTTGAAACCCAGCGTCGGCAGCAAAGTAAGAATTTTATTGTACAGGGAAACGTTTCTTTATTGTGAATCTTTTGTTCTTGTGTATTTGAGACAAATCAAGTTCTATTCTATTCAAGTCTCTGATGGTGCTCTCATCTTCAAGAATGTGTTTACGTTTTTAGAGGCTGACCTAAACTCTTACAAATTCAGTAGTCCAGGTGAATCTTTTTAAAAAGTAAACCTGTGGCACACTAATCGATGAGAGACATCTTAGCAGCCTAACACTTCTCAGTCCTGTTGTATTTTTAGAGCAGAGGGAAGTGATAGCAATGGAACTCTTTCAAACCAGCCAAACAGAGAATTGTTATATTGACTCAAGGATTAAAAGACTGATCTGTCCGATAACCCCATGCAACATTTATCAGCTCACCAGCAGGAGCAAAGGGAAGAAAGAAGTGAGAGAGGGTGACAAGAGGCTCTATCTGCTGCTTCACAAAACATGGAGTTGATGTTTTCAAGCCTCTGTTATTGTTGTGAACCTTTACTGACCAGCCCAAATGGTAAAAAAAAACAAAGTGAGATTTCTGAAAGAGCAGTTTTTCTGTCTCCAGAGTTGTGGGTTGATGTGTGACAGAAATGTTGAAAACTCTTTGAATAGAACTTGAAAATGTATTTATTTTTTGTTACTTTTGTGCATTTATTGACTTCTTAGAAAATGAATTCTAGTATAATGCTGCATCATGTCCGGTAGAGAATAAGTGTTCAGGTTTAAAAAAAATGAAATTCCATCATGCCAAAATTTGGAAATGAATGCCCTAGAAAACCCTTGATAGATGACATTATTTATGTTTAATAAATGAAGTGCTCTAGACTAACTTTTTCCACAAGTGGTTCTGAAAAATTCACAAGTACCAAGTCAACATTCAGGAGCATTTCTGAACTACTGGTAAATAATTGAGTTGGTAAGAAACTGTTTGAAGAAGCCATGGCATAAGTCTTAGAGGAGCTGCCTCTGAATCTGAGCTACTTCAGATTCAGGTAAGAGCTGCTCTGGTCTACACTCAAGGTCATGGTTCCCAGACACCAGCAGAACAGGACTATAGACAAATATTGATTTGACCCTGAGGTTCCTAATCTAGATACAACTACACTAAGGTCCTGCCCATGACAAAGATGATCACAAGTTCAAGTGAAGGTTTGAGTTTTTATGCGTCTCTACAAAAATCTGGGGGATCACTGGAGGTCACGATGGCAAGCTATCTGGGTTTTGTTTGGCCAAAACAAGAGCTGTGGTCATGGCCTCCTAGATGTGTAGGTTGTGAACATTAATTTGTAAGACATAAACCAATGACCACATATATATACACACATAAATGTATACTACTAATCAAAAGTTTGAACACATCTTCTCATTTAATGGTTTTTCTTTATTTCCATGACTATTTTAATGTAGATTCTCACCAAAGGCATCAAAACTACTGTATGAATGACATCATACAATTTTTGGGGGCATGTTTATGAATATGTCACAACTTGGGTCATTAAGTTAGTGAAACACACTGTTTCCAGGTTGCCAAAAGTGAAGTGGTTTATTTTAAAAAAAAATATATATATAATGAATTTAACTTAACATGAACCAAGACAAAACCCAGACTAAGCAAAAGACCAAAGCTAAAACCCAACAAAGGAATCAGAAAACCCTTGAGCCAGAACAGCCAGTATGAGGAGCAGCCGAGCTTTTAAAGGCTGGGAAGATTGGGCCCAGGTGTTCCCAGTCAGCAGCTGACAGACCACACCCACTACCTGAAGAGAGCAGAGCAGACTTTAACACAAGCAAGTCACAAGAACAAACGACAGTAGTCGTCACAAATATTATTTACAGACACATGATACAATATGAGTCTTAAATCTAAAGAAGTGATGTTTTAGGGTAGTGTGAAACCCTGGTGCACATCCCTATATTCCCTCTTTTCTTTTACATTATGTTACTGCGTGGAGGCTGTTATAATAACTGCAATGTTCAACCTACAGTCACAAATTCAGTCCACACCTCACATCAGTCCTGCTGTTTCTGAATCTGCTTGTGGACTCCTAGCCTGTTTGACATGTGAGTTTGTTTGATTGGATTTGAATTATGGAGCAAATTATTTCTTTGCAATAACAAACAAGGCAGCCGGGGTAGTAGTATATTGAATCAAACGTTGGCCTTTCCTAGTGAGGAGCTGGTATAATTAAAATGATTGGTTAAATGTTTTGTATATCCTGCTCAACATGGAAAAAACAACATCCTTTCACTTGTGTCTCCATCAGGTATTGAAATTATTTTTACTGCTAATCAATCTGTGTAAACAATGATCAGCACTAATATTTGGGAACAGCTTTAAAAACAAATAGATGTTGAAGCTTATTAATTCACAATGAAATGTATTGTATATACAGACAGTAAAATTGCATAAGGAAACACTTCCGTGGATTAATAAGAATTATCCAGATGGTACAAAGGCATCTTATCTCTCTGCAGCTTCTAATGACTGAATGACTGTGCTTGTTTGGCGACTGGATGGATACAGCAAACACACTAATGAACTAAAATGTTGTCACCACCAATGTCTGAATACGGATCATGTTAGCTGTTTGTGTTAAAACAACTGTGTACTTCTCCAGAACTCTTAAGAAAAGCTGGCAGATTCACAACAGTTATGCTTTAAAGGCTTCAAATGTACTTTCACATTCTTTCCTTACATGTCATCATATCAGGTGGGAAAAGAGATGTTTTATTTCAGCTAGTTAAAAAACATTTAATACGACATTAGAAAAGCTCTCCTGTTTCAGTGTACAGATGTGTGAGATCAAATGTATAATCATCTCAAAAAACTCAGTTCTGTATTTTGTTTTCCCTGATTTCACCTGAATCAGGTCACTTGGACCTTTTTGTCATGGTCTTCTCCCTGACCCTGACTTTTACTATCCTGACAACATCTTTATATTCCTGCAAGATGATAAACATCTCATGCAAGGTGCAGAACACACCAGCACTTAGAGTATGTGGTTCCTGTCATGAAAAAAGGGTGAGTGACACCATGAAGTCAAACTGATCCAATAAACTAGAGTAAGTGCATGTCCTTAAAAGGGTCATATTATGACTTGTATCTTAAAGCCATACTATGCAACTTTTTCATATTTTTAAATCATTTTCTTGAGCTATTATGTGCTAAAATGACCCTTTACAGGGTTAATGAAATGTTACTCCCCACCGCCCTCTGTGGCCAGAATACCGCATTTGCAACTTCAGAGTGGCGGGCCACAACCTGCAGAACTTAGAAAAAATGGAGCTAACATGCCTGGCGCTGCAGTCTGCTTCCAGCATGTTTCCTGCATGTTTTAGATCATGAACACAGCTGATGTGTTTGATTTAGTGATGAACCGCTCCTGTAGACACTAATGAGGCTGAGGAGACATTTCAGCAGTTAGATTAAGGTGTTAAAAGAACACGCTTTTGCTAACAAACACAAGGGGGTGCTAAAAACAAGCCACAACTACCAAGCATTCCTTTATAATAGTTCAATGCTCATTACAAAAAATGTTCATCAAGTTTTTTGCACAAAATCTCTCTCACATCTCAGCAGTTTAACTCTTGACATTTTCAAAAGCTTCCAGAATGAGCCAATTTCAGGGATCTCTCATCTCATCTCAAGGAAAACAATCAATTTGTTTTTCTTGAGAAACAATCTGTTGCTGGCCACATCCACCCATCTCTTTATTGGCTGATATGAGGTGAGGTGCTTTGATATCTGGGAGGGGCTCAGAGTAGAGCTGCTGCTCCTTCAGCATCGACAAGTGGTGGTGGTAGGGGTATGTGTTTGCAAATGTTTCTGATTGTGATGTCACAATAAGAGCATTTTTGAAATGGCTTATTTTGGACATTTAGTTCCTAAAACCATACTGACAGAAAACAGATGGATGTTTTTAGTAATTACTGAGGCAGTAGAGACCAACATGGCAGCACAAAAGAATGAAAAAAAAAAGAGTTTTACATAATATGCCCCCTTTAGGTATGAAAGTCTGGGCAGGTTCCAAAATAATAGGAAGCAAGAAACCTAGAGGAAGAACTGAAAGAAAGAAGGTGAGGTAGCAGAAAATGCACATCACAGAGATCCAGAGTTCAAACTCTGTCAAAACTCTGTATTCATGGTAAATGTGGTCCAATCAATCACTCATTTACGTCAGGTCGGACATCAGGTTGGAAAACATTCAGGAACATTTGACTGGTGAAGCAAGAAAAGACTTGGCACTACATTCCCCTCAACAGTAAACTGAACTGGTCCCACAACTCAGATGCTCTGTATAAGAAGGGCCAAAGCTGCCTCCACCTCCTGAGGAGGCTGAGGTCCTTAGGAGTTCATTCCCAGCTGCTAAACTCCTTTTACCATTCTGTTGTTGGCTCTGTTATTCATTCTGCTGTGGTCTGTTGGGGTGCAGGCAGCTCTGACCGAGACAGGACGAGACTGAACAAGCTAGTTTACGAAAGCTAGCTCGGTTCTGGGCTGCCCACTGGATTCTGTTGAGGACGTGTGTGAAAGTAGGATGCTGGTGAAGCTGTCTTCCATCTTGTAAAACCCCTCCCACCCACTGTATTCCACTGTGGAGGTCATGGACAGCTCAGACTGAGACAGCTTTCCTGTGCATTACAAAAATTGTCTGTGTGATGAATTTACAACCAGTGTTTTTAACAGGATTATATTCTAATATAAAAACACTAATCACAATAAATACTGTAAGCATCAATTTCCTGCAAGCCTTCGCTGCAAACAGCTAAACAAATACCCTAAAATGATGATTGTTCAGCCAAAGGAAAGAAGTAGAAACTCTGACAAACAGACCAGACGTGTTATTACGGATAATGCAGATCATACAATCTTATTTAAATAGATTTCACTGTAGCAAGCTTTTCCTTTGTCTCCAAATGGCTCTTGTCTGCTCTGTTCTACAAGGCAGTTACAGTGTCGAATTACTCATCTTGCAACAAATCTGGGCTTTTAACAGGTTGAAATTCTATCCCACAGATGTTTTCTTGTCAGTTTTAAAGTCTAAATCCAACTTTCAGTGGATTTTTTTTAGAAAAAGCTGTGAGGTAAGCTTTTCTGTACTCATGTCTGATTTTATTTCCTCTGCTGATTAGATTAGTTGAAAGTTGTGTCAATGTAAATGGTTTTCTGGTATAAAGAAATGCACACCCTTTTAGGCAGTAAATGCAGACAGCCAAGAAAGGTCAGAATATTTCTTTTTCTACGTTTGCATTATCTTTCATCCCAATTCCTGGTAGTATAATGAAAACACGTGAGTTGCAGTTCTAAACCTCTAGCTGCATGTTCACATGCCCATCAGAGGATATCAAAACGTGCTACACTAAAATATAATGTTTGTTAGAAGTTCCCGTGTATGGGTGCAAAGCCATAAATATTAATAAATATTCAACAGAATTAAATAAGAAAAAGATAATTATGTCTAAAGGTTGCTGGGCAGAAAATTTAAGGTTGAATATGGAACATGGACACTCTGGCAAACTCTAGTGATCAGAGGTGGTATTGCAAAAACAGAACAAATTTTCCAGCCATCGGGGTGTTGGTTCACTGCTGATACGTGAAGTGACCAGCCAGCACCATGTCCAGTGCTGAATCATACAGGGTAAGGACTAATTTCTACTAATACGTTTATTTTACTAAAGTATTTACCGTTAGAACACCTTCTGGGCTCAGAATCAGCTGCTTGATTTGTCAAGTCCGCCATTTTACACAGTCCCAGCCTCGCCTTGCTGAGCGGACTTTTTAGCGCAACGGTGCCCGCTAGTGGCTGGTAGATGTAAACATAAACCAAGTGTCGTGATCATCAAAATACAATTTTGATTATTTATTTTTTTAAATATAGCTTTTAAAGGAAAACTGTACATTCATTCTGCACACCTCTAAACGTGAGGTATTATTTTTTTTAAATATAGCTTTTATTAAAATGCTCCATATTCCATCTTTAAGTAAATTGTCTGAACCTAATGAAGGAAAAATGAGGCCTCATATGGTTATACTGAAAACTCCAAATAGTGTCAGTTTATATTTAGCAACACTTTAAGTTTTATTTTCTTCTGTTTGTTCTCTTGGGGTATTTCAGTCTCATATCCCACTTTTCAAACACACTTTTTGACATTTTGAAATACAAAAAAAGGAAAAAAGAAAATCCAACACAAATATTTTCAATGGTTTTCAGCTTTTTTTTCTGGTTTAAATTCTTTGAAATAATCAGTGAAATTAAGAAAAAAAAACTTAATGCATTTACAACATAAAATGTCTAAATTGATAGAAGCACTTTTTAAAATGGCTGAGTAGATGGTGGGACGCCATGAGACTAGAGAACAGCCCTCTGTGGACCTTGGTTTGTATTCCAGATGTCTCTGGAACTCTACTAGGAGAATATAAACCACATTCTTTTAAAAGACAAGCCCATAAATGGTGAATAAAGCACTGCTTCTGACTGATTATTTGTCTTCTCTTTGAGTTGATCTAAGCTGAGGTCTGAGGATTTTCATGGGGATAGTATGGACTCACAATTAGATCAGACTCAATCCAGTTAAAAACAAACTACATGCCCTGAAAATATGGGTGTTTTACCTAAATGTTTCAGTTCCAATCAAGGCAGAAAGGTGGAATACTTTAGAGCATAAAGGTTGTCACAGATCTGTTGATGTCCTTACTCAGGTTTAGTCTGTTTGTGTTTCCATCCCATCTTCCTTTTTGGTCAGAAATCCACAATCAGTGCAAATAGAATAACTTAAGTTTATACCTTGGAAAGAGAAATGATTAAAAACAGTACTAAGCAAAGCATTTTCTTTGAAAAACACTGCAGCAGTTACTATGTTTCAACATGAAAAACTGCAAGTCTGATTCATAAATAATATAATAAAATAAAAAGCTGTCAAACATGTCATACAAAGAAAAGTACTGTGGTACACCAGCATCTTCAAAGAAATAATGTGGCTTGAGAGAAAATCTTGGAGGATTGTAGTTTTGAGACTTTATAAATGTTAGATGAAATCTGAGTGTGAAAAGAAATCTGCAGCAAAGCACATCATTCAAAGCACTCATAAGGTTTTGAGATAAATCAGCTGTGTAGTCTTCAAAATCCACTTATCACTGAATGAAAGAGAAAAGGTCATGTGACCAAAGTGATCAGAGAATCCTGAAGGGGTGACCTATGCAGCCTTTTGCTAATCAGACTGCTCAGGTGGGCACTGCCATCATGTTGTGTTGCATCAGTTTGCCAAGTTCAGCAACAATGAATAGGAGCAGATCTGAAAACAGTAAAATATTGATTTTAATTTAATACGATTTTTTACTTTTTATTAAACACCAGTTGAAAAGACAAGTCATCTCAAAGTGCTAAACAAAGCAACAAATCTAAACAATAACAGGTTCACATCTTGATTTCAGTTAAATTTTCATAAAGCTAAAATAAAATTATATTAAAAAATGTATAAAAATGATAAAATTACAATTAGTCAATTGTTCCCATTTAAAGGGACTATAGTTTAACAGATTGAAGCATCACTTCAATGCAATACCCCTTTTTTGAGAAAGGACAATATAAGGTTACAGTGAAAACTCACCTTTAAAGGTGGAATATGGAACATTTTAATAAAAAGCTATATTTTTAGAAAATAATACCTCCACGGGGCGTTTAGAGGTGTGCAGACGGAATGTACCGTTGTTCCTTTAAAAGCTTTATTTAAAAAAATAATCAAAACACTAGGTTTATTTTTACATCTACCAGCCAAGAGAGCACTGTTGTGGTAAAAAGTCCGCTCTGCAAAGGGAGGCTGGGACTGTGTAAAATGGCGGACTCGACAAGTGAAGGAGCTGATTCTGAGCCCAGAAGATGTTCTAACAGTAAATACTGTTGTAAAATAAACTTGTTAGTAGAAATTAGTCCTTACCCCAGGGGTCTCCAACTCCAGTCCTCAAGAGCTACCATCCTGCTAGTTTTCTGTGTTTCCTGCTCTGTCACACCTGAATGGAGTAATTTAATCCTCCCTTACCTCTGCACAGGCCTGTTAATTACTCATTCATTTCAATCAGGTGTGTAGGAGCAAAGAAACAGCTAACATGTGCAGGATGGTAGCTCTCGCGGACTGGAGTTGGAGACCCCTGCCTTACCCTGTACGATTCGTCACTGGACATGGTGCTGGTTGGTCACTTCACATATCAGCAGTGAACCAACCCCGACGACTGGAAAATGTGTTCTATTGTTTCAATACCACCTGTAAACACTAGACATTGCCATAGTGTCTGTTCCATATTCATTATCGGGGAGAAGGTACAGGCTGCCTCCTATTAGATGCAATAGGTACAAACATTCATTCGTACCTATGGCTATAAAAGCTATAAATCTGCAGTAGACATTTGAGATGGTCTTTGTTTTGTCTTGTTTTGTTATAGTATTTAACTGTTCTTAACCATTTTTATATTGCCTTTTAAGTTGTATACTGCTTTTATTTTTTATTTTATTTATTTTTTATGGAATCTTTTATTTCGGGTAGATTTTTACAAAGTGTAAAATGGGGTCGCTGGGTGAATGAGTTGAATGTGTGGATTGTGATGTGGTGTTCATTTATCCTGACTGCTGTTGTGCTCCAAATTTCCCCCAAGAGGGATAATAAACTAACTGAACTGAACTATATTCAACCTTTAACAGTTAGTTCTCCATAAATAATGATTAGCTTCCCTGATAGTCCTAGCTTATTCAAATGGCCTCAGATGGACCTATCAGCATTTAGGCACAGATCAAATGTTGTTTTCATACTTGGATTGGGCCCAGACCTTAACCCTGTTAAACATCTCTCAAATTTGGTAGAGGCAACTTAATGGAGCAGTCCTACTTTTCTATCCTCAGTGACAGACCTTGGAGAAAGATGGAACTCTAGATGGTGATATATTTTCTGATACTGCACAGCTTATCAAATAATCCTACATTGACAGTGTGCTATAGATAAAGCTAAATGTGAACCAAAGGGTATTGGTGTGTGACATTTTTGTTTTCTTTTTTTGCCTAGACAATGTATCTGGAGCTGTGTCAGTGGCCACAGAGTGAATAACCAATATTCCTTTTCCTGACTACTCAGATAAATAGTGTATATAGCCTTTTAGCGGCCAAATGCTCTTTTAGCTCACAATAATCACTCTATCTGTCAGCTATGTGGTGTAGGGCAAGCAGCCAACAGCTGCTCACTGCTGGTGAAGATGTGGAATGATGAAAGGAGGGAGATTAAATCAAATCAGTAATGTTTGGGGACATAAAAGCTACAATAAGCTAAAAAATGGCACGATGCTCAACAGAATTGGGGGCATCAACCATGTAAGGTGATTTATTCTTGTATTCTTTGGTATTTACTAACATTAAAGAAAAAGGGTATAAAGCACACAGCTTATACAAGCCTAATGTACGTGAATGCATACATACAAATATCCAAATAGTAATGAAAGTCAAAGATTGAGTTGCAAAACTCATTGAAAACGTTTATAACCATTCAACACATTAATTACCAAGCTAACAGCAGACTGTGTCCAGGCTGGGGGGTGGGTATTTGGATTATGTGAGTGGTGGACATACAAGATCGGCAGTACTGATGGCCTTTCACTGGTTTATAAGAGCGAAACAGGAAATTGGCTGAAAATGTTCATTCAATAATTTACTGGTGCGGATCACATCTGACAGGTGCTGTGACTTCACTACCTTCAGTGAGAAGTTATTGGAAACAGTAATTTTGTTGTTAATTTAAAAAAGTGTGGTCATTTCAAGTGACAGAACTGTCATAGTTTATCATTCTGTGGTTTTAATTTTGTTTCTTCTTCTTGTCTGTTGTTCATTAGAAACCGGTTGTGTCCAATGAGACTCAAAGACAAGTTTCCCCTTCATTGGGCTTTTGGAGCCAGTATAATATTTATGCCACTTTGTTAAAAACAAATGTTCCACTTTAGAGAAGCATGCTCATAAAGTCAGAGATAAACACCATTTTTTTGCTGCTAGAATTTTGCAAAACGAATGTTGTGGTTCTGATGGAAATGATCAGCTTTAAACCAACTTTATAAAGAAGCAATCAGAACTGAAAGTTATAAAAACAATTCTCAGCTCACCCTTTTTCCATATGGGGGAAAGCGTGGGTCCTTTATCAGAAGCCTGGAAGGTTCAGGGTTCTTTACTACTGTTCCTAGAACACTGCTCAAAGATCTCTGAGGTTGTTCCAGGGATCTGCTCCAATGACCACAGTCACCACTAAGGCCATAACATTCAAAAACTGCTCTAGGTTTTTTTTTTTTGGTCAGCCATTGATATTTCTCAGGGCTAGTCTGTCTTCTGGGCACTGTCTGGTGTGTTAGACTCCATCCTATGTCCCCTCTGGTGCTGAAGACCCCATCTAGGGATTTTCTCTATACTTGCCATGCAGGGCCACATTCATAAATGTCAGTATAGTCGGGACATGTTATCAATGATAGTTTCACTTTGAAGAAAAATAAACCATAAGTAATGAATTTAATTGAATTATCAACATTTAAGAAGGAGCTATGCATGCTGGGAAATTGGTCCCATCCAACTAGTGATCAGCATACTGAATAGTAAACACTAGCTAGCGCTTTGGCTAAACTAAACTTTAGGTTAATATCAAAACATGATAAAACTGGTCATTTGTTGTCATTTTTACTGTTAGGGCTGCACTTACAGCACAGTTTTGTCAGATATCATTTCGATTCTGTCTTTCTGACGGTGAGACAGCAACTATTGTTTTTATTTTTATTAATCCGCGGACCACAGATCACAGACAGCTATGTTCTGGTGAGCAAATATAGAGTTAACCGAAACATGACAAGGGTAATCTACGTATTATTTTATGGGTTATTTTCTGAACAAGCTTGTAAGTGTTGCCGTGGCCTAGAGGTTAGGTGCTTGTCCTGTAATCAGTGGTTTGTGGGTTTGATCCCAACCTTTCAACTTGTATTTATTGAACAAAACTTTGAAACACCTGTCAATACACTGCAGTGAGTATTGTAATTAAACATCAAACAAATACTTCTATAAATAAAGTAATTGTCAGGTTTTCAAGCCACACTCACAGTAATGTATATCGTCCCCTCCAGGTTTAAAAACAAACTGACGCCCTTGGCCATATCCATCCATGATGGTCCCTCTTGTGCTTCTCTTGTCTCTTTTAACCACCCTCTAGATTTTTAGCAACTCTGAGAAGCGAGAAAACAAGAGGTGTTATGAAACAGTTTAGTTAATTATGGCGGCTGTTGTCTGCACTCAAAGAGAGAGGGCTTGATTACTGGAGAGAGTGTGTTTGGCTCCTGCTCATTACTAAAGGAGGTCATGCACATACAGCCTCCGCATCAATGTGTGACTGTTTTCCATTTTGGTAAACACTTGAAAAATAGGTGAATAACCAGCCTTCAACTGGTGTTAAAATGTGTATTCAAATTTCTGGGGCTCTTTCTAAAACACATTCGTCCAAAAAGAGCAAAAAGTCTTTTATACATTAGATTAGATTTTTGCTTTTTATCTACAAATTTACTTTAAACCAATCTTTCTTTTTAGTTTGAATATTTTCTGAAAGAGCTACATGAAAAAAATCCTCAATCTATATCTAGAAATTTGATTGCAAAAATTACCCGGAGCTAGATTTATGTGCATATAGCAATTTGCACTGCAAATGTTAATAAATGTGCACTCACAGTCTGTGTGTAATTAGTGTCTGATTTACTAAGGCAGTGGTTCATTATGTAATCAGATGCTGACTGCCCTCTAGACACTTTCTAAGAGCAAAGGAGAGTCTAAGATCTGCAGTTCAGCATCCTCACATGTAAAACAAGCATATTTATTTAAGAATTCATTACGTCTGTAAGTCTGAGAAAACTGTCTTACTGATGAAATGGTAATATTCTGTTAGTCGAAGGGTTGGAATAAAAGCGGTGGATTTCATTTCTGTCAAATTGAGATTAAAATCATCTTTTCTCAGATGAGATGGAAACTGACTTCACTTTTTAAAACTTTTTGTTGTTTTTTGAGTATGCTAATGCATCAGAAATTCATTCAGTCATTCATTCATCTCACTTAGGGTCATTGGGAACTGGTGCCTATTTCCAGCAGTCAAAAGAAAAGATGCAGGACTGCCCTGAAAGGTTGCTAGTCCAGTTAGACTCTCCAATTAACCTGATATCCATGTTTGTGGTTCATTGGGAAAAAAGAACACACATGCATGGGGAGAACACGCAAACTCCATGCAGAAAAGCTATAGTCCAGTTGCAACCTTGTTTCTGCATGGCAACAGTGCTACCATCTGCATCACTATTCACCCCTGCATCACAAATCTGCCTCACAAAATACAATTTAGCTGGATATTTAGAAAAAGGACAGTGAAATAAAGTTCATTCAACTTCTGGTACAGGTTAAACATTTGGACACACTGTCTTATTATAAATGGCGAGGTTCTGTGAGGCTGTAAGTCCATAAATGTATTTTCTGACCTAAAAGTTTAATTTATTGATGTTTTGTCAGAAAAATCTGGTTTATTTGGTTTTCTAAATACATTTAGTGTCAAATGAAATGTGTTCAGATTTAGGCTTATCATTTGGTTTCTTGGTTTCGAATGTCAAGGTTATTAACTACGTCCATTTTTTCTTTTCTTTGGGATCCAGTCAGTCTTTTTTTTTTAACTTGTCCTGTCCTGGCAGTTGTAGCAGACAGAATGGTTGATCCGGGTGCCATAACATGCCAGGGCAGTTTTGCTCTACAGCATGAGGGATGTGGGATATTCCTCCTGTTACGCCATAGCCTTTATTATGTTTGTGGCACGTTAGACCCCATTCGCTTACACAACGGAGTGGACAGGCAGGGAGAAAAGAGACATACAACACAAACAGGGAAAGAGAGGGACAACAGTACACAACAAATAGACAACAGAAAACAAACAGGCAGGACAAAACAGTGGGGTTGTCATAATAAAATAGTACTAGGTTAGTCTTTTTTGTTTCTAACCAAATTTAATGATCTTTAGTGGTTGGACTGACACACGTGTTTTTGCGGTTCTGGTCAATCTTGCTCCAAAACACCTACTAAAAAGCATTCTCACAAATTTAAGACATAGTATGGATTTTTGTCTTTTGTGAACATTGTGTTTAACTAGAACTAAACTACAGCATAAACAAGAAAACTTAACAAGAGTATACTTTTGTGAATTAAGTGGTTGAATTGGCATTGCAGTGCAGTTGTCTTTCCAAAGTTCACACACATTATTTCAGCTATTTTTAGTTTACTTTATAAAAATGTGTTGTAGGATTTTTGTGGTACTTACAAACATAGCATTAGTTAAATGTTTCTGTAATTTTCTTTCAAATTTACACAGAATACAGTGTTTCACATGGCTTAATTCACTGACGGACTACAGTCCAGACAGCTATCTCAAATAAAGATTTTTAATCAAATTAGCTTCTGACATGTAATAGAACTTACGATTAGTGACTTGTGTGAGTCAATTTCTGTTTCACAACTAGCTGTGGGGTTTAAAAACACATCATAAGTCAGCGTTTGTGAGTGTAACCACCAGCAGTCCATGTTAGGTAGAACTGAGAGATGTATAATTGCGTGTGGGTGGTATTGCAAGGAAATGTAATATGTCTGTGTGTGTGTGTGTGTGTGTGTGTGTGTGTGTGTGTGTGTGTGTGTGTGTGTGTGTGTGTGTGAGAGAGAGAGAGAGTGAGAGAAACAGCGAGAGAGAGTACGTATTGTGCATATTAAATAAGATTTGTTACGCTATAATAACCAGCACCCAGGCAAGTGAAACAGAGAAGGCTCTCAACATTGATCACTACAAAAGGATTCCCCCTGGGATTGGTTTGTGTGTGTGTGTGTGTGTGTGTGTGTGCGTGCGTGCGTGCGTGCGTGCGTGCGTGTGTGTGTGTGCGTGTGTGTGTGTGCCCACACACAAATATACAGGCCGATGTGGCCGAAGTTAATTATCAGAGAACCCATTTTGCAGATGTGCATGTGTGAGTGTAAAGGTGGATGGGTGGGGGTGTTATTGCAGCCAACAAAGCACAAAGTCTAGTTCTGCTCAAAGCTGTGCACTTGGTCAGCCTGCCTCTCTACTCCTTTACATAGAGAAAAAAGTAAAATAGAATAATCAAAAATGTAAATAAAGTGTTTAGACTTAATGGCATTTCACCTCATGCACACAAGAGGAATGCAATATTGGGATTTACTTTGCATGAATGCTTAAAAATAAAATAAAACCCACAGTACATTTCCTCTCCACTCTTCTCTATTATTTTCCTTCTTTTTAGTCTTTCTGTCTCTGCAATGGGTTTCGTTTCAGTTTTGGGGTTAATGCTTGTAGTAAATACAAGGTAGAAAATGTAATTATTCTAATAGTTTGTTCCCCCATTCCTCCACTCTTTGTGGTAATGGATGGTGCCATTAGCATTTGCCTGAAAACCCTTTTCCTATACTGGCAAAGAACCAGAAACAGCTCATAGTTCTAAACTGCTCAGTTCATAGAGAAAACAAAAAATCTACACATGCTAAAGTTTTCATTACTCAGGTCAAAATTGTTTTTTAAATAAAGAAAAAAGAAAAAGCATTTTTAAATCTAACAAGGTCCTAATGGGTTTTTGCAGTGTAGAACCACTATGTTGCTGAGGTATCAAGAACCAATATAAAACCCAGAACACACATAAAACAGAATACACCCCATCTCATATACACGGAGCACACTAAACTAAGGGATTTGTATTTGATTGATCATTTCTTGGTTGTAACAGTGCAACTTGGTGATACATATTCTATTGTTGGAAAGCCTGAAATGTAATTTTCATGAGGTAAAATGTGAGCATCCACGGTACTAACTACACAGCTAATATTGGGGATGGCATCTCAAAGAATAAATCAAAGGCTTCTGCAGACTCCTGTTGGTGATCACTCTTGTCTTGGTTGCATGGAGGATTGAATAAGTGAGCCCTCCCACATGTTTTTTTTTTTATTATTAGCGTGTGAAAGATCTATGTGAAGCCACACAAGCTTGGCTCCTCCTCATGCTGGTCATCAGTCTGGTCACAGGTTGCTGTAGAATGACATCCCATTCTTCAACCAGGAGTTGTTGAAGGTCAACCAGCATGGTGGTGTTGGTTACTCTGCAGAAGCCTGTTAATCACCTGCTGATTAAAATCACGTGTTGAAGCAGGGAAACCTCTAAAACGTGCTAGGTAGCGGCTCTCCAGGACCAGGGTTCCCTACCCCTGGCCCAACAGGTATTATTCATACGTGTGACTGGAACACATCTGGCAGCGTTTGAAACTTAAAACAGATGTTTATACTAGGGATGACCGATAAAAATGGTCTACGATTAATATCGGCTGATATGGGCTTTAAAATTTAATATCGGAAAATATCGGTATCGGTGTTCAGTCTTTTAATGACACATTTACACACCATACACATATGATACACCAAACTCTTCAGCCACATCTCCCCTTTCTCAAAATGCCAAAATATGACAGATGTGACCTAAAGTTTTTGAGATATTTTAGTTTGTTTGGCACAACTTGTGAAGTAAAATTTCCCCTGTGTGTTGAACATACACTGTCTTCAGCACGTAGCTATGTGTAGCTAGCTAGCTAACAAACAACTAAATCGGAAGAAATGTTCTACCACCATAGCTGCAATATACAGAAAATAAATACATTACTAACTAATAAACACATCTTAACATCACTCTCAGGGAGAATGAGATTCAGCTGCTGTTGGAGCCAAAATAAATATGGCACTTTTCCTGTTATTAACTTAAATTGAAGCAGTTGCCATTTTGCACAAAAATGTTTAAAATGTAAGCATGATTGGAGATATGTGATGTTAGTAACCTTTAGTTTTTCTTTTTATGAGAGGGGGACCCAGCATATATTGGTTTATACCAACAGAGAGATATTGTAGGGAGCACTACCAACACAGTTAGTGGTGTTCATTCCACAGATCCACCATTTCTACACTCTTGTAAAGATGACTATATAGACTTTCATATAGTATGAGATGTATTGCCAAGAAGCATTGTTACAAAAAATGATCAACCAAACACAACTTTTCTTTCTTGATGAAAAACTTGTAAACTTGTTACTCGTTATAATCTTTGGGGTTTTCAAAAACATGACTTAGACACTAGTACTTACGAGAAGTAGAAATGTTCTTTGCCACGGGGTCAGTATTTTAGTGTTATAAGTCACTTTATTATCACTTTTCCCTTTTGTCAAAGGGTCACCATTCTAAAAACTACAAAATACATAACAAACTAAATAACATTCAAATAACTTCATGGATTGTTGGAAGCGGTTGCTCTTTATTCATGACAGATTTGTCAGCTGGTACACTTTCATGAATGAGAAGCAATCCCACACGTGGACAGCAAGTGGTTCCATTCTAGTTTCCACCACAGCAGGTTGATGTGTCACTGGACACCACACTGAGTCCCATCTGACCTGTAGTGCTTGTGTGATTCAGTGAATGTGACCTGCAGTGTAAGAGTGTTTAGAGTGTTCAGAAAGACAAGAAAAGTGTTATATAAATGCAGTCCATTTACCATTATCCTGCTCTCTCTGGTCCTTGTGCTTCCTGCAGAATATCACTCTGTCTATCATGTTTTTCTTTGACTGGAATGGTTTCATTGTTGCCTTTCTCGTCATAAGGCTATTGTCCACACAATGTTGCCTTATTGTGCGGATGTGCTCACACCAGCCTGCTGCCAATTTTCATCAAGCTTTGATTGATAACATGATTATTTAGCTCACCTCTGAAGAGGAGATGGTCCTTGTGTTTGTACCCGGAAAGCTCTCACTGGAAATGAACCTCTGGCTTCCATGCTATACATCAGCAATGATACGCCCATAACAAACTGCAGTCTGCTTCCAGCATGTTTCCTGCATGTTTTAGATCATGAGCACAGCTGATTTGTTTGATTTAGTGATGAACCGCTCCTGTAGACACTAAAGCCTACTGCACACTGGAAAGATCAGCGTAACAGAACGGCAGTGGACCGGTTTACTCGCGATTTTCGCTGCTTGCCAGTACACACCGAGAGAATCTCAGCTGCGAAGTGGCTTCACCGCCACGCTCCTCACTGAACTCACGAGATCACAAAATCCCTCGAGACTTCAAAGATCACGGTTTGTTTATGCCTAATTAGGAGTACATTGCAGTGATTTCCTCTGAAAGACTCAACAGCTTCGACAAACCTTTCTCTATAGGAGGATCTTTTGTGACGTCAATGTTTATGTTTTTCGCATTGCATCATGGGACCTGGGTGGCAACAAACAGCGTATTTTGCCTATAATTCAATTGTTGTGTATGCTTGGAGGAGGATTTAGTGAAGCAGATGGATCATTCTTGCTGTGTGGTTGATTGTTCGGCCAGTGGGAGGCTTGATAAAAAGTTTTATTAGAATTTCCTCCGTAAAGGAGCGCGAAATACGAAATAGATGATTGCGGGTGACCCGACTGTGTGAAGAATGCCTGGATTCCTGCAGCAACGGAGTTTTTGTGGCTCATTTGTTCGTGGTAAGTGCTTGTAACTAAGTATTTGTTAATAAGAGAAGATGCTTTTTAAAATATTCATCTTCGTGTAGTTTTATATCCACGGAGTCATTTAATTTTCACGTTCTGATTCAGGCGTCTCAGCCCGCGATCGTTATAATAATAAAGAAATGAATAAGTAAAAAATAACAACACTGATTAATGAAGACTTACCCAGCTTTGCAGTCGTCGTGAGGATTTATCCACCCACAGGTGATGTGAATCATGCTGACTCTGCTAGCCGGCCGGTGCCGACTTCAGCACGACCACAGCTTTACCGAGGTCACGGCTTCCTGTTTTGCAGAATAGTTCAGCCAAACTTTCCTTGAAACACAATAATTGTAGACCTCCAGATGTTTGAAAGCCTTTAACTGTTCATGAGTGAAGGGTCCAGGGCTTTCTGTTAAACAGGAATAAACGTCTCCCTAGCAGAGTTGTGGAGAAAACACTGGCGAATCAGACCAACGTTTTCTGTCATCCCAGAGCTCAAACAGGCTTTAAATAACTTTATTTTTGTCTTCATTACAGATTTTAAGCTTCTCTCTGACCCTCCTCCTGTCTTTAGACGTTAAAGTGTTTATATTTTGGGGATTTCGCCCGTAAACTCGTGTGAAAGTGTACGTCGTGTATTGATAGCAGGCCGTCTTCTGCCACACAGCCACTCGTGCATGCGCACAACAATGAAAAAATATGTCAACAAAGATCCTCCTATTGGAAAGGGAGAGCACAGGACAGAGCTTGGAGATCTTTCTGAGGTGAAGATAAGATGTCTTGGGGAGATGTTTCATGTGTTCCTCAACGAACAGTGAGAGGGCAATGTTGTGACTCAAGAAGAAGATGCTAGTTCTGGATGAGGAGCAGGTCTGCTGAGGGGGAACCAAATAAAGTGGCTTCAGTATTTGATCCATTTAGTTGGAGAAGGTTATTCTCGACCCAACCCTTAATCTCCTCCAGACAATTAATGAGAGACAAAGATGAGGCTGATCAAGGTGGAAAAGATGATGAAACTTACCCTGCAGCTGCAGTTTTCACATAGAGTTCAGTTGATGCACTTTTTTGATCTCTGGTTGATATTTATTAAGGCATGGGAGTTACACACTACCAGGATTTGTTAACACCAGATGTGATGTTAAAATAGTCAACAGAAATTTAAACTCAAACTGTCTTCATGAATTAATTTGAAAACAGCCACTGTGAAGGTAACCTTATGTGGTGTTCTGACCCACTTTAAACTGTTGATTATGACAGACAGTGAATGTGTGTTACACCATGGATATTCACAATAACAAAGTATTTTAACTTTATTAATCAGAGTAAAAGTCAAACTAACAGAGATTTTAAAAACCGTGTACTCAACATTCTCTGTGGCAAAAGTGGCTATTTCCTCTGGCCCAATATGAAGTTGGTGCTGTGTTAAAGAATCACTGATTTAAAAGTAGATCAACAATAGAAGATGGTGCTGCATGCCGCCATCCCAATCCAACACTAGTCATTGATTAGGACTCTGATCAGATACAAACCTATCTGAACAAATTCATCACAAGGTAGGACTGAGAGAACAGAATGCCTGAAAAGGACAACAATAACCAGAACAATTCAAACAGTATAAATAGTGAGGGGATCATATTTGAGCAGATGCACAGTATTTTCAGAACCATCACTCTGTAAAACGGACATATAGTTTGCAGAAATCCAACTGTTCTTTTCTCCTCTTTTCAAACAACACAAGTTCCTCTTCCAGTGATCCACATAGTTCCTGGCAGCCAATGTTTCAAATCCATGAAGCAAAAAGAAGATTACACTGATTACAACCTGGCTCCGAACCACACACTGAGGCAAAACCGATTTTATAATAGAACACTTAAAACATGTTATCCCACACTTCTAACTCTTCTAGAATTTACAGCATAATTTCAGTGGAAAAGATACTGAGGGTTTCAAAGTGTTGCTATATATTATTGTTGGAGCATCTCTCTCTTATGCACACGCCTAGTCTCTCTCCTCCACACACAGATACACACATTTATGTGAATACTTATCTCTCTGGTGATTTTCTAAAACATTTCCTCTGCTTTGCTTTGCTATATGCACTATTAATATAGGCTGCAGACACAAATCCTAGGCACCTGAAGATAAAGATGATGCCATATGGACTGGATTACAGAGCAGTTAAAAGGTGATGGGTCAATCCTAATCTAATTCTTGACTGGCCTCTCTTTCCATTCATACTGAGGATTAAATCAGGGCTGAGATTAATGGGAATCACTTTTATCCTCAGTAGAATTAACTTGAAAATTGAAATCAGTTTTTGCAGTTTTAACTCATATTCTGTAAAAAAAAAATGTGATCTTAGTTAAAAAAAAGTAATCAAGACACACAAACTGCACATCAAATTTCATTAAAATCGTGTCCAAGGGAGCATCACACTAAAACACAAGCCAATGCAAATCAGAAGCAGACAGGAGTCAGCAAAACAAAACTTGTAGTAAAACATTTTTTTCCATCACAAGTGTTATAATCTGCCTTAATATCTTATTCTTAAGGACAAATATCACTAAATTAGTTACAACCTGCAGTTTATTACAGCCTCTGATGGTCTGGAAAAACCATCAAAGGCTGAGATGTGAGATGGATCTGCCTTCACTGACTGTCTGTGGCTGTAGAAACACAATGTTGTGTGTGTGTGTGTGTGTGTGTGTGTGTGTGTGTGTGTGTGTGTGTGTGTGTGTGTGTGTGTGTGTGTGTGTGTGTGAGAGAGAGAGAGAGAGAGAGAGAGAGAGAGAGAGAGAGAGAGAGAGAGAGAGAGAGAGAGAGAGTGGGTTCATGTGGTTACAACTGTAAGGGGACATTTAACACAATTTTAAACAGGAAATAAAATTAGTTTAATGAAACAACTGAAATGCGATCACGAATGCTACAGACCATGTTTACCATAGACATGAATACGTAGATGCCCCATTGGGCGCTGGAGCATGTAACAGCGCCATATTGGATGGGTCCGTCACACTCCAAACCCAACTGGAATCAACTATACCTGTTTCTTCTACAGCCTATAGTTGCAACAACCAATGAACTATTGAAAACAGATCACATAGGACTTTTCTGAAACTTTTCTAGCCTACCTGTTGGGATTTTATATTTAAATTTTTTAATTTATTTTATTTAATCATATTTATATTTTAACTATCATGCCACACCACATGTCTGATTTTGTGAAAAAGCTTAATAAAATGTGTTTTTTTAGTTGGGTAAGCACCTTCCTCAGTAGAAATAAATGCATTGGGGCAAATACAGACCCATCTAAGATGGCAACTATAGCAGCTCCCATAGGCAGTGCCAGTCCACGAGGTGTCTACGTACGTATATGATGTCTGTGATGTTTACTGTTACCGCTATCTGAGTAGTGAACAAACAACGATCATTCAAAGATGAAGATGCAGAATGAGATCTAAAAAACACAAGAAAAAAAAAACACTTGACAGGATGTAGATGACAGAAAAATGACAGTGCGTTCATTTTTTATATTAATTTAAATGAAAAGAACATATGCTACAACATGTGTTTAGTTTTGTTTTCTCAACTTTCTCAGACACTGAACATTGCTGTTAGTGTTAGTATTGTAGTGTTAGTGTTGTTCTATTGTGGGTTTCAGGCTTTCCTGCAGCTGTGTTTGTGGTAAACTCCCATATGAATGAAACATTAGAGCATGGTGCTCCTCAGTGTCTCACCAACTGGTTCCTGCTGTAGAAAACAGCTGTACATTTCCAAAGCGCTACTTTAAAGAGTAGTGGCATCATTTTTGGACCTGCTGGCTGTGTCTGGGCTAATACTATTATGTTCATATCTTCCATAACATGGGAACTGCTCTGAGGCTGGCTGTATTTGCTCATAAACAGCAGCCTACCTCCTCCAGAGGATATTTACACCAGCAGGACCAGATGTCTGAGCTCCTCACCTTGTCTCAAAGACTGAGCTTGGCCACCCTACGAAGGAAACCTCACTTGGCTGACATATTTGTAACCTTGTTCTTTTGTTCATTATTGTAAATTGAGGACTTTGCTTTCTGGCTTAGCTGCCTCTTCACTACAGACCTGTTCAGCTTCTACATCACTGCTGACCTGCTCTGCCTGTCCATCTCCCACTCGCTCTTGTATACCAACAATACCTTAGCTCCCCTGTTTGAAGTAGG
This sequence comes from Aphyosemion australe, assembly GCA_006937985.1. Taxonomy (NCBI): domain Eukaryota; kingdom Metazoa; phylum Chordata; class Actinopteri; order Cyprinodontiformes; family Nothobranchiidae; genus Aphyosemion; species Aphyosemion australe. The sequence continues at coordinate 2,231,907 of SSNS01000056.1, read as the reverse complement.
ACCCCTATCCTGCACAAGAGTTGGCAATCTTCCCTTTTTGAGCCAGAACCCATTGCCTCATATTTGGAGGTGCTGATCCTCATCCCAGGTGCTTCACACTTGGCTGTGAACCTCTCCAGCAGGAGCTGAAGTAGTACATCATTTGATGAAGCCAAGAGTGTCAGATTATCCAAGAAGAGCACAGACGAACTCCTCCTGGCTTCAGGTTATTTATGTGTTCAGGCTACCAGAGGAACACCTCATTCCCTCATGTCTCATGATGACTATAAGAAACTTAAATCTAAATGATCTTTTGAAAGAAAATGACACGGCATCAGCTTTCTCTGATTGTTGGGAATATAAGGGGAAGCGTCCAGATAATGCTGTACATTTTGAAAAATTATTTGAGGTTATAGTAACAATGATTGTTTTTTTCTAATGTTGCTGCAGAAAACCAATACACTATATAATCTGCTCTGCCAAAAGTGATAAATAATCTATAACTTCTTCAGACTCTGGCTCAGCTTCAGTAAATGATCTTAGACTTTATCAAAGCTTTCAACATGACTGATGACCACATTCTGTTAGACCAAAGCTACAATGCTCTGACTGCACATTATGGACAACATGGACAGACTTCTTTTCTGTGTCATACTGACTCAGACACTTTAATTCATATAGCTTTATTTATTCTATTTACTCATCAGTAACAGTTAGTAATTTTTTAGATGTTTATTTTAATAGGGACAGATATAAAAACATTTGTATTAGATACACCAACTGTAAAGAAATCTAACAAATTAGGACCATCAAATGAGATGTAAAAGTAACGATCCATTAGTTCTACATGCAAAAGCAGCATTAAAAACAAAATTCAGGTGAAGGTAAAAAAAAAACTAGAATATGGTGCAAAAGTTAATTTATTTCAGTAATTCAACTTAGAGGTACAAATTAGGTTAAGACATTTTTAATGCCTCTCAACAACCTTCTAACATAGTAAAGTTATTAATATATTGTGGAGATTAAAAAAAAAAGAAGAAAGTGGTTCTCTCAAATTTGTCTAAAAATCTCCACCAATAACACGGCCATTGGACCACCCGGTTGTTGGTATCGCCACACTTCTGCACTTCCCTGGGTCCTCCACTCATCACACACTCACATATTTAGCAACAGAACACCACTGGTGTGAGACGATCTTCTCTCAATCCACAAAGCACCAAAAACAAAAACACCATTTGAAGTCACGGACAACAAGAGATGTTTGGACCTAGAAAACAGCGACTGGTGTTAAGCGCTATCTCTGGGCAACACTTCACAATAAGGGTCCCTTTATTAACGTTACTTAGTGCATATTAAGCATTAATAAACTATTAAATAAAGTATTAACAACTGCTTAACCATATTATATAATGCATTATTAAGCAGACCCCCCCCCCCCCCCCCCCCCGGCCCTTTGTCCTAACCTTAAGGACACTTAATAGATAACAATAATGGTAACATTAATAAAGGAACCCTTTGTTTATTAAAGCTTAATAATGCACTAAGTAACGTTAATAAAGAGGCCCTTATTGTAAAGTGTTTCCAAATATTGTGAAAAGGTTCAATATTCTAGGCTTAGAGTGCCACCCTAATCAGCTAATGAATCCAAAACACCTGCAAAGGGTTCTGAGTAAATGGACTTTTGCACCATATTCTCATTTTTCCGGGTTTCACCTGTATGTAGCAGGACCTGCTTCCACAAGTTTACAAAGTCTCAGCTTCGCAAATTATAATGCCCTTGATGGATCAGACGGGTCTTCTGTGGAACACATCTTGCATCGTCCTAAGGTTGTGGATGTTCATTTTTCAGTTATTTATCTCTTATGGTAATAGACTGGCCAGTGGGACACATCCAGAGTTAATTTGGAAGATTTTAGGCGATGTTAGATGATAAAACTTGTTACATTTCATGTTGTGTAAACATTTTAAACTGAGTGACAGAGCAAAATGAGCACACACACACACACACACACACACACACACACACACACACACACACACACACACACACACACACACACACACACAGACATATATGTTGTTCAGGTTTGAGGCTTGTGCCATCCATCTAGCCTGCATAATGACATAGATTATTAAACAAATATAAACAGCAATTTATATGCAGCAGAGAACCAACTAAGCAGTGTTAAAAGCTACACAAGTTCTTCTGCTTACTCCCGCCTCTCCTACCCTGGCATTCTCTCTCTCTTGCAGCGTTCAGCGTTTAACTCCTCTGACTCCTTGTTCTCCGTGTTCTCTTTTCCACCTCTACATTTGTCACCTAGTTCTTCCATCTCATCTCTCAGCTCCCATGTTGTGTGAAAGCAGTCAGGCGTCCTGTGATTTATGTTGCTAAATGCAGCCTTCAGTCAGTCACACTCACAAGCACACAAGATTCTCTCCCATCACCCTATCACCGTCGGATCTTATCTAAGTATTGTGTGTGTGGATTATGACGTCTTTAATAATAACTAAAAATGTCAACGTAATGAAATACATTGTTTTTATCACATGCTTTTCTTTCTTTCTTGAAACTGGCACTTACATTACTGGCTAACATGCATGACACAATGTTTTGGTGAAACGAATGCATGAAAGTTCCAGCTACAGGAACCCTGAGCTGTAAAGCTTTTGGTTCAGTTTTCTGGTTGCTAAGTAAACATTTCTCTGATTTTTAGTAATGTTTGAATTTAAAACGGGCCTCTCTGTTTAGGCTGCTGCTCCCACGACCTGACACTGGATAAGCGGAGGAAAATGATGGATGGATGGATGGATGGATGGATGGATGGATGGATGGATGGATGGATGGATGGATGGATGGATGGATGGATGGATGGATGGATGGATGGATGGATGGATGGATGGATGGATTTAAAATAACTGTCTTCACAGCCTCTGATTTAAAATGCCCATCAGAGACCGCTGCAACAAAATAACAAATCAAGTCATTATTTTTCCTTCTTCAGTCTCAGCTGACTCTATAACAAAGGGCAGGAAGCTAAATAAACTCAGTCACTCGTGTTTTTTCCGCTTTTCCTCAGGAGGATTGCCACGAACATCTACCTGTCTCCAGCTGTCACTGGGCGAAAAGGCTGGAGACCCCCTGGACAGGTTGCCGGTCCATCACAGGGACACACAGAGATAAACAAACATTTACACTTTCACTCACACCTAGGGGCAATTTAGGATTGCCAAATGTTCTAACATGCATGTTTTTGATCTTTGGGAGGAAACCAGAGATAACCCAACGATGCAAAGGGAGAACACACTAATTCTGAAAAGAAAGGCAGCAGCAGGGATTTGAATCTGCAACCTTCCTGCTGTGAGGCAACAGTGCTACCAACTGCACCTCCATGCAGCTCAAAAAGAAACAATTTATTCTAACATAATCAAAGTCAAGGTGGGCCTAACTGGAAGTCACAATAATTTAATTATTTTGTTAAAGATGATTTATTTTTCCTCTTTTCTGTGGATGTGCCACTGATTCAAAGTAAGCTATCACTCAGCACCCACTTTTTTTTCAAATGTGATCTCACTCCACCATTATTCTTGTACAGTGAGTCCCACTCAGAGCAGCATATATGTACCAACAACAGATGATTCATACTCAGCAGTCTGCTTTTAGCCTCAACATTAGCTGTTACCGTTCACCATATCTGGTGGCAGAGGGGGAAACATGTGCAAACAGTCCATTTCAGAAGCTCCACTTGAGATCTCACACTTTTTTAATGAGCAGGAAAGAACTGTGCATGTGAGAAAGATAGAAGATGCAATCAGGACACTTATCTAACTCTCCTTCATGATGGCTGGTGAAACAAGTGGTACTGTTGCAACAATTGTCTGTGAACAAGACGATTCATACAAATTGTATATTTTCTAGGCTTAATGACGTTAATATGGTTTTAGAGAAGGAAAAAAGAAATGGAAAAATGTGAAATCAAATAAAAAATGTTGGTTTAAAAACCATTAAATATATTGTTCTGAAGATGCAGATGTGTCCCAGCTTCTCATTCTTTTGGATAACTTCTTGTTAAGCTACAGTTCTTGGCTGAAATATACAGAAATCATACGCTGGATGTTTTATTCATATTGTTTTAATACAGTGAAAAACAAATCTTGGAAAGTACTTTTGATTTTTAGATGTTCTTATTCAAATGAATAAAACCTAATTTCTTGCTAGAAGAATAAGAAGCTATTTTATGTCACAGCCAAATAGCTGTAAAAAAACTATTTGTTCTTTAAGATATTTGTCCTGGATGCGTTTCTTAAAAACAGAAACAAAACTTATTGAGCATAACCCTCTCACCACCCTGGTAATAATTCACCTCATTTCTGTTGTTTAGACTTGAGTAATCATTTTCAATATTTACATTTAGACAGTGAATTTGTGTACTAAGCCTCTACATAATGCTTGAGTGAAAACAACTCCTCAGTTTTGGCCGGTGGTAAATGCAACTCCTGAGGTGTTGGTGAAGAAATAAATCTACAGAGTTGCTTTGAAGCTTTTAGGTGAAGCTTTTAATAAATATTATGACCTGTCAGGCATGCAATTATTGACTGTCACTGCTGATTACTAGCAGTATAAAGAAAAACTTTGATTAAAACTCGGAAAAGTTAAAGTAGCTACAGAGACACCTAAATCATTCCCTTCATCAAAAATAACAATGATTCAGTTTAAAGATACAAAACAGATACAATCATATTTTAGTAAAACTGTTTACTTTTAAGGTGTGGGAAACTCGTCTAATCAATACATTTGCAGTGGTCTCTGGTAGGAATGAATGCCTTGCAAGTCGTACTCAGGGCAAAAAAGAAAAGAAATGCCTGGATCAGCAGGGGCAAGTCTGTCACATCAGAGGAGAGCTTAACACGGCAGCATTTGGAGTCTTATTTCCTGATATTTGGACATCTTGTCTCGGATTGGATAACAGCAACACAACTCTACCACTGACTCTGTTTGCTCTGCAACATGTTTTATCTCCACAAATAACACAAGCCTGGAGAAGCTTCTGCCGTGTGGTGAAGTTCCTAATGCTAACGGTTAGCTTCTGCTAGTGGAGACGTTCCTGGACACTAAACCAACAACAGCCTTCCCCATCATGAGTCAAGATGGGTGAGTCCATGAATGTTAAGTGACGTATCATCAGTGTGTGATGTAGACCTGTTTTGGCCAAATGCCATCTCAAATGTGAGTGTTTAAAGGAGATGTTTTCTAATGTTGCATTAGTAATAGCAGAACATTTTCTAGTGGCTAATTCAAACCAAGTGCTTGTGTACATGCATGGTTTCATAGAAAAACTAGATACAAGAACTCTCCTTATGGTAGTTCCAGTTATATTTTATGTCTCCAGGTGTTCCACAAAATGTTCTCAAAAGAGTACAGATAAAAGGACAGAAATAAGAAAAAAAAGGGAATTTTGGTGGCTCTGAGTGGTGATAGTGTGAATAAGTTAGAGTTTGGTATGAACTCCTATAGTTTGAAATGTTAAAGCATGTTGAGCTGAGTCACATGAAACCTGACGCAATCCTACTGAAAGCAACACAAATACAACCAAGCAGGAGGGGAAAAGACTGAAGTTACACATCAAACCTTTTTTCTGAAATATTCCCACATCAATTTTATAGTGTGGACCAGGAGACCCAAACACTATGCAATATCAATGTGAGGAAATTACGTAATATGAACTAGATCAAAATGACTGATGCTGCTTCCTCACAGAAAATGGGCCATGCTCATGGTGGTCAAGGGTTCATGTAAAGGTACTGGCCAGACTCTGCATGAAAATTATAGAAATTCAGTTTAACTACACTTTACCATCTATATAAAAGTAAAATGTGTTCAGTTTTTCATTGTATTGATCAACTTTGTCATAAATCATTGTAGAAAATCAAAATTCTCTCCTCTAAACACTGAAGAACTGTGTTGTGCATACGCCTCTCAAAGACGTCTTACAGGGCAGTTACTGCCGCTACTACGTGATTAGCTGTATGTTGTTCAACTTCGTGCTCTCAGTGGTTACGGATAGTTACAACATTAAAGTCATGGAGAAACTGTTTGTAAGGAAGATTGTAGCTAGCTGGGAGCATGACTGGAGCAGCATGGCTAACCGTGTTAGCTTCGGTAAGGAAAGAAGTCATTTGTGAAAGCCATGACAGGCTCAAAGGTTGGATCTAAAAGATGATCCATATATTCCGACAATTTATCCAGCTGAGACCGGCAGAGCTCCAGCGTCGGCTGGCTTGACCGCATATTTCCAAGTGTCCCTCGGATTACTACAGGACTGCCACCTTTTGAACTTTTCCATGCGTGAGAGTGGGGCGGGAGGATGGGTGCGGCTCGTTTCTTCTCCAATCTGATTGTGAGAGCAGGGGGGTTAGGCATGGATCGTTTTGCCTCCGACCTGTCTGTGAAAGCTTGTGAAGAGGGTCAGATGCGTGTGTCTCATAGCCTATAGTGAACTAGACCAAATTCTTGCCTTGCAAAGTTTGGTCTAGGCACGCTTCATTGGAACCCTCGCAGCCCGATCCACTGCTGTGGCTGTCCAATCACAGCTCGCTATAGTTTTGGTTGGGCCAATCACAGAGCAGGAGTAGCCGATGACATCAGAGCTGCAACAGCAAACACAAACATGGTGGCAGTGCAGGAACCACGTTCGTTTGAAACGGCTTTGTCATCAACATTGGATTATTTAGACTCCAACGTGCGTAAGTCTGTCGGCTATACTTAGCAGCTTCTTATTTTTATCAAACAAAGTAGTGCAATGTCCCAGTACACCTGATATTCACATGTTTTTATACAAAAACGACAGAAATCATTGATGTTAGACGCCATTAATGCCTCCATCTTCTTTTCCGTCGCTGTGATTACATCACGTTGTTCGTTACTCTGATTGGTCCTAGCGCTATCCAAATGCGTGCTGACATTTTGAAAGACAACCGTAGATCCCGCCTCACGACTGAGAGCCGTTCGTGGCCAGACTATATATTCACATATATAGGATGGCTTGCCAGGCTATGTGTCTCACGCTCAATGTGTGAGAGTTGGCAACCCTGTTACTACAACAACTAGACAAACCAATGAGCGGATGCAGGATAACAGGAAAATAGAATTTATTCTGGTAAGCTATCAATTAATATGTTTCCAAATTTATATCAACATGTAAACACAGCAATAAAACTGGCAGCACATTGTTTTATTTTTCTGTAGACTGTTGAATTGTACTGAGATAGCCTGACGTAGCTGAGGCTCTGAATGCTTGTACACCTGCACATAAATAAAATCAGTACACAATAAAAGTAAATAAATGATACAGACTTTGGTTTTGAAGACATTCACCATCCTTCCACATTGGCTTTGCCATCAGTGCTCCAGATCGACTTGCATCTTGTCTGTGAATCTTGAACATGTCCAGCTGTGCGTTCACCTCGTCTGCTAACTTAATTTAGCTTGCGGTTAATCCAAGTCACAGGACCATCATTGCCTCACATTTTACATCCTTTGGGTCAGTCAAGTCTCGTTCAGACTTTATTCCATACATATATATATATATAAATATATATATATATATATATATATATATATTGCCCCACTCTTGTTGACTGAGGCCGCCTTGGAGAGCATCTCCAACATCTGCTGACAATCTGTTTTTGAGGTCTATTGTCTCTGCAGTCACCCACACAGGTGTCATTAGGCTCTGTCCTGTAAAAACAGGTAACTGCGACTGCTGTCCCACCTGCTCAACTATACTACCTCAAGTACTGTTGTTATTGCAAGGAATATGATGCTGTCAATGACTGGTGGTGCACAGAAAGGGCAGCGCTGAAAACAAAGTAGCATAAGGATGTAACTGTTTAAATAACTTAGAAAAACTAGGTTTCTTTAGAATCTCAGCTTTTACAAAACTGTTATATAAATAAGTAGAGGGGCAGATAAGGTTCAGTGGTCGCCTGTCACTCATTAGGTTGATGATCCCATACTTCCTCCCCATATGTCGAATTGTCTTCAGGCAGCTGCTACTGTGAATGGGTGAATGCTGCTAGTGTAAAGCTATTTGTGTGGTCAGCAAAAATAGAAAAGTGCTCTATAACTTCAGTCCATTTACCCTTTAAATGAGCAAAAACTGGTAAACCTAAAATTAAGGGAGAAGATTTGATAATGACCCCATTTAATTATTGTTATTATTCACTAGGACACACACCACAACACTTTGAGCCATGAAGCCTTGCACAAAGGACAATCACTGGTTTTTAAAAAAGCCCTCAACGAACCATTAAACAAAACCGTTTAAGAGTTTTTTGTTGATTTTTGCAACACTTTAGATGATTTCATTAAGTACAGATTGTGATTATAAACAAAGTTCCACTCACTTCCACTACTCTGTTTTCTTTTGTTTGATAAGCCACACCTCTTGGCTGTTCAGCGCAGAACCTAAAAACTCTCTTCACTAAGTCTCAGGCTGAACATTGTAATGGCTACTGATGTCTTTTTTCTTTTCTTTTTAACAATGTTCCTGTCATTGCCTTTCTGTACCTGCACTAAGGCCATATCCACCATTGAAGACACTGAGGTCTGGATCTCTGCATTTTTCTGCAGAGTATTTTTAAAAAATATCTCAAACCGCCTGAATGGTTATCTGTAGTCCACCTGATGGTGGAGGCGCTACAACAACGTGAGGCAGCCAAATTAAATGTTTATGATGACCATGAAGAACAGCACAGCTTGGCTTGGTTGCCGAACATGGGAAGAAAAAGCAGGAGGATGAGTTGATGCACAGAAGACAGTTACATGTGCATAAAAGCAGAGCAATTGATTCTGAGAAAGTTCTGAAGTGCTGGGATGGATCTGGGCACAGGAGAGTTTAACTAGCGTTTTATAAAAAGTGACTTTTATGCCAAAATCTTGTATATTGGGTAAACAAGTATTTTAGTGAGTTTTCATGGATAAGCTCAGATTCCCATCATGCTTCAAATATGTCACTTTTCATCGATTTTACTCAAGTCTGCACACACCCACACACACACCCACACACACACGCACACACGCATGTACGCACACACACACGCACGCACACACCCACACATGCACGCACACACACCCACACACGTACGCACACACACACAAACACACGCACGCACACCTACACACACACACACCTACACACACACACATACAAGTCACTTTAGTTATAAATAATGATTAAATTTAAAATCAGTTTTGGTCTTCAGTTTGGTCTCTACTTTGTAATTAATGTGCACGGGATGGTGGACCTCGGTAATTTTGAAACTCTGGATACAGCCTTGACCTCCATGTCACCAACACTAAGGCATTCTCAGAACTTGATTTTTCTCTATGACAAGAAACATCAGGCAGCTTTAAATTCTGTTTTATTTTGAGCCTCTTCATTCATCAAGGGACTATGATGCACAAACCCACAGTCAGTGACTCTTCTCTGTCATTCTGGTTATTCTCATAACTCTGCTTTCATTCTAAAGTATGTGACCAAATAAACTAATTAAATGAATGAAGTCACCAACAACCCGTGCCTATCAGAACTCTCTTAGTTCTAGAGCACTCCTCTGATTTCAATCAGAGGAGTCACCATTATGGGCACCATGCTTAAAACTCATTCATATGAACGCAAGAATGCTGAAAAAAAAAAAAAAAATAATAATAATAATAATAATAATAATAATAATAATAATAATAATAATAAAATGAAATAATCATTAAAACATTTCTGTGGAAAAATAAAATATTATAAAAATATATTTATTTATTAAAATTAACTCATCTTGGACATTACGTAATAGAAGCTAAATGAATTTTCTTTAAAGTCAGTGATGCCTCTATCAGACCCTACTGTTCCGTGCAGTGTGATGCCATGTGTCTTGCCCTACCTCAGTTTCATCATCGACTTTTAAGTGACGGAGAGAGCTCAGAAACCGGATAAAAAGCAGACACTAACTGAATGGATCCAGTTGGGCTGGTAGCCGATACCAGTCAGTTCTGTGTTCTCTCATTTGCTTTGCTCTGATGGTGAACCAAGACCTTTAGATTCTATTTAAATACTATTTTATACATATTGTTAGGTCATTATTGGACTACCATGGATCCTCTTTGGTCTGCTACCAGATCCGCATTTCCCAGTCCTCAGGCAGGTGGTGTCTCCACAGGAGGTCAAGCCCATGTAACCACTCCCGCCTGGCCAGCTGTTAGACATCACACACAGACCCCGACCTCAGGCCTGGCTCCAAGGAGAGACCACGGTAACCATCTTCCTTTTTCTTCTTTGTGAAGGGTTTTTCTCATGTTTTCTGTCTTACCCTTACCAATGGGAGACCATACCAGGGGCAAAGTGCATAAGGCAACATTGTCCCACCAAAATTAGGTGGTGGCACAAGAATAAGCACCTCCTTGTCTAAGACCATAGGTCTCAACCAGAAAAGTGTGGCTTGCCTACTTTGGGTTGGGGAAGATGTTCTACCCTAAGTGGAGGAATTAAAATATCTTGATCTTGCCCATAAGTGAGGAAGGGAACGAGAGATCGGTGACCAGAGCAGCATCTGAAATGATGTGGATGCTAAACTGGTCTGTTGTGGTTAAGAGAGCTAAACCAGAGAGGGAAGGTTTCAATTTACCAGCCAATCTTTGTTGGAACCCTCACCCAACCCTATAGCTTAATTTACCAATAAAAAGAACATGATTATGGATGACTGAAAAACCCTGCAGGTGGGAGGTGACCAGGTTCACAGATGTATGAGGTGCATACAGGACAGAGTTGGAGTAGAGCTGTGATGATGTCTCTGACTGTTTGGTGTGAACAAGTACAACAACTTTGGCTCTGAGGGTAGAAAGTACTAGCATGGTTAGAAGAAAAATTAAAAGAACAATGAAAATTCCAGGGTATTGTCTTTGAAACAGCTGGAACTGAATTGTAAAAAATAAATGAAAAAGAAAAAAAAAACATCTGCAGAGTGATGTCAGACTGTGCTGATGGAGTGCAGCCTGTCAGTCTGTCCTAACTTTTCTGCCAGCACCCACCTACTCCTCAAAACCACTGTCTCTTCCTAGAAAAGCTTTCATGAGGGATGAGTTCTGTCAAATTCTGTGAACAGCAGGAAGTGGGATGAAGAAAATGAACTCAAGCTGTGTTAAAGGCATAAACAGGATTTCTAAAACCCTGTTCATGGCATACCTGTCACAAATCACTAGTACTAGCAGCAAAGTCTCTTCCTGACTAAAGGATCTTTTACTGGTAGGTCATCTGAGTAAGTTTTTAACCATGCAATAACAAAAACATTAAAGGGTTCCTTTTACTCTTTCTGCACTGTGGTCTTATCATCATATGAGAAGTGTCCTGCTGGGCCTTAGGTATCTCCTCATCACATCACCCTAACCTCCTCCACACAGTCACACTCCTTTTACATCAGGTGAAAGGTATATTGATCTCCGGCCACCTCAGTGACAGATGGGGTAGCCTGAATTAAGTGGCCTGTCTGCATTATTGGCATGTTTGTTTTTAACACCCCATTCTGAGTGTGTCTTTATACAAACGGGTGTGTATGTAGTATTTTTGAGCAGTGTTGCATGCAATAGTAGTGATGGGGATTTCCAGTAGAAAAGGTTCTTATGACGCGACTTGTGTAAAAGAGCGAGTATTTGGCCTTTAATAGCTCCTTGGGGTTTTTTTTATGTCTAAATTAATTTATTACCAACCATACCATACCATACTATACTAAAAAAGTTTAAAACTGTGTGGGATTTTAAATGACATAACATATTTATTATTTAAATTGCCTAATGAACTCAACTTGGAACAGAATTTAAAGACAAATATCCTTCTCAGTTTGAGCAAGTTGTCTTTGTAGCAGCTGATACTTTGTTTCCTTCCTCTGTTGAATCTCCATCCACTTATTCTCTCTCTCTCTCTCTCTCTCTCTCTCTCTCTCTCTCTCTCTCTCTCTCTCTCTCTCTCTCTCTCTCTCTCTCTCTGCTCTGTGTGTAGACCCTGGCCCTCACCTTCCTCCTCATGGTTCACTCAGATGCCACCACACATCATGTAGTGACCAATCAGTGCTTTTGGAAAGAAAAGAAAAGGGGAAAACAGCTGCTCCAATTGTTCATTTCAAGGAACCAACTCTGAGAGCTGTTTTGTTCATGACTGACAAGTTTTTGAGCTTTTTTCCTTCTATAAAAGCAAGTTCACTCACAAATCTTCCTAACGACTTGTCCTGAACAGGGTCACGGTGAACTCAAGTCGCACTGGTAAAAGTAATCTTTCATTGCTTTTCAAGTCATTAGCTAGTTTTTATTTTGTTTATTTAAAAGCACGTTCACATTGTTTCATTTTCACCATGGCCTTGGCTAAAATCAAGGATTGTAACAGGGTGTAAAAGGGGCATTATAAAGAGACCTGATATTTTTTTCATCAGTGTTCCTTGAAAACTAAATTTTTCTATGAATTAACTGGTTTGCCTTGATATGTAAAATGTTAATTGAAAGGAGTAATTTGTCTAAAAAGTGTTAGTTGGACATTTGCTTTAGTTTACGATGTCTGAACATGTTTAGAGGCAGAAAACAAAGGTTACCATCAACTGAAAGCTGTGTCCTGCAGGAAGCTTACTATGACATTGCATTTTTTAATTATTTCTTCCTGTTTACAGTTTACAGCTTCAGGCAGCTAACATTTATAAAATGTGAAAATGAAAAATCTGCTCTAAGAAAAGAGTTTGACTTTCAAAGAGGTTTTCGAGGGTTGCTGTAACAACAGCAGGGACAATGACAAGTGCTTCCCCAAGTGGCTGCTATGCACTGAGAAGTAAAATGGTGATGTTTTGCAAATGTAAGCCCCTAGTGAGAGATGCATTTTCAAACACAAAATACAGGTTATACTGCCTCCTTGGATAAAAAAGGACACATTTGCTGCTACAATTGAGATTTACATATTCAAATTTAGACTACTAAAATGAACACTGATAAAAAACTGAATATGGAGAGAGAAAAGCACGGAAAAAGTGCACTTTTACCCTGCAAGGTACACTTTAGACATATTTACCCTCTAGGGTTGAAAATTGGACCTTAAAATAATTGTTAAAGGCACACTTGGCCCTTTTGGCTTGCTTTTAGCACCCCCAAGTGTTCCCTTAGCGAAACAAAAGTGTAATTTATCTCCTCGCTGTGCGTTTGTCTTTTTAACACCTTAATCTAACTGCTGAAATGTCTCCTTAGCCTTCATTAGTGTCTACAGGAGCGGTTCATCGCTAAATCAAACAAATAACCTGTGTTCACGATCTAAAACATGCTGGAAGCAGACTGCAGATCCATGTATGTAAGCTGAAGTCCAGCAGGTGGCGGCCCACCACTCTGAAGTTCGGTATTCTGGCCACAGAGGACGGTGGGGGTCTGAGTGACATTTCATTAGCCCTGTAAAGGGTCATTTTAACACATACTGGCTCAAGAACATGATTTAAAAATATGAAAAAGTTGCATAGTATGGCTTTAATGCCTTTGACATGCTTCATAAATCTCTGTCTTTTATAAGATCTGATGGTTCTGATGTCATTCTTTGGCTCCCCAGTGGTGTACCCTACAGCGTTCAGTGAGTTGGAAGGTTTGTTAACTGATGTTAAATGTTTGACACATCCAGAGCAAATCATTTCATCAGCCTGTGATGTGTTGGTGCTATGGCAGGCATCTATAGCCAGATTAGTACTTTTTATTGTGGTAAATGACCAAAATGCCCTCATGGGTTCATTGCTTGCTGCTGAAGTGAGAAAATATTTGACAGTGTTAACACACAAACATGTTAGCAGCGTGTTGCGCCATAAGTGATCTGTTAAAAAAATGCAGCTTATTACCCCTTTACATCAAGAATTTCTAAAGTTCACTATGACTAATCAACTGCATGAAGATGGTGCTGTAAATAACATTTAGATGACAGATTTTGAGACCTGAAAGTGTGTCCTGATCTAATCAAGCCATCAACATTTGGTGTCAAATAATAGCAGAGTGTTCCTGTGTAAGAGGAAAGAGACCAAAGTGCTCCTCAGCAGGACCGATTTTACACATTTTATTGTAGGCTAGATGATTACTGCAGGTTAGATTTGTTTTCTGTTTCAGCTTCTTCACACATTTTTTAAATAAACATGGAGACAGCATTGTATTTAGAAATGGTTTTGGTTTGTAAAATTGTCTTTTTTGAAGGTAAAAGGTTTTTCTATTCAATACAATACATGCTCTGCATTCATAATCTGGTCACATGAAGATAAAAAATGAGTGTTAGCGTTACATGAATGTGATTTTAGAAACCAATCTAAACCTCAAAAATATTTCCCAATGTTAATGTTTCTCATTCCAATTTCCATTTAATGAATGCTTCCTTTATTTTTGTCAGAATTTATTTCGTGCTTTTTCAAATATCTTCCCATTTTATTTGAAATGTTGACTTCAGAAATATTTGTTAATTATGTTTTTCAAACCTTGTGATAACTCAAAGAGGAACTGTGTCTGTCTTGTTTCCCACCTTGTCATCAACCACCTTTCACAGCTTCACACCCACATTAACCATTGTTATTGCTGTGTGTAATCGGAGACCTACTCAGCCAGCAGGTGGGCTCTAGTGTAGAAGGAGCTGTCAGTCGCATAAGCTTACTGCATAACTTCAACGACCATGTTGTTGATCCTGTCTGTGTTTGACCATCAATCACTAATGTTTTTACAGCCTACTTACTCAAAACCACAAGATTGTAAAGAGTAATGTTGATGAATGGAAACAATACAGTGTGTATTTGTGCATTAACAGTACTGTGAGGTGCAACAGAATATATAACTGTGTGGTCGTAATATTTATTCCTGTGCAAATTCTCCGCAGTGAAACATTTCTGCAACTTATCTAAGAGTGACAGATTTTTGTGTTTATTCTTTCAGCACTGAGTCAGAACCATGTCTCTGCTGTCTGGTCCAGTTATGATATATATAAACACATATGAGTCCACAAGCACAAAGACTCAAGCCAGGTGTTTCAGTCCAACAGGATGTTGAATATTTCTCTGAGAATATAGTTGCTCCATTTTTTCAATCCTGTCTGGTTTGGTGGACCCAGGCTCCTGCTCTTAAGAAATACCAAGGGGTGAGAGGGGAAATTAAGAAAATGCAGAAGGTCAAAGCTTCTGTGGTGCCAGTGGTCATCACAGCACCTGGGACTGTGACCAAATTGGATGAGTAGCTCCAGCAAAACCCAGGAGCAACTTGAGAGTTCAGAATGTCCAGAAGATTGTAGTCCTAGAAACAGGAACTGTGTAGAACACTTAAACTCGAAAGGAATCTCATCAGGGTCAGATTATACTTGTATTTTAAATTTAATGCATTGAAGCAAGTCATCTGATGATACTTTATGAATGCAACAGCTGGTTTAGGGGTTTCACAGCTGCTAGATCCACATTCAGTAGAATGCAGGAGAATTAAAAAGTAGCTGCATGAATGAGCCACTGAAAAATCTGCCACAAGGGTTTTATTGGCATATGTGTGAGAACATTAAGAAATTGCTGCGGTACTTGGTGAAAAACAAGAAAAGATAAGCAAAAATAAGAAATAAGCACAATAAAATAATAATATAGGGAGGCAATAATTAGAGAAACAGCTAATATATACAAGACAATGTAGGTATCGATCAGAGCAGAACAGTCAGGTGCAAACACAACACAGGGTCAGGTGACTGGAATGGGCAGTCCTACGATTGTCATTCATGAGTCCAACTGCAGAAGAAACTGTTCTTGAGGCGAGAGGTCCTGGTCCGAATGGATCGGAGCCTCCTGCCAGATGGGAGCGAGTCGAAAAGACTGTGTCCAGGGTGACATGGGTCAGCTGTGATCCGACCTGCACGCCTCAATGTCCTGGAGGTGTACAGGTCCTGTATAGAAGGAAGTTTGCAGCCAGTGACCTTTTCAGCAGAGCACACGACACGCTGCAGTCTCTTCATATCCCTAAAAGGTTTTCTCATAAACACTAGGGGTTTTCCACTTTATTTTCTGTAACTGTTAAGTATTGATTGTCATCTCCAGACATACAATTTTAGACTGGGCAATTCCAGTCCAGCTAAATCAGCCTGAGTCTGATTATTACCAATTCATACTGGTATTTCAGAAAGTCATATTTAGGTTGAGATGAACTGTTCTAGATAATGACTACTCTATGCCTAATTTTAAACATTTCTAGAAATGACCTTTGGAACTTTCTTTCTCAATAGGTTTACTTTATCTGCTGGTTCAAGCCTGTGTGTCTTGACTGAGAATTCTCTGACAGCTTGTTTTCTCTCTGTGACAACAAGAGTGTCTTGACTGCTGACTGGCAGTATTGTCTGTTGGGCTGCACCAAGTGCCATATCAGCACACAGCTTAAATGCTATTGGCAGATGTGTAGAACAGATGGGCACTCAGCAGACGTGTGTGAGTGTGAATGATTATTGGTTAAAGAACTTGCCGAATGGGGTCTTCACCATCCTATCAATCAGGGCTGTTTAGCAAACTGTGGCTGCAGCGATACATATGCTGAAGCGTTAATAATGAACCAACAAGGGCAGGGCAGGTCTGTGCACCATTGTGCCAACCACATACTTAAACTTTAAAATCAAATGTTAAAAGCTGCAACCTATGGACCCTCAAGTATATCTTTGCATCAGTCCCAGACTCTAATGTTTTGACAGACTGGCTTGATGTGAAGGCTAAAACACATTTTATTTCATATTATTTTACTGTTTTCTCTACGTAAAAGAGTAGAGAGGCAGATTGACCAAGTGTACAGCTTTGAGCAAACAAATAAGAACTAGACTTTGTGCTTTGTTGGCTGCAATAACACCCCCACCCATCCACCTTTACACTAAACACATCTGCAAAAGGATTTCTCTGATAATTAACTTTGGCCACATCGTCCTGCGCTCTACATTTGAATGTGGACACGAGGCACACACACACACACAAACACACAAAATAGGGAGAATAATTATTTTGATCCCTCACTGATTGTTCACTTACAAATAAAAGATCAGTCTGTAATTTTATGTTTGTTTCAGCTCAAATCCACTTGCATGTCATAAGGTTTCTAAGTGATAACATGTTTGTTTTTTGACTTTGTGGAGAAACCTATCTTGGCCAGACCTTTGCTGTGGTTGCTGGTCACTAAGTTACCACATATCAAGAGCCATTTTGGTTTGTTCCTCTAAAAGATATTTGTCATTTCTTTACTTTTCATGGATCCACTAAGAAACTTGAAAGTTTATCTTCTTTGAAAGATTGTCCAAAGCAGTGTTTTTCTCCCAGACTTTCTTCCAAACCATGCAGCAAGTCAACTAGTTTCCCATGCTCATTATATTAGAATGCTTGTCATAAAGTGCATGTTTGTTCCATTCCTCCATGCTTTATAGTAAAAAAAAGGCTGTTTGGTCAAATATAATATGTTTTAGGTTTTGTAACATTTTTGGTCCAGATCCTGGTCTGAGATTAGGACCATGATGCTGAAGCTATCTGTGGCTGACACATGAAGAGCTACAAGTTACTCATCTGTCCTGCAGGCAGAACAGTCAGTGTTGCTAACTTAGCAACATTGTCACTGTATTTGCAGGAGTTTCAACTTTTTAAAAGGAGAAGCTAGCTGCATGTTTTTTTTTCGGGGGGGGGGGGTGCTGTTGGAAACTTTTGGAAACTCTCACATGAAAGCTCTTTCTTAACAAACTGTGAAAGCTGCCATGGGCTCCAAAAAGCCCAAAGGCAGCCCGGATAGGGAGAGACTTGAGTCCTCTGTTGGTGTTATTATCAGAAAAACAGCAGTGAAGGATGTTATGTCACATCATGGAGTTATCTGAATGTGCACAGCAAAGTTGAGTGGATGGATGATTTTGTTTAACCCCGGTCCTTCATTTGCCCCATATGTCTGATTAACTCAGAGTTGGTGTCATGAGGAGTGGAAATGAAACGCCACTCAGTGAAAGTGTCTCATTTGGAGCAGTAAATGCATCAGTAACTGCCTGATGACCACATGCTTTTCTATAGTTTTAGATGAAATTTAAACTTAAATTTCTCAACAGTCTTTTTTCCAAACAAGAATAAACATGGTAAACTAAACATCATGTGCAACAACACAAAAGTTTTGAGCCATGCCTGCCAAACTGGCACACACTCAGAAATTAAAGTACAGAATTGTACCTTCAGGGGTACAATGTCAAGTTTGTACCCTTGTAGTTTGTACCTTTTTACATGCCAAACCTGTACCTTAGGGAGCAAATGTGTACCCTTAATTTAAAGTACAAAAAAGGACCCTTACAAGGGTCCATAAATGGTCTTCCAAAGGTACATCAAAAAATGTTTATAATATATATATATCCATCCATCTACTGTCTAGGTCTATACCCACTTATCCACACAATGTTGCAGGTGGGCAGTGTCTATCTTCAGTGGCCTTTGGGCATGCAGGCAAGGTACACCCTGGACAGGTTGCCAGTCCATTCCAGGGCAACACAGGACAAACACACACACACACACACACACACACAAATTAATGTGATTTCCATAGGTGTTATTCTAGTTGGTGACAGTGCTGAGTGCTGTTTGAAGCCCTCTGGACCACTATCCCTTTCAGTCATGGTTTTTGTTGTTGTTGTTGTTTTTGCTTACTGCCAGCTTAAGAACTATACACAACTGTTTTTAGCACATGTATATTTCATTTAATTTCATTTCACTTAACTTCACTTTATTTATAAAGCACCTTCCGCAACCTTATCGGATGCCCAAGGTGTTGAACAAAACAAAACAAAAAAAGACCCAGCAAAAAAAATACATTAAAACAATATGAGAAACAGCCATAAAAACATAAAACCCAATTAAAAGATCATATTACATTCTGGACAATGAAGCCACGCTACGACACCAGCTGTTGGAAAGCCATTACATAGAAATGTGTCTTCAAATGAGACTTAAAAACCAGCAAAGAAGATGACTGGTGCACGGTTAGAGGCAGTTCATTCCACAGCCTCGAAGCCAACACAGGGAATGCCCGATTCCCTCGTGACTTGTACTTGGAACGTGGAACTACCAACAGTTCCCTATATTATGATTCAAGAAACGTAGCAGCAATATTTTGACAAGTTTAGAAGAGAAGTAGGTTGGTTAACATTTCTGACAGTTTTTCATTGGACAATATTAGAATATGTTGGTAACGTTTGAAACACTGCAACAGGACACTAAGATCTTACTGACTGAGATAAACAAATTTAACCCTGAGAGGGTTAAATGACTGAAACCTTCTTTGATAAAACTCTGCAGCTCATTGAATGCGGATGGTTTCATGATGCCTTCAAATTCAGTTTAGTACGTTTGTTGTTGTGTGAGACACTCATAATGTGTCTGTAATGTGATTGAGTTGATCAAGCAAAGTTAAAGACAGCATATTACGCTTCATCGTTAAAAGTTGGCTTTGGTTCAAAAGCATTTGTGGGAAAACAGTACCTTATACTTTATTTTATTTTAGTTGGAACAAACTTATTGGACCTTTGACCTTCCACTAAAATCAGATTAGGATTTTTCAGTGATCAGTTTAAGAACCCAAGTTCTGAGGTCTAGCGCTTGACTTAGACAACTCCATGATGGGGATGGTGTTCTCCAGATCAAACTGATTAATTCTCACCCTCCAGATACCATAGTGGATTTAGCTGATGCGACAGAGCTCACAGTTTGATTAATCTGAACAAATTATCTATTTCCCAAACATTCTCTAAAACATTTAAATGTTCACTGGCCAATTTAAAGCAAGGGTGTACATATGTTTTTCTGAGCAAGGGGGGCTTGCAGGTATTATATGATTTTATTGTAGAACAGAAATAGTTACTTAGTTAGCAAAAAATAAAGACTCTATCATGTTATCATACCATCATATTCATGGAAACCATAAATCCTTAATTTGATTTGAAGCACAAAAGAAAGTTAAATCTGTTTTAGTAGATTTTCCACAATCACTCTAGACAGAAACATACATGACAGGACTATATGGGATTATTGTTGTTGAATGGGAATGTTTTTATGTGAATGTGAATGTGTTGTAATTTTGGTTTCCTCTGTGGTGTTTTGATCATCAAACAGCTGAAGACCGTGGCTCTAAGTAGCTGCCGATACCTTTGTTATTTTAGCATATTAGGTGCCCACAAACAAGGAAAAAACATGATTGATTTCAGCTGAATGGTAAGTAATTAAAAATGCTTTTAGAAAGATCAGAAAGAGTTCTGTATACTCCTATTTGATTACAATTTAGGTGCAATTGTTGCATCAGCTTTAGTCCTGCACAAATAGCCTACAAGTTGTGCATCCTTGTGCACAGGTTTTGAAACTATAAATAATCTTTATTTTCAAGTTGATGTATGTTAGAAAACAATTGTTAACATTTATCCAAAGGTAACATGACAACGAAACAGTTTATATTTTATATGATGCAATAGAGAAAATGGCAAACCTTCAAATACTAATACAAATCACTTTTTTACAGGTTTTTTTTTACAGTTGAATGATTCATAAATGTGTTCATTTTTATTGCTATTCATCTTTCAAAGTCTCTGTTTTTGTAGTATTTTAATTCATTGTGACAGACTCAACTATCTAAAATACACTTTGTTGATTGAATACAAATATTAAACTCATGCAATATTCTCCTACTTATCTGACGTTGTTCCTCCTTTGCATGTGACCTTGAAAAAAGAGGTCTCCAAGTCATAATAATAAAAAGGAAAAAAAAAGAAACAGAAAAAGACTATTTTTAGTTTTAGCTCCTAAGTAAAGTTTGAGGTTTTGGTTACAAGTTTATTTTTTACCTGCTTTGAACATTAAAAAGATGTGCATGCCAGAGTAAAAGGACATCCTCAAAGACCAATCCAGTTCACATTTTCTTTCCTCCTCCTGTTTACCCTTTTAGTTTCCTTTTCCTCTACATCTAAGGACAGATGAGGGACTTGGATATACCTCCTAGGACCACACGAAGGTGTTTTATAATTCCTCCAATTGGAACAATGCCGTCTTTGTTATTGTTTTCATAAACTGCTTAATGAATATGTGCTTCTATGGGAGGCTGTCTTTGTTTTCATCATCAATGGCCTGGTCATTTGCATTTTCTTGATGTGAGATAAAAACAAGGAGAGGTTTTAGTGCAGCACACATCAATACACTTCTGGTCCTCTCCATCTCAAGCAACTTTAATCACATTGTGATTATGTGTGTCCAATGTGCAAATTCTGTTAGGCTGTGCAATAAAGAAAAGGCCTGAAACAATAACATTTTAACTCCTCCACATTTTCAGTCATAACCGCAAGATTTTCTTTTACTAACAGCTTCACTGTCATTATGCATGGTAAAACAGCAATATATACATATAGCTGAAATAGGCAAAACAACATATAAGAGATTAATAGATTAGTGCAACGTACAGTTGACATAATGCAAGAGAAAAGACAATTAGTGTTGCTGAATGTCCACTTTACCTCAAAGGGATTTAGCTTCTTATGCTTTCAAGACCTGTTTGGCAGAAGACATGGATGTGAAAAATATGTCATACAAAAGTCAAAAAGGTACTAAATGAATAATAGAGTGGTAAAGTTGTGGATGAGTGATGGTGCAAACAGCTCTAGGGTAGAAAGAGTTTCCCAGTTTGTTGGTTCTAGCTTTGATGGCTCTGTAACATTTGCCAGATGGTAGGGGAACAAACCCAGAGTGTGTTGAGTCCTTGGCAATGGAAGTTTTCTTTGACAATCTGTCAGAAACGACTGTCTGAGTCTGCTCGTCCAGTCCTAATGTTTTCTTTTTTTGTGTGTTGCCTTCAGCAACCTTCTTAGAACTGTTTGGTTTTGAGCCATGGAGCTAGCATATCACACAATAGAAGTATACAAGAGAATACAGAATAGTTTTTTTGAAGGAGTTTAGCCTGTTTTAGGTACTGTCAACACCGGAATATTGTTTTTGTGAATGTACAAAAGTTTTGTTTTGTTTTGTTTTAACCTTGTGCCCACACAGAAACAGGGTTTTTGGAGCCCAAAAGTTGTGTTTTTAACCAGTTTCAGAGTAAAAACAGCACCCTTGCATTTCTGTATTTAGAGTTAAGGTATTAGTTTGAAAACAACTGCGTCATAAAGACGTCATTCACTCATAATTTTAATACATGCAGTGGTCTATAGTAGGAATGAATGCCTTGAAAGTCGTACTTTGTAGGAAAAAAGCTCTGGTGCACCAGTTTCATCCCATAGAATTCAGCCAGAGAAGAAAGTACATTCAGACAACAGGATTTAGAGTCTTATTATTCAGACAGCTTGCATCTGATTGGTTAACAGCAACATGACTCTACCACTGACTCTGTTTGCTCTGCAACGTTGATGTTTTATCTCCACAAATAACACAATCCTGAAGGAGTTCTGCTGTGTGGTGTGCTGTCTTTTTGCCCACATCTAACCGAACATATGACCTCATACCTGTGACAGCTACAAAGAGATTATATACATGTGTCTGTGCTACAGATCTTGCAGTTGCTTAACTACAGAAAACATGTGTACCATATTAATTCACAGAGCTGACAAGGTGGATGGACACCAACACTCCACAAATCTGACGTATGAAACCTAAAGTATGTGTAAGCACTCAGCCGCTACAGTGGAAGACATCAGACTGGTTCAATACACCAACTCTCCATACCTGGGACTTCACAGGCCTGACAATGCACAGATCATGAAGACTACCTAGTGCTCAATACAAACAATTTCAAATTAGTAACAGCACTCTGAAATTCTTGTCCCTGTAATTCAACTTAAACCAGGTTATTTTGAGAAATCGTTAGTTTCCTGTCCTCTCAGACCCCACTCACGATTCCTAGTTCGGGTTCTGCTGGGGGTTACTTTCATTTCCGCTGTTGTCCATCTTACCGTGCTACCCAGGATGGAGGATTGAGTTTAATTAAAGATTAAGTATAAATAAGCCTTTTATGTGGTAAGTCTGACCTATTACCATTTTATAATCTACTGAATCTAATCACATCACAGCTGTCTTAAAGCAACATTCCGCAACTTTTACACCTTAAAATTATGCTTTTTTGTAAAGTTTTTGCGTCATAGTATTATCTATTATGTTCATTTTCATACCTGTGATAGTGTTGGGGGGTCCCACGTCTGTTTACTGCGCTATACAGTTTTTGTGCATCGGGTAGCGATGGAAGTACTGACTGGGTGTCGTTTTATGACAGAATATGGCAAGCCAAATGGATTTTAAAAAGGCGGCGTTCTAAACGCTCGTTTTGACACCAAGACGGGGCAAAAACTCGCGTGTTCTAAAAGCGAGCATTATGTCCGCCAAAACGCGTGTCTTGAACGAGCGTTTTGGCGGACATAATGCGAGTTTAGGACGCGCATATTTTTATCCCTTTGGCTTGCCATAATTGTATAATGTAGACTCGCTGTAGCAGCGGCAGATTCACCAAAGAAAGCTAGAAATCCCTTATCAGAGGAATCTAGGAAAAGAAAAGAAGAACGTGATAGAGCAAGAGCAAAGACCAGAGTTATTATTGGGCCGTCTTTTCCTCGCTGGAGAGCTCTTTTAGAAAGAAAGGCATGAACTACGGTCTCTAACCTAGCCGTGCTGCTAATGGCTAGGTAAGTAATAAATTATTTCACCAGGGTTATTGTGTTTGGTCGGGCATAAAGTTGTTATACAGTCATGATAAAACTATTTATTCAATGTGTGGAGGTGGAAAAGTTTGTTTTCGTTGTTTTGCCTGACATTAGGAATGTAAACATGCCTCTTATGCCCGAGAGAGAGATTTAATGTTACGACAGTGACGTTACGCAGCAAGCCTCTAGAGGGCGACAGAGACCATATAACTGCAAAGTTGCGGAATGCTGCTTTAAATGGACCTGATATGAATTGGTTTGTTACCTTTGGTTTAGCACTTTGATGATAGGACGTGTTGTGAACTGGGTCTTAATAAATAAACTGAATAGAATTTAACAGTGTAACTGTCATTAAGTTTCTATGGAGCCTTTAGCTTTGTCACATAATTCACCAAACATTAGCTTAATGATCATTTCCAAAACTATGAGTAGTAACATATGCTGGGTGGAAAGATGTAGCGAAAACCTTGGAAAAGGTAAAAACTTGATTCTTTAGGTGTTTCAACAACATGATCTGACCCTGCCACAGCGCTGCAGAGCCCCATTCAAACATCAACTACTGAGAGACAATAGGAACCACTGAGGCTCTACACCTTAGTCCACCTGACTGATTTAACGTGTTCTGCTTCTGCTAACAGACTGAATCATTTCTGACAAGCTTCTGCATTATGTGTTGGTTGGCGGGAAGCTACAGGGTTCTAGATGCAAAATAAGAGTTCATTATTATTTGTCTTTTTTTATATAGAATAGAATAGAATAGACTTTATTGATCCCTCAGTGGGGAAATTCACTTGTCACAGCAGCACCATCACTCAAAAGGTAATTAGAAGAAGATAAAAAAATAAAAAAATAAAAATAAAACAAGGATACATCTATATACACATAGGCAGTAATCTAGTATTGTAATCTTAGATCACTAAAAAAACCACAAATAAAAGATGAAAACAAACTTGGTACCAGCACTATGCAGCATACTGTAAGAGACACAGACAACAATGTGAATCCGGTATTGCACAAGTATAGAACACATACTGAATATTGCATTGGTGTTATTGTGTACCAGGATGATACCAGTACAGCTTAAACTGAACAGTTATACACTCTTACAGCAGAGGGGATGAAGGATCTGCAATAGCGCTCAGTTTTAAATCTGGGATGTCTCAGTCTACCTCTGGAGGAGCTGTCCATGATCTCCACAGTGGAGTTCAGTGGGTGGGAGGGGTTTCTTAAGATGGAGGTCATCTTCCCCAGCATATATATTGATCATGCAAGCAGGGATCTTTTCTTTAGGTTAGAGACTTACTGTGTTTTAGGCAGGAATGAACAGTGATATTAAAACTGCAGATTTCAATTACAAAATATAGAATTCAACTCTCCAATAAAACCTTGCAGATTAAAACCGTTGCTGTGTTGGCTGATTCTGAAGCACTGAACTCTCCAGCTTCACAAAAGCTTTGACACTACTTTCTAGGTTGAATTTGCTTTTTTGTACTTTTGTTGATCCATTTTATGCCGTCTATATAGTCGGGTCACAGAAAGGTCACCCAGGCATCGCTTTCTTTTGCAACTCTATCAAACTAGCGTGTGATCTGGAGTCTCACTTAAGAATGTAAGAATTAAAAAATTTGATCCCATTTCATTTTTGGAAATGCAAGATGCTCTGGAAGATGGAGTTAGTGAAATCAGATTCGTGCAGACGTGTCTGAACAGTATTGATTACCAACAGTCAACACAGATTTCACATCTAGATGCTGAGATTTTAATAGGGTGTTCGTTGCTGAATCATCTACAGGAGGAGACGATGATGCAGTGTGAATAAAATATCTTTGTAAGTGATCTTAGGCCAGTTTTAGAAGTAATGCACTCAGAAACTGATAACTGTTGGAGTGAAGCCCTTGAGTGATGTACTATCTGATTTTCTGTATGTCTATCAGTGAGGCTTGCACCTGAACCAGAAGGTTTTTTTACAAGTCTGTAGATGGAGGATGCAAAGTGGCCAGAGACCACATCAATACAGTGGTGGGATTGCACACAACCAGTGAAAATAGTTCTTAAAACAACAAAAATCTAGGGCTGAAACTTTACGGTGGCTTTGGTTGAAAAGCTTCTCTTGCTGCTGGAGTTGTATCAGAACAGTTGGTGTGAGAACAAACTTCCAGTTCACTAGAAAAAGTAACGTACCATAAATGGAACCTTATAAAACGTTGATAGATATGTTACTTTGGCTAAGATAATAGTTTATTTATTTATTTCCCTTGTGTCCTGTTCTGCTAGCCTGGCAAGCCATCCTATATATGTGAATATATAGTCTGGCCACGAACCATTGACGACTCTCAGTCGTGAGGCGGGATCTACGGTTGTCTTTCAAAATGTCAGCACGCAATTGGATAGCGCTAGGACCAATCAGAGTAACGAACAACGTGATGTAATCACAACGACGGAAAAGCGGGAGGCTTTAATGGCGTCTAACATCAATGATTTCTGTCGTTTTTGTATGAAAAACATGTGAATATCAGGTGTACTGGGACATTGCACTACTTTGTTTGATAAAAATAAGAAGCCGCTAAGTATAGCTGACAGACTTACGCACGTTGGAGTCTAAATAATCCAATGTTGATGACAAAGCCGTTTCAAACGAACGTGGTTCCTGAGTTGCCGCCATGTTGCTTGGGTTCGCGGCCGCAGCGCTGACGTCATCGGCTACTCCCGCTCTGTGATTGGCCCAAAATATAGAGCGCTGTGATTGGCCCAACCAAAACTATAGCGAGCTGTGATTGGACAGCCACAGGCTGCGAGGGTTCCTATGAAGCGTGCCTAGACCAAACTCTGCAAAGCAAGAATTTGGTCTAGTTCACTAGGCTACTGTTCTGCTGTAAAGCAACCAGAATTGATGTCTGAGTGCCAAAAAAAGGCCGTACAGATTTCCTTTTACAGGTGGAGCGTAACAGATTCAGCTATAATGCCCCACCTAATATAAAAACATTAGTAGAATTACTATATGGGTATAACAGTAACAATATTTACTGAAATGCACACAGTAACAATTAATTCAACCACAGCCCATGGTAATGTGTCAAAACAACTGAGTCCTTACTAGTGAGAACACCTTGGGAGCACCTGTGTGTGTGTGTGTGTGTGTGTGTGTGTGTGTGTGTGTGTGTGTGTGTGTGTGTGTGTGTGTGTGTGTGTGTGTGTGTGTGTGTGTGTGTGTGTGTACAAGTGCTTGTGTATCGGGAGTGTGTAAAATACCAGTTTATAAAGAACAAATGGGAACTATGTTTAAATAGTTTGTATTCTCACTAAAGCACAAGGTCACCTAATTAGAATTAAAGTCCCATGAAAAACAATTTAACTCATGAAGAAATTGTTTTTTTAAAAACATTTAATTCAATTCAGTTTATTTATATAGCGCCAAATCACCATAAGAGTCGTTTCAAGGCACTTCCCAAAGTAAACAGTTCAATTGAGTTCAGTTCACTATGCCAATTAGTAAAAGGTTTTCTATGTAAGGAACCCAGCAGATTACATCGAGTCACTGACGTGTCAGATCAATCAACAAGGTCAAGTTTAACAGCAACTGGTCTGCATATACACACTACCGTTAAAACATATCTAGGTGTGCAGAGTTCCACACGATGTTTCATTCAGCCACTCACAACTGTTTGCGACTTGTGACAGACACACATCATTTATGTGTTCTGTTCAGCAGGTTTTATATATTTTTTTGTATTTTCAACAATTACACTCTGATGAGGAGCATATAGAGGGTGATGCACAGGGTTAGTGTAGTTCACATGCAGAGGGATCACTTTTACATCAAAACCAATCACTTCGCCATCTAAGCCATGATTGGCTAGGCTAAGCCTGCCCCCTCCTGTCTGCCTTTGTGCCTTCAGCCCTTTTATTTCACAGGGTTACAAAATCTACTAAATCAGCAGTGATATTGTGAATTGAGACAGAACCAAACTTTGGTTTCACCCCCTTTCTCTTTCTAGGTAAAAGCTCTTATGTATCTAAGGCAAGGCAGCTTTATTTCTATAGCACGTTTCATTCACAGAAGCAATTCAACGTGCTTTCCAGGTGCAAGATCAGCAAGAACAATAAACCCAAAAATCAACGTGACAACATAAAACACCAGATTATTAAATTAAATGTAAAAATACACAAATGAAATTAGATGTAAGAAATAAAATAAAAGGGCAAAGTTAAAGGCTGAGCAGTTACAGTGCAGAAGGTGCAGCATAAGAAACATTCATTCAAAGGCTGATGAATGCATGAACGTTTTCAATTTTGATTTAAAAGCCACTAGAGTTGGGGCACATTTGATGTTGTTGTGATGGTGGGCCGGTGAGGGGGTGAGGGGTTAATTGTGGGGGTGTGTGGAGGAGGAACCAGTTGTAATCTCCACTTACAAGTCCCTAAAAAAGACCCTAACTCAGACCATTAATGAAAGAATGAAACTGTCAAAGTAAAAAGGAAATTAGTCCAAACACTCAAGTGGTTAAAAAATACTATTATTTACCAGAATATAAGGTCAACAAAAATGGTAAAAAATTAGATCAGGCAACTTTTGCAAAATCAAATTTGATATAAAAATGGCCTGGCCTGTATTTGTATAGCACCTTCTACAACCCTCCAAGGCGCTTCACAACACAATCATTTATCCACCCATTCACACGCTGGTGGGGATGAACTACAATGTAGCTAGAGCTGCCCTGGGGCACACTGACAGAGGCGAGGCCTGCCGCACACTGGCGCCACCGGTCCCTCTGACCACCACCAGCAGGCAAGGTGGGTTAAGTGTCTTGCCCAAGGACACAACAGAGTGTTTTATAATCAGACCAACACCCCTGTGTTATGTAGGTTTCATCTGTCACATGCACACCTATTTGTAATTTTGACACAGTGTTTACTGTATTTCTTGTACTCAACTGTTTTTGGGGATTTGGCAAGCAGTTAACAGATCAAACAGGCTTCCTTTTTAATAACAGGTCAAACAAGCTGTTCCTTTTATTTGTGGTTTCAAAAGCATGTTTTTGGTATCAAAGAATTAGAAAAAGATAGAGAGATAATGTGTTCCCAAGAGTCTGCAAATACATATTCATCTGTATATTGAGGGTTACAGCAGTGTGTGATGGGATGCTCAGACAAAAGTGGCTGCATACATACATGCATAGCACAGAAACACTAGTCTGAAACAAAGAGACAGAAAACAAAAAAGTTGATTTGGGGGTGGCTTGCTCTATAAGATTACGGTACACACATATGTAATTTTACTCTAAGGGAAAAGTAATTTAAGCATCAAACAATATAGTGAGAGAAAATAATACCCCCAGGTTCAGATGATTCAATAAAGCAGCATCCTCTTTCAGATGTCAGGGTATTCATCAACACTTGTCACATGTCCTAATGTCCAGGTAGCAGTGGGATGTGCTGCTTTAGCAATCTGTGTGACTCCTTGATCAATAATGTCTTTCCATTAGCCTTCAATCACAGTCTCCACGGCTGCAATCTACTGTACTGCCAGAGAGTCATGCACAAATTCTCCAGTTAGGAACAGAAGGTGAAGAAGCTGACCTTCTAAAGTGAAGTGTCTTTATTAGTGTCGTTGCTCCTTACAGAAGCTGTTCTTTGGTCTGGCCCAGGAAAGAGTTGGAGATATAGTATCAGGATTGCAGCGGTAGGAAGAGAGCTAAGAGCTAAGCTAGTTATTTCTCTGATTTAGAACAGGAACCTGTTTGGTGGAGAAAAAATAAAGAAAAATCTAAAAATGTGAGATTGACTTGCTGCAATCCACAAATATGACACAGATGTTGGTGATGATGACACTGGACAGGGGAAAAAAGAAATTCCAAACAAATACTTGTTTTGATTTGTCTTTTTCAGCTGTATTTACAGCAAAATAGAAAATTAGGAGCAGAACATGCATTTAAGTGTTGAAAATACTAAAATGCTCTTTCATTTTACAGCACAATGCAACTCCCTGAATTCCACACAATGCATTTGCTTCAACAATTCACACACAGTCAGCATCTGGAAAGAGCTGCAATAGAAAACACAGCTAGTTTTAATAAAATCCAAATGTAGCGTATGTGTACCGCAGTGAGCAGAATAAGGATTTAAATATTTATCAAGTCTTTATGCTCAAGTTTGAGTGTGAAAGAAAAAAGTTAGTAATGAGTGGAGATGTATTTGTGTGTGGGTGGAGGAGGAGGTTAAAAGGAGGAATGTGTGAAACTGTGTGAAAGGATTTTAAGAGTGGAATGAATAACTGCTCATGGCTGTTAGCTTGTGTGACTCAAGTAAACCTGGTTTTAAGGGGTCAGGTCACATTTCATTACTGCACTTTATTTTATGTTTGCAACCCATGCACACGTAGCGTGTACCAGTTCACAGACTGAGGGCTGTATGAGTTTTAGTGTCTTGCCCAAAGACACTTCAGCATGTGGTGTAGTTAGCCAGGACTGACCTATCATCTTTCCAAATAGCAGACCACCACTCTCTATGCTGCGCTACCAAAAAGCAACAGGTCTATTTATATCTAAAAAAATGCAATTCAGTACAAACAGAACAAATTTAGTA
Organism: Aphyosemion australe; assembly: GCA_006937985.1. Lineage (NCBI taxonomy): Eukaryota > Metazoa > Chordata > Actinopteri > Cyprinodontiformes > Nothobranchiidae > Aphyosemion > Aphyosemion australe. Next base: position 2,201,629 of record SSNS01000056.1, on the reverse strand, counting down.
TCTTAAAGTATAATTTAATCAAGTTTTAACACAGTACAATTAAATTTAGTAGATCTTAAAACAATTAGTGGGTGTCTATTTAAGGAAACCAGCAGATTACCTCAAAACTTCACTTAAAGTATTTTCTTGAGCGGGGTGGCGTGTCGGGCAACAGAGAAGAGAAAAACGCCTCCTTAACAAGAAGAAAACTCCTGCAGTGCATTTATTATCATTATTCAGCTTAACCCAGAGACTAAAACTAGTAATTAACAACAAAAACTAAAGTAAATAACTAAAAATACAACAAACAGTGGTGATAAACAAAAATTTGGAAGACATTTTTTAACTAAACACCATTAACTGCAATTAGAAAAGGCATTTGTTGAAGGAATGCATGATACCAACTGCTTCCATGCCAGTTTTCACCCTTGTTAAAAAACAAAACAAAACATGGAGGTATGAAATCTTAAAAATAACAATGTGCCATCTCAAAAAATCTCCTGCAATCTGTTAGCACTTGGTTTGTGTGTTGTGAACGCCTCTCAGCCACTGTCAAATGAAAATGTAGCTCAGTCTCTGTAAAACGGACTCAGTCATAACAAGTTTAATGTTTGCTAATGGTCATCAGCGGTGGTGGCCATCTTGAATTTAACTAACTCCAAAAGATAGTCAGATGTAGATGCAGGTGCTTCCAATTAAAACTTTAAAATTTGTCCAGTGGTTTATACATTCATTTGCTAGGAAACAAATGAATACACACACACACACACACACACGCACACACACACACGCACACAGCCAAAACCATTACATAATAATAGATATACAGATCTTGACAGCACGCTCCACAGAGAAAATCTCCTGCTGAGACTGAACCTTCTTGCTGGGAGGTGACAGTGCTGACCTCCACACCACCCTTCTGTACCAGTAAACTGGCCTCTTAATTAAAGGATTTTGTCATGTTTGAGCAGCAATTAAAATAAAACCTGTCATTAACATAAATGAGACAGAAAGAAAAGGGGGAAAAGCTGTTACAATGAGTGAAGGTAATAGATTTCATCCTAAATCTATGCTTTGTGAAACTAAATATTGAGTGATTTTCATTACACATGGAAGATACAAAGCTACATAAAACAAATGAAGGCGCTGGATAATGAAAACATACATTCTTTCAAGGTTTTCATTAAAAGTATTTTTAACCAAATGTTGGTATACTCAGGTTATCTTGAAACATCATTTGCGTAAAGAGAACGACCACCTCACCAACCAGTTAAAAACTTCTTGTCCAAGTAAAGTTTTTGCTGTCTACAGCCACCCACTTTTATTCATTTATTTCTCTACATGCCTCTGCTACAAGTCCATCTCCTTAAATCCACTTACTGCCGACCTCTACCACTCAGAACCAGTTCCCTTCCTGACATTTTCTCTGCTGCACTGGAAATGGTTCAGGAAGTTAATTTTCATATGTGTAGATTCTGCGCCTCTTTAAGTGTTGCTTTTCAGACCTGGAGCACATTCCAGGCCAACCCCATTCAACCTTGTGGTGGGTAGCTCCATGACTAGCAAGGCAATTAATGACACACTCCACTGATGCATAGAAGGAAAGTGGGCAGAGGGTTCCATCTAATAGCTGACATCTTGTTTTCCTTCGACATAAAGTTCTGCCAGTGTCACGTTAGGGCTTTCTGTAGGGCCTGCATGTGGAGGGAACAAATCTAGTTATGTATAAGTTCATTTACAGTTCGGTTCTAAAAGTGGATGTGCATGAGTGTATGTGTGTGTGCGCGCGTGCGTGCGTGCATGCGTGCGTGGATGTGTGTTTGCATGTGTGTGTGCATACATAAAACATAAATCTGCAGAGACATTTCACATAAAATGTTCCCCAAAACAGCCTTTTGACAATCAGATCCTTTATAACTAATCACCACTTAAAGCCTCCCTCCACCATGAAGCCAACCTTTCTAAAAAGTTTATATTTTTAAGGATTGAATGAAATGTTTGGATTTTAATGACAGTTTTGAGTTGATGGAGTTGTGGCAACCAGTGCTGACACTGTCAAGCTGGTTTTTTATTAGCATAAATTTTATGAAAAATAATTAAGCATGTACCCATTTAATAACCTGGATCCAGGACAATTGCTTTAATAAAGTGTATTGTGACCATTTTGCCCTGTAGTTAAACATCTGTTCCTCTTTTGCATTAGTCGAAGGCTGATTGGAGAAACTTGGTGTTGTCAGGGTTTGAGGTTGGTGCAGGACCCAAAATGTAGATAACATAACTGAACATAAGCGGTACAGGGGACACAAGGACAACAGCTAAACTGGAGGGATGAACTAAATACAAGAGGACAAAGATAGATAACTAATATGGGGAGAAACAGCTAAGAGAAACACAGGGGTCAAAGGTAATGGATACAAAAGGAGGCTAGACAAAACAGGACAATACTAAACTACTCAACCAAGGTGAAAGGAAACTAAAGAGAAATAACACTAATGAGCTGGGGAATGGATATAGCAGAATTGATGGAGAAATAAAGTAAAAACCTAATTGATAAGAGGGGAACGGAGACAAGGATGATGGGATATGGAATGGACTGGGGAGACGAGGACACAGGACATGACAGGTGTATCTACCGACTTAATTCTGTGGAGCTCCTCTTTATGCCAAAATCACACGGATATGACATTGTTCACACATCCACAAAAGCACCTTACCAATCATCCTACTGCTCATCACAATTTCTGTTACTTATGTTGGTTATTTTGCATTATGCAATTTTTCATTTCAAGTCTTATAAGGTCTAAGCATTTTTTTTGATGACTGTTGGGCCATGTCATGACAATAATTATTAATAAAACTTTTTTTTTTTTTGTCTGATTAACTATCAACAGGTGGACACTTGTCAATATCCACCTTTTCTGAAAAATACCTCAGACCAACATGCGACAGTGCCTTTAGTGGGCTGTTTGACTGTGTTTTCTAATAGGAAATAAATTGACTTCTAGCCTCTAGCGTAATGCATACGATTTAATTTCCCTGCATCTGGACATGATTCAGTTTGTACTTACAACATTAATGTCAGAGAACCCAGTGTGACTTATGCAAAACGTGAGCCATATAATGATGTTTGCATGGAAATGTTTTTCTATCTAGTCACACACTGGTACTGGCTTGCTTCTTCAGCCTTTCATATGACAGACATAATCTGCTCAGCATGGGCAAGATCAGCATTTTAAGTGCATTTTGAGTTAAATTAAAACAGGACATATACGTAACTTCCATGTGTAAAAAAACTGCTTTCTTTTTCCTTACAGCAATGACTTCAAGCCAAGCAAGCAAGACCGCAGCTGAGGAACAGGTATTGCTACCACACTGAGTATTTGAAAATAACTACATGCCTCTTGCATGGTGAGAAAGTGGTTTTAATCTGACCCATTGACTTTTTACAGTAATTATCTTTCATTTGTTTTATGTTGTTCTGTAGTTTGATTTAGGATCATTCTATAAGTTTATGATGTTACCCTTTTATTTAAAACTGCTTCTAAGTCTTTTGTTTTGTGTTTTGATTATCTCTATTTTTATGATATTTTTTTTTTTTTTTGTGATTTGTTTTGTTGTTCTTTGTGAAGCACTTTGTAAATTTTCTTTCTGCGATAAATGTATAAATAAACTTTACTTAATTCTGAATTACAGAACCTCCAGAAAATCATAAACTGTGTTCAGTAAATTTTACCTGAGCTTACTTTAAAACAACAAAATTAAAGGATTATGAAATTCCTACTCCAGACCCCAAAACAACTATTAGACAAAAATTAACTGTAATTTTGAAATCCAAAGATTTATTCCCCTTGGGGTATTGTCAAATTTACAGTCATGATGAAACCTTTTGAGAAATGACATATCCAGTATATTACTTGTCACAAAATTTGCTGCCTTTGTTTTGTTATGATGGCAACTTCCATAAACTTCAAATTATGCAGAGTGATGAATTTCATTCCAAAAGCCTCTCTTTGATATGCAAACTAGCTCAACCCTCCAAACCCTGCATTTGTGAAGAAGGCATCAGAGCTACCAAGAAAGTCTTGAGTGTTTATGTATAAAATGTTTGTATAAACAAAACATTGTGTAGGTTGTGGCTAAACAACTCACAGCTGCTCTTGATGAACATAACATCTATGATAGTTTCCAGTCAGGTTTCTGTAGAGCTCATTCTACTGAAACAGATCTTCTCAGGGTCTCTGATGACCTTCTGACTCACAGTGATGCAGGGGACTGTTCTGTGTTGGTTCTACTGGACCTGACTGCAGCCTTTGACATTGTTGACCATCACCTGTTACTGGATAGGCTGAGAGACTGGGTAGGCCTTTCAGGAACTGTTCTGGAGTGGTTCTCCTCTTATCTATCACAGCGTTCCTTCTCTGTAGCCATCTCCAACTTCCGGTCCTCCACCACCTCCCTCACCCATGGTGTCCCACAAGGTTCTGTGCTGGGCCCTCTACTATTCCTCCTTTATCTGCTCCCTCTCCAGCACATCCTGGGCTCTTTCAAAGGAATCTCCTACCACCTTTATGCAGATGACATCCAACTGTACATCTCCTTTAAGCCACATGAGATGTCTAAGCTGCAGCTGTTGCACACCTGCTTAGAATCTATTAAAACCTGGATGGCTGGGAACTTTCTACAGCTGAATGAAGACAAGACTGAGATCCTCATCTGTGCCCCAGACAAGCTGGTTCCCAAAGTCAGAGACTCTCTTGGTCGGCTTGCTTCTCACACCAAACCCTCTGTCAGGAATCTTGGTGTGACCTTTGACCCATCTCTCACCCTGGATTCCCATGTCAGTTCTCTTGTTCGCTCCTCCTTCTTCCATCTCAGGAACATTGCTAAACTAAGTCCCATTCTGTCCCGCTCTGAACTGGAGATTGTAATCCACACCTTCATCTCCTCATGCTTAGACTACTGCAACTTGCTTTTCACTTGTCTGAGCAAAACCTCCCTGAACCGCACCATTATACATTGGTGATCTTCTCAGTCCCTAGACTCTGGTTTTTGTTGAATCCCCAGTCTGGCCCCCATACTCTGGAACTCTCTCCCCCTGAGCCTGAGATCAGTGGACTCAGTGGTCTCCTTTAAAAAGCAGATGAACACTCACCTGTACAGGCTGGCTTTTGAGTGACCTTTGGTTGATTCTTCATCACTACCTTCTCTTCATTCTGCTACCATTTCTGCCTTTCCCATGATCCACTGATTACTCTTATCTTATTCATTTTCCTTTTGCCATTTTTTTTCACATCCTTTTTTAATCACAATTTTTACTTTTACTTTTCCCTTTTTTGATATTTTTAATCATTTTTTAATTTTTATTTTACTTTTTGTTTTTGTGAAGTGCCTCGTGATTTTTATCTTGAGGGGTGCTATATATAAGATTGTTTCTTCTTCTTCTTCTTCTTCTTCTTCTTCTTCTTCTTCTTCTTCTTCTTCTTCTTCTTCTTCTTCTTCTTCTTCTTCTTCTTCTTCTTCTTCTTCTTCTTCTTCTTCGTCTTCTTCTTCTACACCTTGACATGAGATAACATTGTGGCGAAGTGGCCTGGTTCAACACATGATTCAATCATTCAATGTAAAAGGGTGAATTCCCATTTTTCCTGGTTAAACTACCAAGCCACTGAGTATTTCTCCACATTCCTGGCTTTAAGATTTATTAGCTGAGTGATAAATGGTAAGGATCCAGCATAACCCAGCTAAAGATTAATACAAATAATGCTAGCTCATTCAAGAAATGTAAAAGTGACATAGAACCGACTGCATGTATGTATATGAAACTGTATCAAGTGCTGGGATAGTCACAAGTCATTTGGACCTGAAGTCTAAATAATGTCTAAAGTCATCAAAATTACAACTCTATCATCACTCAAATCTAATTCATGTGAGTCAAGTTTACACCTCTGGCATGTTCCTCACCATGCTACATCTCAAAACAGACTCCAGCCCTAGCACAGCTTGAAAAAACTGCCCTTGAAATCAAAACAGTTGATGAGACAGTCGCTGTCTTGGTTCCAGAAAGATCCTCTTTGTATCTCAATACATGCTCTGAGCCTTTTGCTATACTCTTAAAAAACAAGAATGAACTAATGTTAAAGGTGCTTTCGACACTACTTTGCATATGCTTTAATATCAGCACATGTACGTGTGTACACCTGAATGTATTAATTGTTCGTCATGTATCTCTGTGGTAAAACAATAGTTATTAAGTGTTTCCCACCATACCCAATAAGACCCATCCTTGGTTTTCAAACTGTAAAATTTACATATGTTGGTCTTTAAGGTTTCCTGAGTACTTCCTTCCTGAATTCTGTTACTGCAAACAAGAATGTCAGAATCATGAGCAGCTTGTAAGCTAGTTCAGAATCCCCAGGGATAGGTGGTGCTTGGTATAAATGGTCCATGTCAAACTAAATAAACAACGCCAGACTTTTGATGTCTTTGAGTTGAATATGGACAAATAAATGGGCTAAACTCTGTGCTAAATTGGAGGAGTGGCACACCAACACACAACAGATTTCCAGTGTTTAGGGTTGTCGTGCATGACTTCAGGAGCCTGCAGTTGATCCCATCCGAACGTGCAGCTTTTGTATTCTTTAGACCTCAAAAGCTTGTTCTTCAACTATTGGGTTGAGAGCATTGATGTTTCCATTGATGGACCAATAGTTGCTTCCCTTTACTGTTGATGCAAATTGGAGTAATCAGAACCATTTGGTGGAGGGCTGCCTCCTTTTAGTTTTTGGAGCAAATTTGTCAACTAGAGCTGTAGAGGTGAAAGCTCTACTTACTCCTCTTTACAAAATAATGGCGTTTTAAAGATTAAAAAATTAATTTAAACATATAAGAGGGATTATGTCTCTCAGCTGGGCAGGGAACGCCTTGGGATTCCCCCGGAGGAACTGGCCCAAGTGGCTGGGGAGAGGGAGGTCTGGGCCTCCCTCCTTAAGCTGCTGTCCCAGTGACACGACTCCGGATAAGCGAGAGACGATGGATGGATGGATGGATGGATGGATGGATGGATGGATGGACGGACGGACGGACGGACGGACGGACGGACGGACGGACGGATGGATGGAAAGTTAACACTTGAATAGACATCAGCTGGATAACAAATATTTGTATAACAAAGATTAAACACCTGGAAAAAACTGTATGAAAGGTATACATTTATTTATTTATTTATCTTCTTTAGGCAAGGCAAGGCAGTTTTATTTATATAGCGCATTTCCTACCCGAAGGCAACTCAAAGCGCTTAGGTCTTATTTGGTTACGTGGAGGGCAGCATACTGATGTCAGTCAAATGTTGAACTGAATATTGATCAGTCCAGAGATGGCCCAGGCTTCTGGTGACCAACGGTCTGAACACACATGATTAGGAACCATGATTAAATGAAGGGCAGGTTGTAGGTGGAACGGGCATGGACCAGAGACCGGACTGCAGTTTGGCAGCGAGGACACACACAGCATGCCAGGATTCAGGGACGATGGATGCCAAAATTCCAAGGAGAGGCCACCCAAACACAGACACCAAAATGAAACCATTGATAAGCTGAAGAACCTAGGAGGAAGTAGACAGATCTGGTGATGGTGCCTTTGAGCTTCCCCTGTTTGTGGTCATCAGTGGGAAAGCTAAGGAAAACTTGGAAAATGCCTTATTGCATGTTTTCTGCAAAGGTATGCCTCTGCTCAAGCATATAAGACTTTTAATTTCTTTCAACATCAGCACTACTGGATCCCAGGGAGGTAGATAGGTGGTCACACAACTTTGCACACCTGAACCTATGTACACAATTATGGACTACGGTCTATTTTTCTCTAAAGGGCTGTTGTATAGCTCTAACTCAAAATCTGTATCTGACATAGTGTTCTTTGTTTAATCAAACATGCAAACCTCTGCCAAGTTCATGTCTTCATTTACTCCATCTCATAAAAACATTTGTGGAACTCTCTGTTGAACAGGTTCTTGTCTACAAAGGTGAAATGCCGTCTTCAAGGCACCAATCATTCAAGTCCCCAGGTGAATATCCAACCATATACTTTACCTCCTCTTCTTTAACCATGATTAAACCAGTTACTTTGTTATAATGTTGTCCCATTCAATGGAAAATAATTAATATGTTATCTTTGGTCTGGGAGCAGAGCCATGCCTAAACAATACGTCTAATCACCTGGAAACCCTTCTAAAAGATGGCTTACTCTGACTAAAAAGCTTGTCTCATGTTCTCAGCCCCACCTCCCATTTCCATTTTTCATTCATGATGACCTTATCCTCTCCCCTCTTTTCCCTTTCCACTCAAATCCCAAGCCCACCCAAAAGGCCTTTCTACATCACTCATCCTCTTTGTTGTTCAAAATAACCCAAATTCATCGAACACATTTAAGTTTGTTTTTACAGCAAAGACACTCCAGACCACCTTACAGAATGTGTGTGTGGGGGGGTGAGGGGTGTTAGGTTTAAAAGTTTATAGCCAAATAAAACTGAGCCTCCTGTCTTTCTCCCTAGTCCCTAGTCTCCTTAGTCCCTAGTCATGAGGCTCAGTCTTCAAGTTTGTCCATAGCCCCTTTCTCTCTTCCTTAATCTTGATCAAAGTAGTACACCTTGATGTGGCATAAAAGCTGCTGGTGAATCTCACCCTTGTTTGTCCATGTCTTCTTCCCTGACACATTTTTGCTATTTGCATTGCATCTCTGTGACATGTTCACTTGTTTGAATAGTCTGGCAAACATGGCAGGGACTCCTGAAATCCCAAGTTGACACATTTAAGAGGCAATGTTGTGATATACTAATAGAGAATTATCATTACAGCCTTTGAGAAAGTGTGTGGTGCAGGGAGTAAAGAATGCACTCAGAAAGAAGAAAAAATATCTGACAGCTTCTCTGTTTCAAGGCCGCTTCAACGATAATTTTCACATGTAAGTCAGTGTAGGTCTATGTTAGGGTTTTATAAATATATATATCTTAGTAATCTTGGGTCTATGTTTGTGCAGATGTGTTTTTGTGTTTGTGTGTTGCATGGAAGGAATAGTGACACAAGGTAAGGCAACTGATGGACAGTATTAATCACATCAGCATGGTGCTAACATTTACACACACACACACACACACGATCCACTATTACTGAATCTACACTGCTTCTCTGTGTTTAACCAGTGTTCTTGATGGAACATGCCAGTTTATCAGCTTGATCAACTTTCCCTTTGCTGTCATTACTGCTTTACTTGATTACAGCATAATTGCCCTGTCTTGCTTTACCCATAATTTTAACATCAAAAGCCATTGAGAAGCCCACATGATGTATATCAAACTAGAATTCAACCCATCCATTAATTTCCTGTATCCACTTAATCTTGTTCAGGGTTGTGTGGGGCTAACATCTATCTCTGCAGTTAAAAGGGGGGAATGTGGGAGACACCCTCTAAAGGTTACCAGTTCATCACAGTGCCAAGCATCCATGCAAGCTCTTGTACATGGAAAAACATGCAAACTCCACATAGAAATGTCCCAACCATGATTTAAAGCTGCAGCCGTCTTCCACATTGCTAACCAGTAGACGTCCTCAGACCTGGGCTCACTCAAGGTCAAAATGTGTCAGAAAAACGTGGCCACCATTAGCCTCACGCAGTTCAACACATCCATCACATAGAGTTGATCAGGTTGTTGATTGTGGCTTTTGCAAGAACTGTGATGTTTTCAACTTCCAGGAATTGTGTACAGATCCTTGCAATATGCATGATCATGCTGCAACATGAGTCGTGGATGAATGGCACAACAATGGACCTCAGAATTTTGTCACAGTTGCTATGTAAATTCATAATGCCATCAATAAAATGCACCTGTGTTCTTTGTCCATACCATACACCTGCCCATAGTATAACCACACCACCATGGGCCACTTCATCCACAACGTTGATGTCAGTAAACCACTCACCCACACAACACCACACACGCTGTCTGCCATCTGCCCGTAACAATGAAAACTGTGATTCATCTGTGAACAGAACGCCTCTCCAACGTGCCAGATGCTATCAAATGTGAGCATTTGCCCACTCAAGTTGGTTACGACGACAAACTGCAGTCAGGTCCACACCATGATGAGGACGACAAGCAGATGAGCTTCCCTGAGACGGTTTCTGACAGTTTATGCAAAAGTTCTTTGGTTATGTAAACCGATGTTGCTGCAGCTGTCCGGGTGGCTGTTTCAGACCATCATAGAGGTGAACATGCTGGATGTGAAGGTCCTGGACTGGTGTGGTTACACGTGGTTCTGTGGTTGTGAGGCCAGTTGGATGTACTGCCAAATTCTCTGAATAGTCTTTGGTTTTCAGTTTTCAAATAAAAATCATTTCCCAATTTTTTTCTAACCATTTGTGCTTGTGGAGAGGACTGTGTATTATTTTATTAAGATTTTTGTTACAAGCCTTCAGAAAAGTCTTGAATTATGTACTTATCTTCACATTCAGTTAACTATGACAGCTTCTGTTTTCTGTTACTGTAACCTTTTTGATCTTTTCAATAAAAAAACTGAGCGGTCTTACAAAGACTCACTTATAAATTTTCCAAATTTCTAGCCTACAATAGCATGCATATATATTTTATAGTGTATTTCCTTTCTGAGTTGGCTGCAAAAGTTTCTGATGTCTGTTGCCTCTTAAAATTCCATTACATAAAAATAACTGCAGACCACTTTCCTTTTCTTGCCTTCATTTTCTCTTCTCTTTTGTCCTTTTTCCCATCTCAGTCCTGACGAGAACAGAGAGGTTGCATCAAATATTTTCCACTCCATAAAATATCTATAAGAGAATTTGCAAACTGTGCTGCTCTGTAGAGATGAGCATTTTTATGTTGTCTGTCTTGGGTTTATTTTCAGACTGGCCTCCAACCACCATGTTTGGCTTACTTTCCTTTTTAGTTCAACACTATCAGTTCCTTTCCTTCTGTTTTTTGTATTGCATTTGCAACTGATTTCTCCAGGTCAACATTTAATCATAATGACACCAAATTAAATTCTGACGAGTAACAAGTTGTCTCTTTTCATCCAAAAAACCTAAAAACATGAATTAACTTTGAGGTTGTAGGACCTGGTTTGTTAAAAGTATAATGGTGTTTTTACACTTCGGCCAGCTCGGCCTGGGACGGGTGGGGACAGCCCACCCCCGTGTGGCCAGGTTGTGTTTACACAGCCTTCTTGGGAACACGGATGTGGCCAAGCATGTGGGCGGGTCCAATAAAAAGGCGTGGAGAAATCCGTGGTGTCCTTCCTAAGCGCCACAAGTTAGTAAACAAAAGCGGTCGTGAACAGTGTTGCTTTTGGGGACTCTCACTGAGTAGTGGTGCTGCCGTGGGCTCCTCTCACATCCAAGAACACTCACTTCAGATGGTCAGTCCTTGCTCTGCCATGGCCGGAGTGAGCTGCGGTCAGAGAAGATGTTAACTCCACTTCATCCAGATTGCTAATGAATCGTGCATGCAGGAAGCTGCCACTGGCTGATTCTACCCATGCCAATTAGAGGCTTCCACTAGTAGGTGGGTGTGTATGGTCGGCTCAGCACGATACGGACCGCAGGGAAGCAGGGCTGAAAAACTGGTCAGCTCCGCACAAACAATGCAGGGACATCATCAATGTAAATGCAATTGCCCTTCCAGGGCCAGACCATGCTGACCAGGATGTAAATCATGACCAAGTCAAGTTGTTTACAGGGCAGTACTCAACACTTCTCAATATTTTTAAGATATAAGCTATTCCATGGAAAACTATTTTTATGAAAGTATTTAAAACACCAGGAAGATCTTTTTCAAATGCAGCTGAAGCAAATTCTGTTTCTGTTATGATATTCTGGACATACTGCTGTTTAGTGTGTATTATTTAGGGAATGGAAGCCTGACGTGTTGACACTCCAGAATACAGAAACTCTCTCTAACAACAGCTGATCTACACACTAGCATACTACTGATAAAGTCACATGAAAATGAGGAATAAAAATAGGTGTGAAAATGTCATTAATTTCAATTTCATTGCACTACTATCACTTGCTACCCTAAGGTGTCACCCACAGCATACATTAATTTATTCTGAGTTGATGAAAAGTACAGCCAAAATAAAAATGTCCCAACAATGCTGTGATAAAGTTAAATTTTTTGTCTCATTTGAGGAAGTGAAACTAATTTTATGTAGATTCATACAGTAAAAATATTTCAAGCTTTCATTTCTTTTAAATTTGATGATTACAGAAAATGAAAACACACAATTAAAACTGTAGACAGTCAGTAATATAGATCAGGACACTACCAATCAATGTAAGATGTTTTGGTTAGGATCGTCTTTAATTTTTAATATTAACGATTGATTTTCAAAACAATGGAAATTAAAAGTATTATAAAGCAACAAGTCTAAAGGTTCTAATATTCAATCTACATTAATCTTATCAAATTTTAAAATAAAACAAATATGTCTTGAAGGTAAGAAAGGTGCAATGTTATTGTAGTGGAAGGAAAAGAAAGAGAGTCGAAACCCAAAATTCAAATAAGTTAAAGTCACCACTTTGTTTGTTACATTGTTTTCTCCTCTTGTGTTTTCAGCTCAAACCTCTTAAAATGAAGAAGGGGTAAACAAAGTGGAAGAGAAAGACGGTAATCACTGAGCAGAAGCATGGGAGAAGGGGGAAGATGATTGTGGAGGCCAAAAACAGAAATCAGAACTTTAGAGAAAAATAAAACAGAAAAAAGCCATTTATAAATGTGTGCCTCCTCTCTGAAAAGTAGGACTCTCTCTAGTTTACTGTTTGTGAATTGAGAGCTCGGACCCTGCAGGTAAAGCGTCTTTTGTGAATATGTCTCGTGTTTTTCCAAGTACCAGTAATGCTAACATCTGTTTTTTTTTTTACTCTCAAAAGCACAAAAACTGAATTCTAGGTCCTTCACAATGATGACTTTAAAACTGTCTTAAAGGTCAACTTTACTTATATGTTTTAATACATTTGCAGTGGTCTATAGTGGTCCATTAACTTTAGAATTCAATTTAGGATCCTTACTATAACACACAGGGCTCTAAAAAAAAAAAGCAGTTATGATCCAGCTGAACAACTTCCTGGAGACAAACAACCTCCTGGATGGTTTTCAGTCAGGCTTTAGACAACACCACAGCACTGAGACAGCACTGATTAAGGTATTAAATGATATCCGTATGAATACAGATTCAGGCAAAACATCTGTTTTAGTGATGCTCGATCTCACTGCAGCTTTTGATACTGTGGATCACAACATACTATTAGATAGACTCATAAACTGGGTGGGACTATCAGGTACAGTCCTTAGTTGGTTCCAATCATACCTTGCTGACAGGGGTTATGTTGTTTCTATTGGTGAACATAGATCAAAGCAGATCACTATGACATGTGGTGTCCCCCAAGGCTCCATTCTTGGGCCACTGCTCTTCAACCTCTACATGCTCCCCCTGGGTCAGATCATATACAACAACAACATTGCCTATCATAGTTATGCAGATGACACCCAGATCTATCTAGCTCTATCACCTAATGAATCCGGTCCCCTAGACTCACTCTGTCAGTGCCTAGAGCAAGTCAATGACTGGATGAAGTCAGGTTTCCTTCAGTTAAACAAAGACAAGACAGAAGTTATTGTCTTTGGGAGTAAAAAACCGAGGATGGAAGTTATTGCTCAACTTGGCTCTAGAGGAATAAAGACTAAGACTCAGGTTAGAAACCTTGGTGTTACCATTGACTCAGACCTGAGCTTCACTGGTCACATTAAGGCTATAACCAGATCAGCGTTTTATCATCCCCATCAATTAGCAAGACTCAGAGGTCTCATGTCGAAACAAGACCTAGAGAAACTCATTCATGCGTTCATCTCCAGCAGACTAGATTATTGCAATGGTCTCCTGACTGGTCTTCCCAAAACAGCCGTAAAACAACTGCAGCTTATTCAGAATGCTGCTGCTAGGGTCCTAACGAGAACTAAGAGAACTGAGCATATCACCCCTGTTCTAAAAACTCTGCACTGGTTGCCAGTAAACTACAGAATCGATTTTAAAGTGCTTCTACTAGTCTATAAATCACTCAATGGCATGGGGCCTAAGTACATGTTGGATCTCCTTCCAGTATATACACCTAGCAGGGCTCTCAGATCCCTAGACAGCAGTCAGCTGGTAGAACCTCGGGTCAGAACCAGACAGGGAGAAGCTGCTTTTAGTCACTATGCTGCTCATAGATGGAATCAGCTTCCTTATGACCTCAAACAGGCCCCAATTCTAGTAACTTTTAAATTAAAATTAAAAGCCTTCATGTATTCATTAGCCTATGATTGAATGTTTCTTATGCTGCTCCTTCTGCACTGTTTACTGCTAAACTTTTTTGACTATGCCTTTTATCTAATTGTCTGAATTATTTCTTTGTGTATTTTGATTAATGCTTTTGTTGCTCCTGCTCTGTAAAGCACATTGAATTGCCTCCATGTTTGAAATGTGCTATACAAATAAAGCTGCCTTGCCTTACATGGCCAAGCTCCTCCTTATGTTACTGAACTGTTAAAGCCTTATGCTCCAACCCGAGCCCTCAGGTCCACCAACCAGAACCTTCTAGAAATTCCAAAGACCAGATATAAAAGTCGAGGTGATCGCTCTTTCCAGGCTGTTGCACCCCGACTTTGGAATGAACTTCCTTTATCCCTACGTGTTACTGACAGTCTGGTCACCTTTAGAAAGCAGCTGAAGACCCTTTTGTTTAAAACTGCTTTTACTTAAATCTTTTATGTTTTATTCGTTGTTTTTTTTTCTAACTTGTATTTATAATCATCTTTCATTTGTTTTATCATTTTTATAATTTTATGACTTTCTGTTTTCTGATTTTTAATGATTTTATGATATTCTGTTGTTTTGTTTTAAGATAATTTTATGATGACTTTATCTTTTGTTTTGTTGACCGATTATAATCAGAAATAATAATTCAAACATGCTTTTTTTCAGTGAAGTTGACTTTAAAGTTCTTATCAGACATGTTTATTCTTCCCATTGGTAACTAAACATGAGTATGTCTACTGTTATTCTTTTCTGATGACAACCTGACTACTGCAATCACAGACAGACACAGTAGCAGAATTGTTTACGAACATGGCCAGCTGTTGAGGAAAATCACTTTATTATCACATTATACAGAACAACTGAAAGCATCCTGAGCAGCTTTTCCCATCTGGTGTGGACATTGCACTTTACAAGAGCTCACAGCAGATAATAAGAACAACTGAGAATATCATCGGTGTCTCTTCTCTTTTCAGAGATTAATAATAGATGATACATCTATGAAGACCCCACTCACCTCTCATGCAAACTATTTAGCCTCCTACCATCAGGTAAAAGGAACAAATGCAGTGAGGCCCTGATGTCACAACTGTGTAATGGTAGGTTCCCCAAAGCTAGTAGATTCCTATCGCTATATCTCATTGTATTTTTACATCTTCAAGAATCTGCAGCAGTTTGTACTGGTCTGCTCTTGAACCATTGTCGGCACTGCTTATACTGTTTAGCTATAATTGAACTTTTTTGCACTAGTAAGGCTTGTAAGTCCACCTGTTTTTGTCCAATTAGCCAAGTCCAGTCACAAGGGTAGCAGCAGTCCCAGAGAGAGGCTCAAACTGCCATTTCCCTACTTCCAGCATAACCATGTCGTGTTCAGTTCAAGATGTTGGTTTTGGCTTATAAATGCTTTAATGGCCTTGCACCTATTTACCTTTCTGACCCTCTCGTGCCTTATGTTCCATCTCGTCGACTTAGGTCGGCTGACCAGCATAGACTGAATGTCCCTAGGGCGAGAACACAGAGAAGAGGTTTTAGGTCTTTTTCAGTGGCAGCACCTACTCTGTGGAATTTGTTGCCAATAACCATTAGGCAGGCATCTTCTGTTGTCATTTTCAAAAAGCTGCTGAAGACTTATTTTTATTCCACAGCTTTTAATACTTTGGTTTAACTAGGCAAGTCTGTTTTTTACCATTCCTTGTCTCTGACCATCATGTACTTCTTTTATTGTTAATTGCTTTTACTTGATTTTTTGTTTTTAAATTGATTTTTGCTATTTTACTGTATTTATATTTTTGTGTTCAGCACTTTGGGCAACATTGTTGCATTTAAAGTGCTATACAAATAGATTCGATGATGATGATGATGATGATAACCAGTGGGATTCCAAGGCATTCCCTGGCCAGTGAGGAGATGTAATCCCTCCAGCGATTCCTGGAAACAACTCACGGAGTTCCCTCCAGCAGAACATGCCCAAAAAGGCTAAATGGACTGGTAAATGGCCTGTATTTTTACAGTGCCTTTTAGGGTTCTATAACCTCTCAAGGCACTTTACAACTAACCATTCATTCACCCACACACATGATGGTGATGATAAGCTACAATATGACCACAGCTGTTCTGGGGCGCACTGACAGAAGTGAGGCCGCTGTACACTGGTGCAACCGGTCCTTCCAACCACCACCAGCATGCAAAGAGGTAGAAGTGTCTTGCCCAAGGACACAAAGGCTGCAGCAGATGGGAAGCAAACCTGCAACCTTCTGGTTACAGGGTGGGTACACTAGAACTCCCAAGGCAGTCATTTTGACTGTTTTCATATTTTGAAATGTAATAACTTAAATTACACAGATCTCATGTTGTCCTGGCTTCCTGACTTTTCCTATTTATGCGTGTCCTTTATTTCCATGTTATAATTTCCATAAAATAAATGATCAAAAAAGAAATATGGTTGTTTTTCTCTTTGTCTCCCAGAAACCGTCAGTTTGACGGCTCTGTTGTTTACATTGTAATTTTTTTCCCACGGATTTGGGACCGCGTTTCTGTTATTGCTAAATTGTATTTTTTGTCCAAGTTACATTTTTATGTAAATAATTTAAAATTCTTTCAGTAATAATATAACCAAAGTAACTTTGAACTTGTTAATAAAACGGTTTTCCCCAAGTTACACGTTTTATGTTGTTTTTTAAAGCTTTTACAGCTTTTGATAAAAATATTTTTACACCATATTATTAGGTCTACAAATCCATAATGAGTTAACTTATTGCTCACTGAACCAATTTTCTATATGACGTCATTGCCAGCCTCGAATTCCAATGGCCAGAGTGCCAGCAGTCAAAATGACTGCTCATGGGAGTTCTAGTAGTGTTAGAATTCTGGGAGTTCTAGTGTTAAGCCACCATCGCCCCAACACAGCATTCTCACCAAATGCCTGAACCCCCTTGTTCTGGGATAATAGGTTAGGACTGATTCATTTAGGTTTAGCAGTCAAAATACAGGAAGGAGGACATGAGAATTTAACTTCTGTGGCTGTTGATATCAGCTGGTTTATTAACATCCATGCTCATTGTTGCCTAACAACAAATAATGTACCATTAAGCCAAATATTTTACAGCAACCAGCAGGTGTAATGAACATACACTTTAAAATACTCAATGCAATAAACTTAAACATCTATCTGTGTAAACACAATATAATATAAAATAACTCAAATTAAGTCAATATTACATTACTTGTTCAAACAGAGCGAACTCAATCTAAACACTGAGTTGAGGCAATTTCTGACTAAAGGTAATTTTATAAAAGGCTAACAGAGCTCATTCATTTATCAAATATTAGGAAGCACTAGAACTGTTTCATACTCATTTCCTTACACACATGGAAGACAGAATTTATAATAAACAGAGCCAAGCACGGTAACTTACTTTCTGTCATTGACTGAACACCCGGAGCATCGCTAATAAAAATTGCAAAGGAACACTGCCTACAAACCAGGTGATAACTCAACTACTGTGGGAGTTGGCACGCAGCTTATTAAACACACGCCCACGTCACTTCCTCTAACAGCTGCCTTCAATGGGCGATATTGGGCTGTAGCGCTTGTCTGCTTTCATTTCTGCATCTAGCCGGCACAGCGCCCCACGTGACGCTACCAACCAATCAAATTGCATATTTCCTTAGAACAGTTCTGCTTCCCAGTGTTTCCATCTGTCTTTGTTGCAATTTTTACCGATTTTTCAGAGCCAAGCAAGGATTTATTTTTCCAAAGAAGGGCCAAAACTAGCGACTTTCAGTTCAAAAGTGTTGCTGTATCGCAGTATATCAAGTGAGAGGGTTTCCTCCTCTCTGTTGAGTGACAGAGGAGCAGCAGAGAGCTGTTGGCGTGTCGTCACTCATGCCTTTGGTTTTAGTGGAGCCGTAGCAAACATGACGACAGCGTCATGATAGTGACAGGTAACAGGTAGTTTACCGGGCCATGTTCCACTCAGTATTTCATACTCATTCTATTGTCCGACAGCAGAAACATGTGAATGAGGAAAACATCATGAATTCAGCTCAATCAAAATACTGTGTATGTGCACAGAGAGCAGAGCCCCAACTCTTCATGCTGTTTTAGCTCGATACACAGTCTTGAGAATGTCCTGGAAAAGTCCTGGAAAATCATTGCAAGAAAAGTAAGGAGATCCGACGTGTATTTTGGCCGCATCCCACTGAGTGATTTATAAACTAGTAGAAGTACTTTGAAATTGATTTTGTAGTTTACTGGTAACCAGTGTAGAGATTTAAGAACAGGAGTCATTGGAGCTAAGAGGATCACGTCATCTACAAAAAGGTTCACCAATGGCTGCATCAATGAAATTCTGTCGATGAGTGTTTTAACCAGAACTGGTGACAAAACCACAACCTCAACCCAAAATTCAAATATCAACCAGAACCTCCTTTCTAGTACCTTGGAGTTTACCTTTCCAGGGACGCTGAGGAGTGTGATCCACCTATAATTGGAACACATCCTCTTTTCCCCTTTCTTAAAAATGAGGACCACAACCCCAGTTTGCCATTCCACAAGCACCACCCTCTATGTCCACGCAATGTTGCAAAGGTGTGTCAACCAAGACAGTCCTAGCCATCCACAACCTTGAGAAACCTAAGATGGTCAACCCCTGGAGCTCCTCTACCTTAGGGACGTTTTCTCCAAAGCTTGCTCAATTCACCCCTTGATCCCTCGACTCTGGTTCCTAATTGGAATTTGTATTAGTGGGATTAAGGAACCTCTCAAAGTATTCCTTCCATTCCTTCGTTCCACTGCTCAACCCAGTTGACATCAGCAGATCTCTGTCTCCACAGTAAACATTGCTTCCGCCTTCCCCTCAGAATACCAGTTTGCCAGAACCTCTTTAGAGTCAAACAATAGTCTACTTCCATGTTCTTGCAAACCCCAGCCATGCCAAAGATGTTGCCTCATCAAATGCCACTGCTGTACATCGCTTGGCTCTACTATTCAGGTGCATATGGAGACCCAGAAACCAATCATGCAGTGCACACTGACGCTTATGGCTTGAAGATACCATCAGAATCACATCATTTGCAAAAAGAAGGAATGAGAATTTGAGCTTCGCAAACATGTCACTCTCCTTTTTACAACTATGCCATGAGATCTTGTTCATGAACATCATGGATGGAATTGTAGATATGACAAAGTCCAACCCATACTGGGAACATGCTCATCTGCACAAAAGGCATTGAGGAACATGGCCTTGGTCCATCTCCAGGCCCATAAACTAGAGGCAGACCAGAAAACTCCTCAAAAACTTTGGAAGAGTTCAATGACCTGAATGAAAACCACATTGCTCCTCCTGATTTTGAGGTTTGACAAAATAAATTAATTGTGAATTAAGCAGATTTGGTGTGTGTGTATGTTTTGATGAGTTGGGTCTGATTTACTTAATGGAAAAGAAAAGCCTCAATGAGAAACCTCAGAGAGACTGAGAAAGTAATTATAAGTTAGCTTGGAAAAGTTTGACTTGATCTGTAACATCTGGTTTTAAAGCAGTTGGTGTCTCATAAAATATGAAGAACGTGCATTGAATAGTGGCCATATTTAATAGCGTTAGATGTGAAACTGAAACATGCCGGACCACACTAAAATGAAAATGACAAGATAATTCCACCGCTAGTATTTTGCAACCATTAATGTGACTACAGAAAAGGCGCCCAGTCCTAGCACTAATTATCATTAAATGTTAATGTCTGCTTTCCTTCTCCAAACCGAGCACCGAGGAAGATAGTCAAAAGGAATTTTAAGTTTTGGAATCCTTTGTAGTTGTGAAGTACTGTGGGGATGTATGACTCTATGTGTCCATGATTTTAAAAACACTAATGAATATTTATAACTCTTTCACACACACCCTCTTCGCCAAATTCACCTTATACATATTTATAATCAGCGTGTTTTGTTCAGACAATTGACCTGAATAAGAAACTGTGCGCAACCTAAGTCAACCTGTATTCTTACACCTTTTAAGACTTTGTCTCTTACTGAGGTCACACCAGTACATCATGTTGTCAAGAGGAACGTTTTAATCTATTTTTTACAGCATGACACTCAGGGGGGAAAAGTCAGCAATATGTAAAAATGAAATGCAGCCTATCCCACCTGATTGTTATCCCGATCAATTACTTTTTGTTGTGTATTAATTTTTGTATTGATTTCTGTCACACAGGAAGGTTTTGCAAAAAGCTGTCTTCCTAAAAGCATGATCAGGGACTGGAAGACTTCTCTCCCACTGGGTGCTAGTCTACAGAAATCAGCCAGAAGTCTAATCTGCTGTGCAATGTGCAACACACACAAAGTAAACTCGGATTTCAAAAACAGCATGCTGTAACATTCACAAAAAGCTTGCTCATTTCAGTGATGCACGCAAGTTTCAAAGTGTGGTTATGGGAAAAATAAATCAATGTACTGTTTTGAAGAAAGAAGCAATACTGAATTTATGCTGACATACGTCTACTTCACTGTGACCGAGGAATGTCAGCTCCTGTTTCATTTATGGAGGGAGAAAGCCAAACATTTCATAGTTTCATGCCCCGCAATGCAAGTCAACACACTTCAATCAGTTTGATTAACTTTGTGCACTTCAGTGGCTTCTTTTATTCTGTTGTCATTGCACTTTGTGACAGGTAATCAAAAGTTGTTGTTTTTTCTGGATCCTTTGAGACCTTAAAGTTTGTTTTTCTAGTTTCTGTTTATAAGATGATCCGTATAATTGACATCAAGCATGTACCCCGATGACCTGAACAAAGTACTGCTTTAATAATAAAACACAGTTGTTCGAGTACTGGGCCTCTACTCTTCTATTGTTAACATCTGAACAAATATAGAACACATGTACAATTTAATACATTATTAAAATGCATCATGAATTCATTAAAATCTACAGAAAGCATTATGATGCAAGGAGGAGAAGGGTTTCAGGACCGGCAATTGCTCAGATTTTGGTATGGACCTAAATGAGACCATTGACTTGCATGAGCATTTTGTGGTGGGGTGGGGGTGTTCTGCATTGTACTTATGCATTCTTTAAAGCAAAGGACTCTCTCTCTCTCTCTCTCTCTCTCTCTCTCTCTCTCTCTCTCTCTCTCTCTCTCTCTCTCTCTCTCTCTCTCTCTCTCTCTCTCTCTCTCTCTCTCTCTAACTTGGTTACAGTAACTTGGGGTCACATTTTGGAATTTATTCAAACTTTCGATATGTCAGTTGTTTGTGTTCATTTGTTAATATGTCCCCCATTACTATGGTCACACATAAATAACAAGTGGTCAAAAGTTGAAAAGTAACAGTAAAATGCAATAAGCAGTTCTCATAAAAGCAATACATCAATCTGAAAAAAGAAGAAGAAAAATCCCCCTCTAAAAACCGCTTCTACCACACAATAATAACCAGCTCAGTGGCCTAGTGGTATGAGTGAGTGCCCGCCATTGAGACTGGGAGATCATGGGTTCAAATCCACGTTCGGGTCATATCAAATACTTTAAAAATGGGACGCAATGACTCCCTGCCTGACACTCAGCATTAAGGGGTTGGCTGTGTCTCCAGCTCACTGCTCCCCCAGGGGATGGGTCAAATGCGGAAAACGAATTTCACCAGTGTGTGACGACTAATGGGACTTTAACTTTAATCATAAACAGCTCCTGCAATAAGTTGCCACCTGGTGCAGGATTGTTCAAGAAGCAAACTTTTCATTGGCTCTCTCATCGGCTCAGTAGGTTCAGATCCAGAACTGTCAGAATTCTGGCTGACAGCTTATTCTTCAAATTTCACTGACACATTGTGATGGAGTGTTTCAGGGTCATTGTTCTGTTGTCCCATTCAAGTGCTGCCCATGAGGTATGGCATTACAGAACCATGTGAAAGCCTTCCCTCCTCCAGGTGTCTTCCACTCTGCAAAGCCCTCCAGACCGCCATGCTGTATAAAGGCTACTGCACACTGAAAGCATCAGCGGCGCGGAACGGCAGCGGAACGTCGCCGCTTCAAATAGAATACATTATAGTCTATGGGGGTGTCACAAACCAGCCGCAATGCGGCAATTTCCAGACGCGTCCCAGAAGCGGAACGCCGCGCCGCTAAAGATAGGATCGAGTTCTATTTTTGCAGCATGCCGCTTCTGGGATGCATCAAATTCCGCAGTTAACATGGGGCTAGACAGGAAATCACACTCGGTTTCAGTGTAAAATGCCCGGTAATTTTCAAAATAAAAGTCTGTTACAGCGATGCGGTTTCATACCTATGTAGATTACATCTATACGTGTGACCTCACGGCTTATTTACTACCGCATCGTTCGAGAAGTGCAGCAGTGTGTTTTTCATGGCTTTAATCCTGGCAGTGGTGAGTAAAAACATTATATATGACATAAAACAGTGATATCAAAAGTAATTTCCTTCTTTTTGGTTTAATGGCGGACGTCATAAACAAACCGTGACCTTTGAAGTCTCGAGGGATCTTGTGATCTCGCGAGCCGAGCGAGGAGCGCTGCGGTGAAGCCGCTTCGCTGCTGCCTCTCCCGGTGTGCACTAGAGTGCCGCGATTGTCGCGAGTAAACCGTTCCGCTGCCGTTCCGCGCCGCTGATGCTTTCAGTGTGCAGCAGGCGTAATCCAACAGCAAAAGGGTTTTCTTGTAATTAATTAGCCTCATGAATGATTAACTTGGATGATTAGCCATACCATGAAATTGATGCAGGTAATAGGCCTCTAAGCAACAACTGTCACGATTCCAGCCCATACATAGGACTTCACTTCCAGCATTCCCCACACCGGAATTCACCTCTTCACGTCATCACGCTCACCTTATATCAGGAAGTCCGCCACAGCAATCTGTGCTCGGTCATCATTCTCTGTCCGTGGCCTTGGCATTCCCGTTTAGTCTCGGATCAAACTGCACCTCGCTCAACGGCATTTTTCAGTTAGATACTTAGCTTTTACTATTCCAGCGCATCAGCTCAATAGGTCACGCCATCGCCGTGCGCCCAGAGCTTCTGGCGCTTACCTCACTCATTAGCTTCCTAGCTGTTGTAGCTCAGATTCACGCCGGACGGTTACAGCTTTCATCGTCACGGCTCCAGATTCACGCCAGACGATCTTCCACGCTCACCTCATCCATCTGCATCTGGACAGTCAGCCCGTTCTTTTACTTTCTGGAACACCACCACGTCCTCGTTTTCCCTCCGAGGCTCGTGCTGGTGTTCCTGGAATAAATGCGTGTTAGTCGTCACCCAAAGCTAGCACTTCCCGCGTTTGGGTCTTACTACAACTCTCCTAACTGCTCATGCCGTTGAGCTAAGGTGAGGAGTGTGACAACAACGTTGGCTCGTAAGTTTTAAAAGTAACTTCAGCATATTGCACAGCTGATTACAGCATTAACACCAGAATGGTCAAAATTCCTATTCCCCAAAAGCTGCAGATGGGAGTCATTTTATATTTTCTGCCTCTGGCAGCTCCAGAGGATAACTAGCCTGGCAAGCCATCCTATATATGTGTGAATATATAGTCTGGCCACGAACCATTGACGGCTCTCAGTCGTAAGGCGGGATCTACGGTTGTCTTTCAAAATGTCAGCACGCAATTGGATAGCGCTAGGACCAATCAGAGTAACAAACAACGTGACGTAATCATGGCGACGGAAAAGCGGGAGGCATTAATGGCGTCTAACATCAATGATTTCTGTCGTTTTTGTATGAAAAACACGCGAATATCAGGTGTACTGGGACATTGCACTACTTAGTTTGATAAAAATAAGAAGCCGCTAAGTATATCCGACAGACTTACGCACGTTGGAGTCTAAATAATCCAATGTTGATGACAAAGCCGTTTCAAACGAACGTGGTTCCTGAGTTGCCGTCATGTTGCTTGGGTTCGCGGCCGCAGCGCTGACGTCATCGGCTACTCCCGCTCTGTGATTGGCCCAAAATATAGAGCGCTGTGATTGGCCCAACCAAAACTATAGCGAGCTGTGATTGGACAGCCACAGGCTGCGAGGGTTCCTATGAAGCGTGCCTAGACCAAACTCTGCAAAGCAAGAATTTGGTCTAGTTCACTAGGCTAGAGGATAACAGTTTTATAAGTATACTAAGGCAAAAACAAGTGCACTTCACCAAACCACCGCACTTTCCTGGGTCCTCCATTTGTCACTATTTGATTAAGATTGAATACTAAAAGTACACAACACACAAATACACATTTACCAAATCAACTAAAATATTCCTCCATCCATCCATCCATTGTCTTCCGCTTATCCGGAGTCGGGTCGCGGGGGCAGCAGCCTAAGGAGGGAAGCCCAGACCTCCCTCTCCCCAGCCACTTGGGCCAGCTCCTCCGGGGGAATCCCAAGGCGTTCCCAGGCCAGCCGAGAGACATAATCTCTCCAGCGTGTCCTGGGACTTCCTTTGGGTCTCCTCCCGGTTGGACGTGCCCGGAAAACCTCACCAGGGAGGCGTCCAGGAGGCATCCTAATCAGATGCCCGAGCCACCTCAACTGGCTCCTCTCGATGTGGAGGAGCAGCGGGTCTACTCTGAGCCCCTCCGGGATGACCGAGCTTCTCACCCTATCTCTAAGGGAGAGCCCAGCCACCCTGCGAAGAAAACTCATTTCGGCCGCTTGTATCCGCGATCTCGTTCTTTCGGTCACTACCCAAAGCTCGTGACCATAGGTGAGGGTAGGAACGTAGATCGACCCGTAAATTGAGAGCTTCGCCTTTCGGCTCAGCTCCCTCTTCACCACAACAGACCGGCACAACACCCGCATCACTGCAGATGCAGCACCAATCCGCCTGTCGATCTCACGATCCACCCTTCCCTCACTCGTGAACAAGACCCCGAGATACTTGAACTCCTCCACTTGGGGCAGGACCTCGTCCCTGACCTGGAGAAGGCATTCTACCCTTTTCCGACTCAAGACCATGGTCTCGGATTTAGAGGAGCTGATTTTCATCCCAGCTGCTTCACACCCGGCTGCGAACTGCTCCAGCGAAAGCCGGA
>SSNS01000056.1:2053097-2176253 GCA_006937985.1 Aphyosemion australe | reverse complement strand
ATAAGAGACAGTCTCCTAACTGCTCATGCCGTTGAGCTAAGGTGAGGAGTGTGACAACAACGTTGGCTCGTAAGTTTTAAAAGTAACTTCAGCATATTGCACAGCTGATTACAGCATTAACACCAGAATGGTCAAAATTCCTATTCCCCAAAAGCTGCAGATGGGAGTCATTTTATATTTTCTGCCTCTGGCAGCTCCAGAGGATAACTAGCCTGGCAAGCCATCCTATATATGTGTGAATATATAGTCTGGCCACGAACCATTGACGGCTCTCAGTCGTAAGGCGGGATCTACGGTTGTCTTTCAAAATGTCAGCACGCAATTGGATAGCGCTAGGACCAATCAGAGTAACAAACAACGTGACGTAATCATGGCGACGGAAAAGCGGGAGGCATTAATGGCGTCTAACATCAATGATTTCTGTCGTTTTTGTATGAAAAACACGCGAATATCAGGTGTACTGGGACATTGCACTACTTAGTTTGATAAAAATAAGAAGCCGCTAAGTATATCCGACAGACTTACGCACGTTGGAGTCTAAATAATCCAATGTTGATGACAAAGCCGTTTCAAACGAACGTGGTTCCTGAGTTGCCGTCATGTTGCTTGGGTTCGCGGCCGCAGCGCTGACGTCATCGGCTACTCCCGCTCTGTGATTGGCCCAAAATATAGAGCGCTGTGATTGGCCCAACCAAAACTATAGCGAGCTGTGATTGGACAGCCACAGGCTGCGAGGGTTCCTATGAAGCGTGCCTAGACCAAACTCTGCAAAGCAAGAATTTGGTCTAGTTCACTAGGCTAGAGGATAACAGTTTTATAAGTATACTAAGGCAAAAACAAGTGCACTTCACCAAACCACCGCACTTTCCTGGGTCCTCCATTTGTCACTATTTGATTAAGATTGAATACTAAAAGTACACAACACACAAATACACATTTACCAAATCAACTAAAATATTCCTCCATCCATCCATCCATTGTCTTCCGCTTATCCGGAGTCGGGTCGCGGGGGCAGCAGCCTAAGGAGGGAAGCCCAGACCTCCCTCTCCCCAGCCACTTGGGCCAGCTCCTCCGGGGGAATCCCAAGGCGTTCCCAGGCCAGCCGAGAGACATAATCTCTCCAGCGTGTCCTGGGACTTCCTTTGGGTCTCCTCCCGGTTGGACGTGCCCGGAAAACCTCACCAGGGAGGCGTCCAGGAGGCATCCTAATCAGATGCCCGAGCCACCTCAACTGGCTCCTCTCGATGTGGAGGAGCAGCGGGTCTACTCTGAGCCCCTCCGGGATGACCGAGCTTCTCACCCTATCTCTAAGGGAGAGCCCAGCCACCCTGCGAAGAAAACTCATTTCGGCCGCTTGTATCCGCGATCTCGTTCTTTCGGTCACTACCCAAAGCTCGTGACCATAGGTGAGGGTAGGAACGTAGATCGACCCGTAAATTGAGAGCTTCGCCTTTCGGCTCAGCTCCCTCTTCACCACAACAGACCGGCACAACACCCGCATCACTGCAGATGCAGCACCAATCCGCCTGTCGATCTCACGATCCACCCTTCCCTCACTCGTGAACAAGACCCCGAGATACTTGAACTCCTCCACTTGGGGCAGGACCTCGTCCCTGACCTGGAGAAGGCATTCTACCCTTTTCCGACTCAAGACCATGGTCTCGGATTTAGAGGAGCTGATTTTCATCCCAGCTGCTTCACACCCGGCTGCGAACTGCTCCAGCGAAAGCCGGAGATCACGTTCTGATGAAGCCAACAGGACCACATCAACTCCCACGCACCCTCCAGGACCCCCCCAAGGGTATAGAGCTGGTCCAGTGTTCCACGGCCAGGACGAAAACCACATTGCTCCTCCTGAATCCGAGGTTCAACTATCCGACCGACCCTCCTCTCCAGAACCCCTGAATAGACCTTACCAGGGAGGCTCAGGAGTGTGATCCCCCTGTAGTTGGAACACACCCTGCGGTCCCCCTTTTTAAATAGGGGGACCACCACCCCGGTCTGCCAATCCAGTGGAACTGCCCCCGATGTCCACGCGATATTGCAGAGCCGCGTCAACCAACACAGCCCCACAGCATCCAGAGCCTTAAGGAAATCCGGGCGGATCTCATCCACCCCCGGAGCCTTGCCACCGAGGAGTTTTTTGACCACCTCAGTGACCTCTGCTCCAGAGATTGGAGAGCCCAACCCAAAATCCCCAGACTCTGCTTCCATCCTGGAAGACGTGCCGGTGGGATTGAGGAGGTCTTCGAAGTACTCGGCCCACCGATTCACAACGTCCCGAGTCGAGGTCAGCAGCACACCCTCCCCACTGTAAACAGTGTTGGTAGTGCACTGCTTTCCCCTCCTGAGGTGCCAGATGGTGGACCAGAATCTCCTCGAAGCCGTACAGAAGTCTTGTTCCATGGTCTCACCGAACTCCTCCCACGCCCGGGTTTTTGCCTCCGTGACCACCCGAGCCGCATTCCGCTTGGACTGCCGGTACCTATCAGCTGCCTCCGGAGTCCCACGGGCCAAAAGGACCCGATAGGACTCTTTCTTCAGCTTGACAGCATCCCTAACCGCCGGTGTCCACCAGCGGGTTCGGGGGTTGCCGCCACGACAGGCACCGGCCACCCTGCGGCCACAGCTACGGTCAGCCGCCTCGACAATGGAGTCACGGAACATGGCCCATTCGGACTCAATGTCCCCCGCCTCCCCCGGGACGTGTTCGAAGTTCTGTCGGAGGTGGGAATTGAAGCTCCTTCTGACGGGAGACTCTGCCAGACGTTCCCAGCAGACCCTCACAACACGTTTGGGTCTGCCAGGTCTGACCGGCATCTTCCCCCACCATCGAAGCCAACTCACCACCAGGTAGTGGTCAGTTGACAGCTCCGCCCCTCTCTTCACCCGAGTGTCCAAGACATGCGGCCGCAGATCAGATGAAACGACAACAAAATCGATCATCGACCTGCGGCCAAAGGTGTCCTGGTGCCAAGAGCACATATGGACACCTTTATGCTTGAACATGGTGTTTGTTATGGACAATCCATGACGAGCACAGAAGTCCAATAACAGAACACCACTCGGATTCAGATCAGGGGGGCCGTTCCTCCCAACCACACCTCTCCAGGTCTCACTGTCGTTGCCCACATGAGCATTGAAGTCCCCCAGCAGAACGAGGGAGTCACTCGAAGGAGCGCTTTCCAGTACCCCCTCCAGGGACTCCAAAAAGGGTGGGTAGTCTGAGCTGCAGTTTGGTGTATAAGCACAAACCACAGTCAGGACCCGTCCCCCCACCCAAAGACGGAGGGAGGCTACCCTCTCGCTCACTGGGGTAAACCCCAACGTACAGGCACCAAGATGGGGGGCAAGAAGTATGCCCACCCCTGCTCGACGCCTCTCAGTGGGAGCAACTCCAGAGTGGTAGAGAGTCCAACCCCTCTCAAGGAAACTGGTTCCAGAGCCAGAGCCATGCGTTGAGGTGAGTCCAACTATATCTAGTCGGAACCTCTCAACCTCACACACCAACTCCGGCTCTTTCCCCACCAGAGAGGTGACATTCCACGTACCAAGAGCCAGCTTCTGTAGCCGAGGATCAGACCGCCAAGGTCCCCGCCTTCGGCTACCGCCCTTTCCACATTGCACCCAACCCCTTTGGCCCCTCCCACGGGTGGTGGGCCCATGGGAAGGGGGACCCACGTCTCCTCTTCGGGCTATGCCCGGCCGGGCTCCATGGGTGAAAGCCCGGCCACCAGGCGCTCGCCAGCGTGCCCCACCTCCAGGCCTGGCTCCAGAGGGGGGCCCCGGTGACCCGCGTCCGGGCGAGGGAACACTGGTTCCATTTATTGAACTCATCATAAGGGGTATTTTGGGCTGCGCTTTGTCTGATCCCTCACCTAGGACCTGTTTGCCATGGGTGACCCTACCAGAGGCATAAAGCCTCAGACAACTTAGCTCCTAGGATCATTGGGACACTCAAACCCCTCCACCACGATAAGGTGGCAACCCAGGGAGATAAAATATTCCTGTCAATTAAAATCAACATTCACACAAAAACTATATCGTGTCAGAATATAATTTTAATGCTGCATTGATTTTATCTTATTTTATCACAAACTGAAAGGCACCAAACTATTAAAAAGATAGCATCAGATACCAAAATGGTTTTAATAAATTTAACATTCATTAAAAATTTGCCAGAGCTCAGTAAACTAATACTTCCACCTGACACACTGCCCTTATACCGAGCAGCATCCACACAGCATGTTGGCACTTCATGCATATTTCAGAGGTTTTATTTTTACACACATGCATTTGACTTTACAGTGCATGCTCTTTATTTATTTAGTTATTCATTTATTTTTGCTCTTTACAGCCAGCATGGTGGAACCAAACATAATATGACTGGGGTATAATTGCATGCATGTATCATTTGATTTTAAGGCTCTAGAAGGAAATACTTGCATATGCATACCAATTTTTTAGGACAAGTCTGCTATTGTTCATAGCTGAACTGAGATATTGCTTCAGCACCTTGTGAAGGCTGTTGTTCTGTGGTAGCTTCAGCATTTTGAGTAGGACTATGCAAAAAGTTTGAAATTAAAACAGGGCTTGGTGGAAAAAAAAGATGTATTTCAATAGGGAGCCTAAATCACACCCATCCACTTCTGGACCATAGGTCCCCTACTGCCAAAAAAGGAAAAAGAATGGGAATCTATGAGAGGATACTAGTTATTTTCTGATCCCATTCGATATGTGCCATGGAGTTAACATATTTTAAAGATACATTTTGATGCCAAGAAAGAGTTTATTTTCTACAGGAAGCAAAAGTTCTTTTAGATTTTGTGTGAAAACACATAGAAGAATCCAACTGCTCGTCCAACCAAATTTGCGTCATCAACCACAAAAGGTGAAGAAAAAAAATGTGAGTTTAGCGAGCTTCGAAACCATCTTTCAGGATAAAAGGAGATTTAAATGTGATATGTAGCAGCTATGCTGGGGGAGAAGAGATTCTGTGGTGATGTGATATATGTAACTTCTGATTTCCAGTCCTTTTAATTACAAATTTTTACAAGCTAATAAATCTCAAATTACGTGACAGACAATAAAAACACATAATTATTTCTTATTTAAAATGGAGTACAACTTATGTGTGATTCAGAGTGTAAGGCAAAGTTGACCAGAAAATAACTTTTATAGCCCCGTTCACTTACATTCTTTTTTTTTTGTTCAGGGGACCCATGAGCTGACCGATGGCTCCAGAGTAGGTGTGCTCAGGGGCCGGCACTTTTGTAAAAAACATAATTCTTTGTGAATATATTTACTGATTTATAATTTTGAACCTAACCAAACCCACAAAGATCACTGAATAACCCTAACAATTAAAAAGCTGTTCAAACATCAGCTAATGAAAATTAGACATTACTCTTTAATTGTGGTTCAAAATGAATAACTACTGGAGGGTTGCAGGTTTGCATCCCATCTGTCGCAGTTGTTATGCCATTGGGCAAGACACTTCACCCTCCTTGCCTGCTGGTGGTGGTTGGAGGGACTGGTGGCATCTGTGTTTAGCAGCCTTGCTTCTGTCTGTGTGCCCTGAGGCAGCTGTGGCTACACTGTAGCTCGTCATCACCAGCGTGTGAATGTGTGTGAATGGCTGGTTCACTGTAATGTACCTTGGGGGGTTATAGAACTCTAGAAGGCCATTTATCATTTACAGACACATGGCCGCAGGCTGAAGGATTTTCTGTCCAGCTCCTTTACCAGAAGAAAGAGAGGAGGATGTCTTTTTTGAAAGAGGCAAGTAGCTCTGAAACGCATCGTTTCATATCGGCTCGTGAGTGGCTGAGCCAGCTGGAGACATGGTCGAGATGACCCAACAGCAGCAGTGCAGCTGATGTAGTAGTGTACTGGTAATGTCACTGTGTACTTTTCTTTTAACCTGAAGAGGGCGCTACACTGATGGTTTTAGGCAGAATATTTACCCCAACTTCACACTGGAGGCATCAGCGGAACGGAACAGCAATGGAATTGTTTACGCTCATGCTTCGCTGCATGCCAATCCACACCGGGAGAGAGTCTCAGCCGTGTTAGTCAGTTATCGGTCCTGAGGCTCAGAGAGAGAGACTTTTACCAAAACTACAATCAATGTCCTTTAATCCTTTTTCACAAGTGAAGAACCTGGGTGTCATCTTTGACTCTGAGCTGACTTTTATCCCACACATTAAAAATATCACAAAAATAGGTTTTTATCATCTAAAGAACATCGCCAGAGTCCGCCCCATTCTCTCTCGGGCCAATACGGAGACGCTGATGCATGCTTTCATCACCAGTAGAATAGACTACTGCAATGCCCTGCTTTCTGGTCTTCCCAAAAAGAGCATTTCAGGTTTACAACTTTTACAAAATTCAGCAGCACGTGTCCTGACGAAGACCATTGGCTTCCCGTATGTTTCAGGATCGATTTTAAAGTTTTTAAGTGTCTTAATGGTCTTGGGCCTTCTTATCTCTCAGAATTGCTTTTACCATACAAACCCTCGCAGCCTCTGCGCTCCTCTGGCAGCCGTCTCCTGGTTATCCCTAAGGTCAGGACACATACTCATGGCGAGGCGTCTTTTCAGTGTTATGGCTCTCTCCTCTGGAACAGGCTGCCGGAGGACCTCAGGGCCGCAGAGACCGTTTATGTTTTTAAGAGCAGGCTCAAGACCCACCTTTTTAGCCTAGCTTTTAACTGATAATTAGTTATTAAATTTGATTACTTGCTGTGTATATTTTATTTTATTCATTTTATCATTGTTTGTATTCTACATTATTTTAATATATATTATAATCTTATTTATTATTTGTTTATTACTTTTACTATTATATTAGCTCCTGTTATTTTTATATTCATCTTACATTCATCTTTTAATCTTTCTTCCAGTGTTTCCTCTGTGGGGGCCCTCTGCCTCGGGGGCGGTGGTCGACTGCTGCTGCCTGGGTGCTCTCTGGGTAGTGCTTGGGTGGAGGTGGGGTCTGTGCCCTCCCTCTCCGTTGCACCCTTTGTCGGTACCTCGGCTGCTGCAGTTGACCTACTGCTGCCGGCGAAGACGGCTTCTCTGATGGTGTTTCCTTGCCCTAACATATCTGGCTCATCTGAACTCCACCAAATATAATTTTTACTGATGTTCTTAAGTGTGTGTGTATGGGAGTTGGGGGGGGGGGGGGGGGGGGGGGGGGGGGGTAATGACTGTGCCAGTGTTTTTAAACTTGTGTGGGAGGGATGGGAATGATGGTTATATAGGGTCATTTTAACCTGTAAAGCACTTTGAGTTGCATTTTATGTTGGAAAAGCGCTTTATAAATAAAGTTTGATTTGATTTGATTTGGAGCAGCTTCTCCACCGTCCTCCTCGATGGACTCGCGAGATCACAAAACCTCTCGAGACTTTAAAAGTTTTTTTATGCCATCCACCATAAAACAAAAAAGAAGGAGACCATGTTTGATATCACTGTTTAATGTCATTTATAATGTTGTTCCTCTCCACTGCCAGGATTAAAGCCATGAAAAACACACCGCTGCATTTCTTGAAAAAAACTGGTTGTAAATAAAGCCGTGAGGTCACACATATAGATGGAATCCACATAGATATAAAGATGCATCGCTGCAAGTCTTTTATTTTAAAAATTACTGGACATTTTACACTGATTCCCTGTGTGATTTCCTGTCTAGCCCTATGTTAACTGCAGAAATTGACATGTCCCAGAAGCGGCATGCAGACCGCTCCACGCCGCTGATGCCTCCAGTGTGAAGTTGGGGTTATAAGATGCATTAAAATGACAAAATAATTACTACACGTCTACAGAACTATTAGACACTCATTTATACAGTTTTTCGGCAGAAAAAAATGTTGATTTAGGGGTGACTTGCTCTTTAAAGCTATTATAATGAATCTGCAAACAAGCTAGGTATTGAACACAAACACGGTCACAGAACACTCACCCTTCCCCTTGGGTATCTTCCCTGAGACGTTTCTGCCAGAACCGGAAACCTGCGATGCTGGACGAAAAGAGATAAACCAGTCACCGTTTTCTAGGTCCAAGTTTGGTAAAAGTTAGCCAGCTAGTTTTCTGTTTTAAACCTGTAAAACCAAGAGCCATATTGTGAATATTTGTGTGTTTTTACCATTATGGAAGTGTCAGTAATTTTAATTTAATATCTAATTTTATAATAAAAACATTGTTTGACCTTTTTACATCATGCACACGCCTTTTTGTGTTACGGCTCAGTCTTTCATTTTAACACCACAAGCGGGTCGTAACACTATACTATGTTAGAACGTTGTTAGGAGGCATAAAAAATGTTTTAACCTAATTTGTTTTCCAAATTTGCCATTGCAGCTTTAACTCCTCTGTTTGGTATCAGGTTATGTGTTACCCTGTACGTGAACCACAGTAGCTAAGGAGAGTTGTCTCAGGAAATTAAAAAGACAATTATTTACCAGCAAGTTAAAGTTAGAGACTAGAAAACCATCTCATAGCAGTTTGATGTTACTGTGACTACAGATCAACTTATTCAGAATTTAAACAGCCAAAGGAGTGTAGAAAACCTCCCTGAATGTGGCAGCAAGAGGAAAACTGATAACAATTGAATAAGCAGATTACTGTAAAGCCCTGAACAACCTCTACACCAAGGTCAAGGTATATTGGTGTCATGCCACATCATTCGTCCTGATCTGAGTCAGAGTGGGCTTAAAGGTGAAATATAGAACAATTTAACAAAAAGCTATATTTAAAAAAAATATATCTTCACGGAGTGTTTAGAAGTGTGCAGAATCAATGTACAGTTTTTCCTTTAAAAGCTATATTTAAAAAAATATAATCAAAAATGTATTTTGACGGCATGACACTGGGTTTATGTTTACATCTACCAGCCACTAGAGGGCACCATTGTGGTAAAAAGTCAGCTTGGCAAGGCGAAGCTGGGTCTGTGTAAAATGGCGTTCTCGACAAGTCAAGCAGCTGATTCTGAGCCCAGAAGATGTTCTAACGGTAAATACTGTTGTAAAATAAACTTATTAGTAGAAATTAGACCTTTCCCTGTATGATTCATCACTGGACATGGTGCTGGCTGCTCACTTCATGTATCAGCAGTGAACCAACACCGCCCACCCCACCCCCCACCCCACCCCATGTTGCGATACAGTACATCCTTTAGGCACATTTGTGCGATACCACCTCTAAACACTAGATGTCGCTAATGTGTCCGTGTTCCATATTTAACCTTTATTGCGAGATGACAGTGGAGGACACTATTGTGAAAGAAAATCCTAAAATCAGACAGGACTTTTTCAACAATGTTAGGACAAGTTCTTGTTAAAGAACTTTAATAATAAAAAGCTCCATACTCCATTTTACTATCTTGTACTTGAGAAACAACTTTGTCCTGCTCCTATCTAACTCATTTTTCTCAGCAACTCTTATCTTATACCTTACATGGACACACTCAGCTTTTCTGTTCCAGTGATCTGTCCTTCCATTTTCTCCTCTTATCTCGGTCCTAAATAGTATTACTCTTAAGCAGCACGCACACACACACACACACACACACACACACACACACACACACACACACACACACAAAGATATCCAGCCTTAGATCACAGCTTTCCTCACTGCAATTGGTCAGTTTGTAAAATCTACATTGATATGTGCAACACTAGTTTGAAAAATGGGACATATTTTAACTTGAATCACTCATGAGCAAGGCTTAAAAATACAAGGAATACATATTTGAAGTGACTGGCAGAATGTTATACACAATACCAGAAAACTGGTGTGAAATGAAGACTCATCTTATGTTTTTGACATTATCTGGACGTTTGTCATTTTTCGACACTTAAAATCACAAGTTGTTCTGCTGCATAGGCAGTCAGAAAAAAGTGCACTATACTATTTACATCACAATAACAATGACTAATGAGTTTCTATGATTGTTTATAGGTTCATTTCAGTGAGTTCAATCATTATTTGGTATTCTCATTGTGAAAAAAAGTACATGCCCAATAAAAAGCCATCATTGGTGACGTCTCAATACCTTGATTCATCATGGCAACCACAGAAAGAATAATGTCATGTACATTAAAAAAAGTAAATAAGTAAGTAAACTTTATTTGAATAGCACATTTCAAGATAAAAAATCAAAAGACTGGTTACAAGACAAGTAGAAGTGTAAAAATCAATGAAGCAGTTTTCTACAATCAAGTAAAAAAGTTACCAAACTAATAAATGCCAATCTAAAAAGATGTCTTCAACTGTTAAAAGTGTCCACTGACTCCAAAGACTGTATAAAGGTGGAGAGTTCCAGAGCATGGGGACTACTACTGCAAAGGCTTTGTCCACTTTAGTTTTCAGTCTTGGTTTGAGGATATACAGCAATCAGTTGATCTAAGACATCACAAGACAATAAACATAATAGAACATTAAAGGGTGAGTCACACCATGGGTGAAGTCTCACTTCACTCACACTTCCTGTTAGAACAATGTGCCTAAAGGATGTACTGTACTCTTCACTTATACTGCCATATCCAACTAACTGCGTGGGATAACACCTATAAAACCACCATTTATTGTTTTCGTTGCCTGTTCCTAAAATTAAAAACATTAAAGTTTAAAGACTTAATAAAATTTAAGACTGCATTACTTATGCATAGAGTCAATTACAAACACTGCCTAATAACATTCAAAGTCTGTTCACAGAAATACCTGGAGGATAGTCTGACAAAAAAACTAAATGTGAAACTACATTATTTTAGAAAAACCCTCAAAGTTTTTTTGTGTCAGTCTGTGGAGTCATTTTATGGAACAATACTAAAAAAGAAAAGAAAGGAAAATAGTGTTAAAATATTGCCATTTAAAAAAAAACATTTTACGAGCTAGTCTAGAAGAACACGTGACAGGTGATGTGCTCTGATGTTCTGACTATGTCGTGCACTATTACAAATAGTGTTTGTGAAGGAATTTAGCAGTAGGAAAATAAACTATGCTTCACCCCACATTCATTTTCAAACAAATAGCATCCCCCTTTTGCAGTCAGATTAGCAGGATAGCAAAATGACTCTAGACGGTCTAAAACAGACTGCGCACAACCAATTTCTGATCTAATCATTCAAAATAAACTTCTGCAACAAGGGGCAACCCCATCTTTCTGCTTCCAGAGAGCTACAGTTTCTGAGACTACCTCTAGAGTTGGGTAGTGAAGAGGATAGAGTGACCTGCCTCTAGTCTTGACATCAACTTCATTGAACACTTGTGGGATTAGCTTGGGTGTGCTTTTTTTGCCACAATGACCAATATAACAATATGGCGAGCAACTAGTGATGTGACAATGAATCCAGTCTTTTGAATGGCCCTTCAAAATAAACTATAAGAGCCGAGTCCTTGTACATAACCGTTCATTTAGCCCACCCCGCAGATCCCGTCCGCTTTGTTCAAAAGAGCCAGTCTTTTGATAGCATTGAGGAAAATGGCTCTCGAATGAACGGCTCCCTTCAAAGTCCCATCACCACCAGCAACAGATGTTGATTTAACAATAGGGTGCCACCCTTCACTGGTGTTGGTTGGAGGGACCCGTGCCACCAGTGCTCGGCAGCCTCGCCTTGGGGGGTTGTAGAACCCTAG
The DNA here is from genome assembly GCA_006937985.1 of Aphyosemion australe. Classification (NCBI taxonomy): domain Eukaryota; kingdom Metazoa; phylum Chordata; class Actinopteri; order Cyprinodontiformes; family Nothobranchiidae; genus Aphyosemion; species Aphyosemion australe. The sequence goes on along the minus strand of SSNS01000056.1, from coordinate 2,164,614 downwards.
AAGGCACTATATAAATACAGGCTATTTTACCATTTAATCATTCAATTAAATAAATAAAACCAAACAAGAATCACTTGCAGAATCAACAGTTTGGAATTGGCAGAAAAATTGGGAAGTTTTTTCATGGTTTCAACCCACTTAATGAACTGCAGGACCCAACCATCCAGGTCAACAATTCATACAAATATACCAAATTTCAGTCAATACAACCTCAAAAAGACTAACAATACACTCAAACAAATGACAAAAGGCAAGAAGAAATATCTGGACTGGAAGGTGTTGCTGGAAAAATAAGCTGGCAGTCCCATAATGCATTGGTAAGACTTTACAAAAAAGGGTCCCTTTGTTAATGTTACTTAGTGCATTATTAGGCATTAATAGACTATTACATAAAATATTAACAACTGCTAAACCATATTATGTAATGCAATACTAAGCAACCCCCCCCCCCCCCAGCTCTTTGTCCTAACCTTAAGGACACTTAATAGTTAACAATATCAGAAACGTTAATAAAGAGACACTTTGTTTATTAATGCTTAATAATGCACTAAATAACGTTAATAAAGGGACCTTATTGTAATGTGTTACCAATGCATTCTGTCTATAGCATCACCAAACAGATGCAAATTTAGCTCATGCCACTGAACATTTCAGATGCAGATGGCGTTACTGCCTTAACCAAAAACGTTGCTATGCTCATTTTAAGGTTTTATTCATGTAAGTTTGTGTGCCTCCTTGAGCGTACTATGAAAAAGTGTGGAAAAGCAATTATTAATAAAACAAGAAAACTACAAACAAACAAATCCAGACTCCAGAGTCCTGAGGTGGCACTCCATGTTGTCTACCTACTAACGATCCACTTCAAAAAGGACACAAATGTGTTTATTTAGCAGATGCTTTTATTCAATGCCACATACAGTTGTTGATAGAGCAATGCATTTAATTAACCTAACACTCACGTTTCTGGCCTGTGGGAGGAAAGCCCACTGTGCCACCATGCAGCCTCCTAACAGATCTCAAGTTTGTTCCCCTAATCTGTATTCATATATATCACAGTAAACTGTTTCTAATGAAGATTGTGTATAATGAATCTAATGGTCTCATTACTATTCAATTATCTCTTTATTGCAGACATCTGCCACAATAGCCGATGTTAAGAGGCTCAGCCTGTATTTTAATTCTCATTTGATACTACTTGGTATGTATTCAGTTTAATGACAGATACTATTGTACCAAGATTTTTTGTCACAAGTTGTTGCTAGAAGTGTTTTGGGGCTGTCTATATTTATTTGCTAGTCCTTTTATCACAATAAAACCAATAAAACCAAACACCACAGAGACAAACACACGAATATTTCAGAAAGCATGTCTTGTAAAAGGCGGAGTTATTGTTTATAGTGACCTCTCTTTGAACTTAGCATATCTTGAACACTGTAACTGTCCTGCTGCACCATGTTTATTGATCAGATGTTAAAATTGAATGTTTGGGTAATCATCTCTCTCTGGTTGGATGCCTGCAATAAAGTGGATTGGAGTTTCACTCCTATCTAAGACACTGCACATAAAGGCTGCATGACCAGTCCTAACTAATTTAAAAGATGTCTCCTTGTTCCCACTATGGGCTGGTTGCCCAGTTGGAGTCTTCTTTTTCAAAAGCGGGTAAGAGGATTACTTTAAGTATAAAACAAAAAACTGAGCCAGTGGTGAAATTGGTAACACTGTTGGCTCACAGTGAGAAGGTCGCAGGCTCAGATTACAGGTGTTGCATTTCTGTATGGAGCTTGCATGTTCTCCCCGTGTGTACATGGGTTTTCTCAGAGTCCCACAGTCCAAAAATATGCTTGTTATGTTAATTCACTGTATTGGTGTCTCAAAATTTGTAAGTTCTTTTGGGCAAAAGTATCTGCAAATCAATAAATATAAAATAAGTACACATATTTTTAACTTTAACATTTCAGAACCAAAAACGGTTCGAACTTTGGAAGCTCATCTTTTTTCAGAGCTTTGTTTTTTTGTTTTTGTTTTAGAAGAGCTTCTATGGCTCCTTCAGTTAGTCTCACTCTCAGGCTTTCTCTTTTTACTTAATTCAGCAATTATGAATGGCTTGAGTGTTGGAAGAAGCATGCAGGCAGGGGCATTGCAAAGCAAATTTCTCTTGTGTTTTCAAATGATACTGCTTCCTGTTCTGTTCATGCTCATCTTTTCCTTTCCACCCAGACTAATGCACTCTGTCTCTTTGTATACCTGTTCTGTACCGCTACACTCACTGTCTTTGGAGCATCTGTCCTTTTTTCTTTTACATGTTTTTTTCATGGGCACACTATGTGGCTAATCACATGCAAATCCTGCCTCTGATTGCATGGATTTTCAGCAGAACTGATCAGCAGCAGCTGAAGCTCCTCTCTCTCTCAGAGGTGGCTTGATCATAAACAACACATCACTAGATCATTCATGCAAAGGTTAAGTTTGGAAATTTTCTTTTGAAAATTTCTGAAGTCCCCCCCCCCCCAAAAAAAAAAAAAAGTGAGCAGAAGTAGAAGTAAGAGAAACACAATCACATGGGGTTGATTAAGGTTTTCAGTTTTAGTAAACTAACTAGCTTTTGTTACTTATTTATTATTATTACATCCCCAATGACCTTCTGTGCCTTGCCCATTGGTTTCCAGTCCAGGACTCTTAACATCCTGCTTCTACTTCCATAGTACTTTTCACAAGTTAAGAGTTTTCCCTTAAAGGAGACTGTTGCCTTAACAGCTTCAGACTGTCTTGCCTTATAGACATTTTTTTGCTGAGTTATGGATTTATCTATGTGCATTTATCAGATGAAGCTGTGTCTCTCAGTCCCACATTTTATCATTAAGTGGGCCCTAATTACAGTTTTGGGTAAGAGCATACAAACTAGTGATGAATGTGATGAATAGTGTTGTCTTTAAGTTGAATTTAACCTAATTTAACGTCACTTTGGTCCATGAAATAAAATAATAAGGTTTAGCCAGACCTTCTACTGGCTGACACAGCAGCACAATGTTGTTACATGCGTTTACTTCTCCCTGTCCCTAAAAAGGAGACGAGTCTGACAATCAGTTGCTGACAGCCACTGTTTCTTACAGCTGGGGTCAACCCACCCACCCCACCCTTCACGCGCGCTCCTCCTCCGCAGCGCGAGATAATTCTCAACTGGCCCAAAAACTCAACCCTAAACTGGTTTTCCCAACATGATCACAAAGAAGCCCGACAGAACTCAAGTTTTTTTTTTTTTTTTTTTTGTAATTAATTAGCGCTTCTTTACAACACAGAACACACCATGGAGAAATATTAATGCGTCCCTGGTGTCTCAGTTCAAACGCATCCTCATCTCCTCTGTTGTTGTGTTGCCGCTCTCTCTCTCTCTCTCTCTCTCTCTCTCTCTCTCTCTCTCTCTCTCTCTCTCTCTCCTCTCTCTCTCTCTCTCTCTCTCTTTTCCCATCGGGGTTACCACAGCAAATCATCTGTCTCCATGTAGTCCTAGTTTGCCACCTTATAAATATACATCCTGCTCTCTGAGTTCACGGCAGCAACTCGGACAAAAACGCAAGGCTAGCTGATAAATACTGAAAGATATGTTTAAAAAACAAAGTGAAATAGGCTACAGAAAGCAAAAATGTCACAGCCAAGATTGCAGAATTTACTACACTGGATGACTGGTTGCAAATGTCAGATCTCCTGGAGCTGTGGTATGAGTTTCTTTCTGGGCACTACTTTATACACAGCAAATTTAAAAGTGTTAATTTTTGGGTGTTGGTCCAATTTAACACTAAAAGAGTTATATAGTTGATATGTAGCACTAACATGAGAGTTAAACCCAAGTGTTAAAAAGGAGTGTTTCCTAATCAACTCTGTAGGAGTCATTTTGGACAAAATAACTCCTGAAAAGCTAACTGAACTCCCATAGCGGCTATAACACCTGCAGAGTTAATTCACAGACTCCACCCCTTTATTCAAAAGTTGGGCTGGTAGCAACCGATTGGCTGCAGGAGCTGCAGTGGGCAAGGTGTATTGTGGGAGTCATGTTTTTAGGTAATTTGTTCTATTTTGGGGTGTTTATGCATGTTTATTTTGGGGGGGTTGTGTTGTTCTTAGTTACTACTTTGTTCACTGTTGCAAATGTGGTGTTACATGTTGTGGCACCACAAGTGAGGAGGCTGGTCACAGGAATGGGACTGCTGTGCCGTTCCACTGTCACAATAAAGAAGTGGAGCATGGTTCACACTAAATGCTCAGGACTCTGCTCCTTGTCGTCGTCTCTCACTGGCTGTCCACAGTTATGAGGTGTACAATGACACAACTTGTGACTCTCACACACGGCCTGAATTCGGTGGTGTGTGAGTGTAGCGTGGTTAGAGAACCCAGACGCGGAAGGAACGAGCGTTGGGGGCTGCTAGCACGCAGTTAATCTAGGAACAACAGCGCCGAACCCGACAGAGAGCGGGGACGCGGCGTTGTTCCGAAAAAGTAAGAATACACTTACTTGTGATTAGGCGATGCGCCTGAGGAGCCGAGGTGCTTGGGTGAAAAGCAGGAAGGCTCGAAGGTGGAGCTGAATAGCTCGAGTCTCTAGCATGGATAATCCAATCGATGACTGAGTGGCTTCATGATGTGCACTTCCTGCTTTTATCAGCTGCGGTGGTGACGTAGGGGGAATCCCGGTGAGAGGGGGATGATGGGTAATGGAGTGCTAAGCTGTGGCTGGTAGGACTGGAGAGGATGGAGAGGATGTGACAGGAACCCCCCCTCCAGGGCCGGCCCCCGACGGACCAGGGTGGCGAGCACGGAAGTCCGCAATGAGCGAGGGATCCAGAATGGCGCTCGTGGGTTCCCAGGAGCGTTCTTCAGGCCCGTACCCCAGCCAGTCAATGAGGTACTGCCGACCCCGACGACGAGCGTCCAGAATGCGACGGACAGTATAGGCCGGACCACCGTCAACGAGGCGAGGGGACGGGGGCCGGGGCGGTGGAGGAGCCAAAGCAGAGGCCACCCACGGCTTGAGTTGACTGCAGTGGAAGACCGGGTGGACCATGAGGGAGGATGGAAGGCGGAGTCTATAGGCGACCAGATTAATCCGGCGAACCACTTCATAGGGGCCCACGAATCTAGGGGCGAGCTTCCGGGAGTCCCCCCGCAGGCGTAGGTGGGTCGTGGAGAGCCAGACTTTATCTCCAGGTCGATAGAGTGAGCCGGGGCGGTGACGGCGGCTGTGTTGAATGTTGTATCGGGCGTTGGCCCTTTGGATGGCCGCCCGGGTCTTAATCCAGGCATTGCGACAGCGGCGGACGAGGGTCTGGGCCGCGGGAACGCCGAGGTCTTCGGACTGGTGAGTGAGGATGGATGGTTGGTAGCCATAACAGGTTTCAAAGGGGGACAGCCCCGTTGCGGAGGAGACGTGAAGATTGTGGGACAGTTCTGCCCAGAGAAGGAAGCGAGGCCACTGAGAGGGTTGACTGGACACGTAGCAGCGAAGGAATCAGCCTAGTTGCTGGTTGGCGCGTTCCATTTGGCCGTTGGTCTGAGGATGGTAACCCGAGGACAGACTGGTCGAGGCACCTACCAGGCGGCAGAAAGCTTTCCAAAACCGGGCCGTGAACTGGGGACCTCGGTCGGAGACAATGTCCTGGGGAAACCCATGGAGACGGACCACACGTTTGAGTAGGAGTTCGGCCGTTCCCTTTGCGGTGGGTAGTCCAGGTAGTGCCACCAGGTGGACCGCTTTGGAAAAACGGTCGGTGATGGTGAGGATGGTATCGAGTCCTTCCGCCATGGGTAGTCCCGTGATGAAATCCAGGCCCAGATGGGTCCAAGGACGTTGGGGTACCGGGAGAGGTGTGAGGGCGCCAGCGGAAGGCTGGGTGGATGATTTGCTACGGGCGCATTTATCGCAGGTGACCGTGTACTCCTTTACATCCTTGGCCATGGAGGGCCACCAGAGGGAGCGCCGAAGGGTCTGGAGAGTGCGGGCGGCTCCAGGGTGCCCAGCCCATTTGGAGGAGTGGCCCCAGGCGAGCGCCTCCTTTCGACACTCTAAGGGCACGTAGAGTGGGTGATCTGGTGTCTCCGGGGGCGCGGGATCATCAGGGAGTGCCTGGCGGATGGCCTCTTCCAGAGGCCAGTGGAGAGGTGCCAAGAAGCGCCCGGCTGGCAGGATGGGGTCCGAAGTGGGAGGACGAGGAGAACGGGAGAACTGCCGGGAGAGGGAGTCCGCTTTGACGTTCTTTGAACCGGGTCGGTAAGCAAGGTGGAATTGAAATGGTTCAAAGAAAAGAGCCCAGCGTGCCTGGCGGGGATTGAGCTGTTTGGCTGATTTGATGTGGATCAGGTTCTGGTGGTGAAAGGCTCGGAGGTGCCAAGGAGCCAATGCCTCCACTCTTCGAGGGCCCATTTAATTGCCAGCAGTTCGTGATCACCCACACCATATCTCTGCTCTGTGGGGGTGAATTTGCGGGAGAAGAAGCTACAGGGGTGTAGTTTGGCATCTGGACCCTGTTGTGAAAGGACGGCCCCAGCGCCTACGTCAAAGGCGTCTACTTCGACGATGAATGTCTTCCTTGGGTCGGGTCGCAGGAGGATGGGGGCCGTGGTGAACAGATGGGTGAGGCGACGGAAAGCCCGACTGGCCTCGGGAGGGAGGCGAAAAGGTCCAGACTGATTGGTTGTTTTAGTGAGATCGGTGAGGGGGGTTGCGATGGTGCTGTAATTCCTGATGAACCTCCGATAAAAGTTGGCGAATCCGAGGAAGCTCTGCAACTGTTTGATGTTGGTGGGAGGTGGCCACTGAGAGATGGCTTGGACTTTCTGGGGGTCCATGGAAACGCCCTCGGAGGAGATGACGAACCCTAGGAACGTGATGGTGGGTTGATGAAAAGCACATTTCTCCAGTTTGCAGAAGAGGTTGTTATCCAGAAGCCGAGAAAGGACCGCTCGGACATGCTGGATGTGGTCCTCCACGGTGGGGGAATAGATGAGGATGTCATCTAAATAAGCAAACACCCAGCGGTTCAGCATTGTTACAGCCCTTGGCTGTTTGTGTTTTTTGTAGTTTTTTATGCTTTCTGGTTTCCTCCCTTCCGGTGTGTGTGTGTGTGTGTGTGTGAGAAGAAGCCACACCTGGATCCTCTCCCCCTTGATTGGCTCCACCTCAGCTGTCCCTGATGGTAATCAGGCTGGCTCTCCTACATAAGGCCAGCCTGCCTTCAGTTCAGGGGAGCAGCAGGGCAGAAAGATACTCTGCACTGTTGTTTCCCCGGTGGCATTTTGGTTCAGATTTTGTTTGATTTGTCGTTGATTTAAGTAACAACTTGTCTCTGTTTTGTTTAGATTCCCTTCTCAGAGGAGACTGTGGTCTTAAGGGAAAACATGTAGGGAGGTGCTGAAGCCTTTCCAACAAGGGAGTAAGGTTCAGTACCAGAGACCTTTTGGGATTTCGTGCAGGTCTCTATAATAAAGTAATTGTAGTTAGCAGAGACGAAGTACAAGTTGTTACGATTGTCGTTTTGCCACCGGTTTGGTTTATTTATGTGTATGTTCAGTTCCATTTGTAAATAAATTATTTCAATTATTTTTGCACTCGACCATGTGTCCATCATTGTTGCCCCCAGGCCCCCTAGACAGCCTGGTGCGTAACAAATGGGGGCTCGTCCGGGATTTGTGATCCCACGCCAACTTGGACATGTGGTCGGCGTGCTCGTTTTGATTCTGTTTATTTTTCAGCCGCTCCCTTCCATCCCTTTTGGTTTATTTGGTACCTGCCGGGGTGTGCGAGTGGGAGGTGACCCTGGGCTGAAGTGGACGAAGACTCGCCATGCGGCATCGGCTGCGGGTGAGTGACCCCCGCTGGTTCTACCTCCTTCGGGACGTGCGGAGATGTGTCCTACGACTGAGACGCGTCACCCTGACGACACCGCCTCCTGCCATGTCGCGGACGGGGAAGTGCCCTGCTGTGGACTCGTGGAGGAGGATGGAGGCTCTGGACAGTGGGTTTGCCTTCGATCCACCATAAACGGTGGCCCAACTCTGAACCGGGACAAGAGTGTCCCATTGGACTTCGGGGAACGATGTTGGTCCGCTTCCCCATCGAGGGTCACCTCCCTCGTTACCTGTGGCGCCACCCCGGACTGTGGAAGGAGCGGTTTGTTTTGTTTGTTTGTTTTGGGGGGAGGGTTTGTGTTAAAATTAAAGCCGGCAGCTTTAATTTTTTTTTTAAGGGAGGAAGTGTTACAGCCCTTGGCTGTTTGTGTTTTTTGTAGTTTTTTATGCTTTCTGGTTTCCTCCCTTCCGGTGTGTGTGTGTGTGTGTGTGTGAGAAGAAGCCACACCTGGATCCTCTCCCCCTTGATTGGCTCCACCTCAGCTGTCCCTGATGGTAATCAGGCTGGCTCTCCTACATAAGGCCAGCCTGCCTTCAGTTCAGGGGAGCAGCAGGGCAGAAAGATACTCTGCACTGTTGTTTCCCCGGTGGCATTTTGGTTCAGATTTTGTTTGATTTGTCGTTGATTTAAGTAACAACTTGTCTCTGTTTTGTTTAGATTCCCTTCTCAGAGGAGACTGTGGTCTTAAGGGAAAACATGTAGGGAGGTGCTGAAGCCTTTCCAACAAGGGAGTAAGGTTCAGTACCAGAGACCTTTTGGGATTTCGTGCAGGTCTCTATAATAAAGTAATTGTAGTTAGCAGAGACGAAGTACAAGTTGTTACGATTGTCGTTTTGCCACCGGTTTGGTTTATTTATTTTGTGTATGTTCAGTTCCATTTGTAAATAAATTGTTTCAATTATTTTTGCACTCGACCATGTGTCCATCATTGTTGCCCCCAGGCCCCCTAGACAGCCTGGTGCGTAACAAGCATGTCCCGGAGGACGTCGTTAATCAGTCGTTGGAAAACCGCCGGGCTATTACAGAGGCCAAACGGCATAACGAGGTACTCCCAATGATCTGTAGGTCTTATAAAAGCAGTTTTCCACTCCTCACCTTCCTTTATACCAGGGGTCGGGAACATGCTGCTCTGGAGCCGCATGCGGCTCTTTTAGCGACCCCTAGTGGCTCCCTGGAGCTTCTTCACAAATGTCCCCACAAGAGTATGAAAATGGATGGGGGATATATTTTTTGTTTTATTATCGTTTCTGTAGGAGGACAAACATTCTTAATGTTTTCCAATGCTGTAAAAATGCACATAATAAATATTAAATTTTAACATTTCTGTCAACGAAAATTTGCGTCATAGCCTGCGACACACATTTCAGTGCGGCGCTCATATGGCGGCGCAGTGCCAGGCAGATGGATGTAAACAAACCAGCGGGTGTGTCAGGGCCGTGGATCCCAAAGGGAAAAAGAGAAAGATAGCTGATGAGAACAGAGGATTCAAGGAAGAATGGACCCAATTATTTGCTTTCATTGTGGACGCGGAAGGATTACCTGGAAAAACTTCAACTTTTCACCGCTGTCGCTCGGACAAGGACCAATCAGCGGAGGTTTCATTGACTGACCAATGAGGGGACAGGATGCTTCTCAGTACATCTCCGGGTAAACATGGAGGAAAAGTTAATACAGCAAAACCTTGTGAGACTTCACATCTACCGCTGTTTCAACTCTGAACTGCTTTAATAACCCAAAATTCCTTCCAGTCTGACGGCCAATCAAAACAACGGAAGACTCGCTATTCGCCCTGCTGGAACAGAGGCGTCGCTGGCTTTTGCCGCATGTCGCCTCCCGTGTGTCAGGTTATAAAAGTAGATTTAAGAAGTGGATTACATCTCCAAACTTCACTATTGCTTCAAGTTTTGTTGCAACCTGAGAGATAAAAGCGGGGAAAACTGTTCACGGATGGTGATTACATGAAGGATTCATTCATCAGAATATCAGAGCACCTATTTCAGACTTCAAAAACAAAACCAAGATGATCCAGAAAATTAAAGACATTCCTCTCTCCACAAAGACAAGGACCATTAAAACGACAGGAGACGTCACCAATCAGCAAATCAAAGACATTAATTCAGTTCCAGCGTACTCAACTACCTGTGATGAGTCGTGTGATGTGATCGATATCAAACAGACAGCGCTGTTATGCAGGTATGTGAGCTGTGATGGGCCGCAAGAAGAAATTATCAAATGAATCCCACTGATTAATATTGTAATGGAAGTTAAAACGTAAAGCACCAAATATCTTCAGCAGAGTCACGTGGTGTCATTCTCTCCAGGATGCGCTGCAGGAAATAAACATTTAATCATGAATGCTCATTATGTATTTGTAGCCTACTTAGTCATTTTGATAATAGGCTAATATAGCTATATACACTTACAACCTGTGTTGCCTTCATATAAGGCTTATAGAAGGCTTTTCATTTTTTGCGGCTCCAGACAGATTTGTGTTTTGTTTTTTTGGTCCAATATGGCTCTTTGAACATTTTGGGTTGCCGACCCCTGGGTTAGCGCCTCGGCTGCTGATGTGGATCTGCTCCTGTCGGGGCAGATGGCTCCCTTGATGGCGTTTCCTAACTTAGATGGTCTAGCTCATCTGAACTCAGCCCAGTGTGTTACATTTTGATCATATATCCTTTAGCATGTGTTTCCGTCTGTATGTGTGTGCGAGTGGGTGTGGGTGTTTGATAATGACTGTAATGAGGGTTTTATTTTTTAAATGCCTCTACAACTCAGGGGAGAGAGGGATTATGGGAATGTGGGGTCATTTTAATTTGTAAAGCACTTTGAGTTACATTCATTGTATGAATTGTGCTATAAAAATAAATTTTGATTGATTGATTGATTACACCCTGAACCTATGGCGTCAAATTCCCGACAAAAGTCATCACGCGCAAACAAACGTCATCCACGAGCGTGTTTTAAAAGTCATCACGCGCACACAAAAGTCATCCACGAGCGTGTTTTAAACTCCATGCGCGCATTGGCAGTCAGTATTGTTATTCACCGCGAGCGTATATTACGCTCCACGGGTGCATTGAACGTCTCATGCTCACAATTCAGTGACCATGGGAGCGGCTCCTAGCCTGGCAAGCCATCCTATATATGTGAATATATAGTCTGGCCACGAACCATTGACGGCTCTCAGTCGTGAGGCGGGATCTACGGTTGTCTTTCAAAATGTCAGCACGCAATTGGATAGCGCTAGGACCAATCAGAGTAACGAACAACGTGACGTAATCACAGCGATGGAAAAGCGGGACCCACTAATGGCGTCAATGATTTCTGTCGTTTTTGTATGAAAAACATGTGAATATCAGGTGTACTGGGACATTGCACTACTTAGTTTGATAAAAATAAGAAGCCGCTAAGTATAGCCGACAGACTTACGCACGTTGGAGTCTAAATAATCCAATGTTGATGACAAAGCCGTTTCAAAAGAACGTGGCTCCGGCGCTGCCGCCATGTTGCTTGGGTTCGCGGCCGCAGCGCTGATGTCATCGGCTACTCCCGCTCTGTGATTGGCCCACAATATAGAGCGCTGTGATTGGCCCAACCAAAACTATAGCGAGTTGTGATTGGATAGACACAGCAGTGGTTTGGGCTGCGAGGGTTCCAATGAAGCGTGCCTAGACCAAACTCTGCAAAGCAAGAATTTGGTCTAGTTCACTAGGCTAAGCGGCTCCACAAATGCAGGCACAAAACACAACACATGCGCATGAATTGCAGCCGATTGCAGCTCTCATTCTGCTCGCTCGTCTATTTACTCCTGCTCGTCTATTTGGACAGGCGAAGTTTCACACGAGCGCGTAGCAGTAGATAGACGAGCGGGCAGAATGAGAGCTGCAATCGGCTGCAATTCATGCGCATGTGTTGTGTTTTGTGCCTGCATTTGTGGAGCCGCTCCCATGGTCACTGAATTGTGCGCATGAGACGTTCAATGCACCCGTGGATAGTAATATACGCTCGCGGTGAATAACAATACTGACTGCCAATGCGCACGTGAAGTTTAAAACACGCCCGTGGATGACTTTTGTGTGCGCGTGATGACTTTTGTCGGGAATTTGACGCCATACTGAACAGGTCACCGCTTAATCAAAGGGCCCACATTCACCCCAACATCAGTTTAGCTTCTACAGAGTAATCTAGTGTGCAGGTTTAGGACTGAAAGACGGAACCTGAAGAAAATTCAAACATGCAAAAGGAAAACATGCACACAGAAAAGCCCGTGCATTAAACATTTAAAACTGAGATTTCTTCCACGGAGGCAACAGTTCTACAGTATACAGGTCCTTCTCAAAAAATTAGCATATTGTGATAAAGTTCATTATTTTCTGTAATGTAATCAAATGAAAGACGATTATAAATTCAAGTTTTAAAAGAAGAAAAACACAAAAAATGTAGGTAAAAGCAGCTTTCAATAAAATGTCAAATGTCTATGTCAAACGGGAAAAACGTTCATTAAGCAGAGGAGGCCTCAGGTTTCACATTTAATGCAGCTCTGAACCTAATTCCAAAACAGTTTCCGTCTAGGTCACATCCTCCTGCATCTAATCTGAACTCTGAACATGCAGAGCTGATCTAATCTCATTTGTAGTACCTCATTTTAAAAAGAACTCTGGAAAGTTGGCTTTTTCTGTTAAGGCACTGATGGACTGGAACAACTTACCAGGTGCTTTAAGGTCAATTACATCTTTTAGATTGTTTAAATCGGCAGTATATGAACATGTTATGCCCACTTGTAATTGTTTTTGATTAGATTTTCTGCTTTCTGTAGTGACCTTGATTGTAAATACTGAAGTTGCGATATAGCAGGCTTTTTGTTTGTTTGTTTGTTTTGTTTTGAATGCTCAGTGTTTTAGAACTGTTCTTATTATTATTAATTTCTGTTGATTGGATGCTATGAGGACTCACTTGAAAACAAGATGTTAAATCTCAAGCAACTTATCCTGAAGTTAAATATAAGTTTATAAATAAATAAATAATCAAAACAACCATTCCAACACAATAAGACCTAACGACATCAACAAATCCTCAGTAGGTGTGGGGGGTATTCATAGGTAATTTCAGCTCGTTAAGCAACAACAGACAGATACAGCTTACAACGGGTAGGGAATCCTGGTCCTGGAGAGCTGCTAATGTAGCACAATTTTAAAGGTTTCCCTGCTTCAACACACCTGATTTTAATCAGCAGGTGATTAACAGGCTTCTGCAGAGCCTGATGAGCTGCTGAACAGGTGAATCAGCTGTGCTGATGAACGGAAACCTCTAAACCATGCTTGATAGCAACTATCCAGGACCAGGGTTCCCTACCACTGGCTTATAAGCTTGACCCTCCCATATTCCAGTCAGAATTGACAAAGCTCCTCGAATGAGAAGTGAAACGTATTCAAGAAACCAAAGAAGTCTAGTTGCCTTCATTCGAATCTCTTTGGACTGCAGATGGTGTTATGTAACTGAGTCAGACCTGAGTTAACAATATTAGCTTGCAGGACGTAAACAACAGTGATCATCACTGCATTAAACCCAAGTCAGGTGAGTAAAAACTATCACTGGATGAATTGCATTTCTTGCTGTTTGAATGCTGAATTCTGAAACTCAAAGCTGAAGATGCCTAAGAACTGAACTGAAGCTGATAATGAGTTCAATTGTCAAAGTGATCACCCCAAAATTAGGGTATTGGGGTGATGTTGGAGTGATCACCCCAAAATCGGGGTATTGGGGTGATATTGGGGTGATCACCCCAAAATCATGATGTACCACACTTCCCACTGTCGAGCCGGTCATTTTGATGTAATGTTTGTGAGGGTGCACACAGCTGTTTGAGCGGCATAAATAAATAAATAAATAAAACATTATGATCACTAGCAGCACTGCTTTCTGTAGAGCTACTGCTTTGGCCAGGTTCCAAAAGATTCCAAACAAGTATTTTGTCTCCATGGAAACGGAAAACAGCATTGCAGTAGGTCAACAAGTAGTAGTAGTAGTAGTCAACAAGGAGGCTGCAAGGGGGAGGGGCTTAGTTGATGACATCATCAAAGAGCAAGTAGTATTGACCTGATCTGGAGTGCTTAGAGTCATTCACCTTGCGTTCTCAGGAGAACACAGACCATTTATCTGGCTGTCTTCAACCAGCGTTTAGCTATCTGCCTATTGAAATATTTCAGTAACCAACTGTTTTATTCAAAATGAGCAGAGTGAGAGAATATCTACACAAAGCTAAAAAGGTGTGTGTTCGTGGGGAAACTTCTCCCCAGAGGCATGACACGTCTAACACCAGTTCACGACTTCAGGTTGACCCGGTTTTAGAAATTAAGTCTCTGAAGGACAAACTTTCCAAAGAAGTTGTAGCAACTGACATTATGGAGTTTAAATGGCGTCTGTCTGAAGACCAGGTTTTGTTTTTCCAAAATGAACTGGTGAATGTAAAGTTGGACAGAGAAAAAGAACGAGAGAGTTTCAACATTGAGAAAGATAATTTAATGTTATCGCTCAAGAGTCTTGAATACGATTTGCACCAAAGGAGTGTAAAGGAATCCCAGCTTCTGTACGAGTTGTCCACAGCGAGAACTAATGAATATATTCTTAAATTAGAAAGGGAAGCGAAGGAGTTTAAGATGAGAGAGGCTGAACTGCGTTCACAGCTGGAAATAGCTCAGAAGCGCAATTATAAATTAAATGAGGACCAGGTCTCTACAGAGTCCACACCAAGGGAAAACGTGGCTGTCATACCGCAGTTGCCAAAAGATAGTCCGAAGAAAAGAAAAGCTGAGGATTATTTAGAAAGTAATTTCCCTACAAACAAACGCAAGAGGATGTGAGACTCCAAACGCAACTCCTGTCTATCAGGTCCAGGGAGCAAGTTGCTTAAACTTGACGGACTCTGATGAAATTCCCACCAAAAGGTTGAAATCTGATACAAAAAAGACCAATCTACAGGAGTTAAACATAATTAACAAACAAAATTATCAGGACACACAAGATTTTAGGACGAGAGATGCAGAGTTGCCAGTTCAGCTGATGGAAACAGGATTCTACCATTGAATTTCTGAGCTCTGAGCAGAAAAACAATAAAAAGCTGAATAAAACGCAAAGATCTGAGGACAGGGAGAGCACGTTACACTCATTCCCAGATGTCAAGAAAGACCAATTAGATTTTCTGCAGGTTCAGACATCTGTTAGAGAAACCAGCAAAAATAAAGCTGAATTTGACACTCTACAAGACCTGAACAAAAGCAGAACTAAAACGGAAAAGTCTGGAATAAGGAAACGTAGGAGGACAGACGAGACGCCATAGGCACCTGGAGAAATAACAGCTGCCTCTCCTTAAACAGAAAGGACTCCCAAATTCCCACCAAAAGGTTTAAATTCAATACAAATTAGATTAAAAAAGAACAATTCAAGCTTGTTCCATGCAGAAGAGTTCTTCTGGCCCTTTGCCCAGACGCAAGACTTCTCAGTGTCAAGTAGGGATGTAACAATACTCTGTCCAAGATCGGACCGTACGGTACACCATTCACGGTCCGGTCCGTCTTAGGACCGCGATCCAAAGACACATAATCAATATTTTTGCATCTGTAAAAGGTTTTCATGTGCCTACTCTGGTCAGCTAAGCAGCAACGGGACACACTGAAGTCTTATTTTGTCTCACCGGCTGGCTCTGTGACTTGGCAAGAAGGCATGATTTAATCTCTGACTGCGTTTACATGCAGCCAATAACCCGTTCAAACCCCGGTTATTTGCAATAACCCGGTTCCGCAAGGCCATGTAAACACTGGCAAAGAGTTTTAAAAAACCGGGTTGTTACCCCTGGGGTAACCCTTTTCTAACCCAAATATCAAGTCATGTAAACGCGTATTTGGATAACCCTTTCAAAAGGTGCGCTCTGCATGTTCTACTCGGGACAGGAAGAAAACAGGAAATGACGCATATTGCGTCTTAACGTAGCCCGTACGCCCTGGTCCTGACGCTATGTAATCGGGATACTAAACATTCCATGTATACAGGGGTAACTCTCTCTGTGGGTGTAAACAGGTTATTCCGAATGTTTCAGAAACCCGAATACTGGCTACATGTAAACGTAGTCATTGTCACTTGTAACAGCTGCTAATCAGCATCCACAAAGAAATGTTCTCTGTAAATGTCTGGCTGAAAATGAATCAAATCTGTTGGTAAATAATTTTGAGACGCCTGTATCACCTACAGAAGATGTGCTAATGCTATTTACAAAAACTGATGTGTGTAGTACTAATATTCCATTACTGTAAATGGATATTAAACTATTATAGATTACATAGATTATTATTATAGAGAGTGGAGCTGTGAGTAAGTTTGTGATCGAAACGTCAGCAAGAATAAAGGTATAAACAACTCCTGATCTGTGTAAAAGAAAGAACCAAGTGATAACAGTTAGAAAGAAGACACAGAATGAACGCTCAAAAGATTAATTCAACATCATTCCTTTGTTTGAAAGTAATTGTACTCTTGACTTAGATCTATTCAAAAACAGTTGATCACCCATTATATCAATGATTTTAAAAAGATCTAAGGTTAAGTTAATTCTATGCACTTTAATAAATTCCTTTAGTTGAAGAGTTGTAGCTAAAAGTAGGTTAGAATTTAAGTTATATTTAGAAAACTGCAATTTATTGAAGGGGTGGGTATAATTTCTCAGTTTCTTCTTCAGAATCAAGTCACATGAAGCTAAAAAACGGCTTGTTTCAGCTCCTTTTTGCCATTGCTGGATTATGGTGATGTCATTTACATGCATGCCTCCTCACAAACATGCTCTAGATACAGTATGGAGCTTTGAGGTTCATTACAAATCTTAAAACGTTGACTCATCATTGTACATTGTACTCTCGTGTTTGATGGTCTTTGTCTCGTCGTAGATTAAACCACTGGTATGTTTTTATCTATAAAACTATTCTTGGTTTCCTTACAACATACTTGTGGAAGCACATTTCTCAAAAGACTACTGGATACTACTGGAGGCTTGCCAACTGTGTCCGACAGAAAGTCGCCAGGTGACGTCACGTGCTAATTTGCATATTGTAGACGCCGTCACGTTACATTAATTTCCCCCTCAACACTTAAAATGAAATGAAATTTGTTAAAATATTATCCCCGTGTCACTGAGGGAAATGAGCCAAAGAGCTGCGTTTGTTAACGGGACGGTGGTTCAAACTCCCGCTGCCTTTTTTTGTCAAATACAGGCAGGACCAAAGTGCCATGGGCGGCGCCAGGCGGTGGCTAGGGGTTGCTATAGCAACGACTAGAATAGGCCCAGCAACGGTTAGCAACCCCGACTCTTGAAAGTCCCCTCCTCTTCCTTCCCCGGAGCTCCGGTCCGCGCCAACGGACGCCGGAGGGTAGGGTGCAGGCCCGGCAGCTATGGCAAGCCGTTTTAAAATTTATTCAACAATCGGACCTCTCATTAATTCCTATTTTATATAGCAATAATATAATTTATCCTAGTACTAATTGAATTCTTACTAGTCAAAGTTGCTAATGAAAAGATCAACAGCTATTTGTTACAAATAGAAATTATAATTAGGGATATCCATAATAACAACTGCACTAGTAGGAATTAAGTTTGAGATTTCTCAAAATCCTTAAGAATTGAAGGTGGCCGTTTTAACATTTATTTAGCAGACTGGATATGTGTTCCAGATATCTATAATTATATTCTTCCTAGTAGAAATTAACATTCCAGATATCCATAATAACATTCCTACTATCCACAATGAACATTTCAGATATCTGAAATGTAATTCTTCCTAGGACAAATGACGTCACATTTCCCATTCATGTGTATTGGGTTTATAGCGCCTCCTATCCACAATTGCATTCTTCCTAGTAAGAACGAACATTCTGGATAGGAGACACTGAATTCTTCCTAGGAGAAACACTCATTTTAGATAGCTCTAACTCAGTTATTACTAGTAAAAACTCTTATTTCAGATAGGTAAAATTAAAACTCTATTCCTGCTGTCTGTAATTTTTTTTTTTGGGATATCCAAATCTACATTTATACTAGTAGGCTACAATTTAAATTTTAGATAGGCAGAACTACAATCTTCCCAGGAACAAATATTTTCTATCTATTTTGATATTGTTGATGTCCTTTATTTCATTCCTCCTGTCCATATTGCTGTTTTAGAGAGCCTGAAAGTGTCATCAACAAGTTTCTCCTAGTAAGAATTTAGTGTCTCCTATCAAGAATGTCCATTCTTACTAGGAAGAATGTAATTGTAGATAGGAGGCGCTATTAACCCAATACACATGAATGGGAAATGTGACATCATTTATCCTAGGAGGAATTACATTTCAGATATCTGAAATGTTCACTGTTACTAGGAAGAATTGAATTATGGATGTCTGGAGTACATATCCAAGCCACTTATTAAATGTTAAAATGGCCACCTAAACCTTTATTGTTTTTCCTCCTAGTACAATTGTTATTGATATTTTACAATGTTACTAGTAAAAATACCATTCTGACTAGTAAAGATGGCATTCTTACTAGCAAGAATTTCATTTTCACCATCAAGAATGCTATTTTGACTAGGAAGAATCTATTTATTGATATTTAAAATATAATTCCAGATAGCATGTGAGCATATTTTATGTTAAAATGGCCACCCAATAACATCTCACCAGATATCCTGAAAATCTTTTTAGATATCTTAAAATACATTGTTGCTAGTCATAAATGTAATTGCTGATATCTCAAAGTGTTTTTAACTTGTTCAAATATAAATTAAGGATATCCAAAATACAATTGTTACTAGTATAAATGTAGGTTTGGATATTCAAAATAAAATTACAGATAGCAAGAATAGAGTTTTAATTTTACCTATCTGAAATAAGAGTTTATACTAGTAATAACTGAATTAGAGCTATCTAAAATTAGTGTTTCTCCTTGGAAGAATTCAGTTTCTCCTATCCTCATTGTCCATTCTTACTAGGAAGAATGTAATTGTGGATAGGAGGCGTTATAAACCCAATACACCTGAATGGGAAATGTGACGTCATTTGTCCTAGGAAGAATTACATTTCAGATATCTGAAATGTTCATTGTGGATAGTTGGAATGTTATTATGGATATCTGGAATGTTAATTTCTACTAGGAACAATATAATTATAGATATCTGGAACACATATCCAGTCTACTTAATAAATGTTAAAACGGCTTGCCATAGACAGTGATTTGGAATCGTAGGACGGCCAAGGAAGGTCCCGCCTTTCTTGCCTCTAACTGGCTAGAAGGGCTCTCCTACGATTGGCTATTTAATTTAGCAGCAAACCGTCTTCCCTCTCTGCAGGGTTTTTATGTCTGCAACCAGATCTTGAGGAGTTTTGTGAAGAAACTGTAATAACCATTCTGTCCTGTTTTACAACATACCAGTTTCAGTTTTTTTATGAACCCTTTTAGCATTCTGGTCAATCAAATGGCAAGTACATTTTGAGGCCCTATATCTAACTGAGGCTTTCACTGAAATTAACCTACCTTATTGAGCCTTCTCTACCAATTGGTTTACATCTGTAATTACATTAAAAAAAATCCACTGTAGGGCACTGTGTCTTAAAAAGGTTGACCTCTTTAGGACCATTGTTCACAGGAAGTTAGCAATGAGTTGAGCATGCTACATGAAGAGAGCTCTTTTTGCCCAGAAATTCAAAGGTAGGCAAACTTTTTCAACATTGTACAATGTCAAAGGGGTTACTAAACATTATCTATTCATATTATGAAAAATAAATAAATGTTATGAGGTTGAAATATTTTTTTAAAAACATCCGTTACCAAACGCTTGATTTGTCCATATATAATAATAATACTGACACAAAACTAATATTGTTGAAAATTACATTTTGCTGAAAATTACACTGATTGAATATAATAGTGTCTCCAATTGAGATATTATCATGATAAAATATTATAACCACTTTATTGATGCATAGAATTTTCCTCACCCACCCCGATTTTTCTTCGTTTTGATCAACAAATCCATCTACTCATAAGCATAGTGAGGATGAAGTTATGGTGGCATAGAATAATAATAATAATAATAATAATAATAATAATAATAATAATAATAATGGATTGTATTTATATAGCGCTTTTCAAGGCACTCAAAGCGCTTTCTATTATTCACGCACTCTCACATTCACACACTGCTGGTGATGGTAATCTACTATGTAGCCACAGCCTCCCTAGGGCAGTCTGACATATAAAGGCACTAAAGCAGGCACACTTCACCAGTACATTGCTAACAAACCAGACCAGTGGGATTTTATACGGTTACTGTTCTGCCATGCAAGTTCCTCTAGCATCACTCATGACCCATTGCTCTACCAAGGTGCATTCATGTTTTCTGTGATCCTCGTAGTGAGGAGGAACAAATGCTACTTCTTGAAGTCAGAGTGGTAAGGATATTATCCAAAATCATAACAGAGCCACAGCTTTCATTTGTCTTCTGTGACAACTACTTTACAATTTTTGATCGGATACAAAACCTCCATGCAGATCTGGTGGTCAAATTCATTGGCACTGTCCAACCCAATCGAATGGGTGGAGCTTCACTCATGAACAACAAAGAACGGATAAAAAAAAGTCATGGAACATCTGGTTTTCAGGTCTGCTGTAGGGGTCCATGCTGTCAAAGGGTTTGACAGTAAATGTGTCATGCCTACTACAAGTGTCAAACAATTGAATAAAGAGGCCTGCACAAAGATTGATGTCCCACAATCACCATATGGGAGGCATTGGTCTCTCAGAGATGTTGGTCCACATGTACAAGACTCCTGCACAATCATTGGTATTTTCTGGTATTTGGCTACATCCTTGACCTGTGCATCTCAAATACCTGGATTGTTCACAAGAGGGACTTTGCCCTACTGAATGAGAAACCACTTCTCTCTCAAAAAACTTCATCTTGCAGTTGTTCACAGTTCTATGCAGGTCAATAAGCTTGCAACAAAGATTTGCCGACCATCGTCTTCTCCACCCCAAATGTTGCTTCAGCAGAAATGTTATACCCCAAGACCTTCTCGTCCACAACCAGATGTGCATTATGACAACTTTGACATCTACCACTTCACTCTAACTGAGGCCGGTGTAACCTCTGTCCAAAGGAGTGTGAAAGTGGAAATGTCAGAAGTGCAAAGTGTTTCTGTGCCTATAGCTGCCAACCAGCAGAGCTTAGTTGCACATCACCAGAAATAAAGGGAATCTAACGCCTCTAAATTGCAGGTGCAGTTGGTTCTGTAGCACTACAACACTCTTGTGCCTGTTCCAAATTATCTGTTTCTAAAATACAGAAGTGTATAACTGTTTTATTAATATTTTATTAATATTTATTGTATTCAATTTCATTCATTCATTTTTACCATGAATGAACATCTCAACCGTTTGGTAGAGGCCTGTGTTTAAAAAACTATGGAGTTGTTTGAAAAAAATAAATATATATTTTGTTACTGTTGTTCTAAAGGATTAGAAACTGCAAAGAAATATTTTTTTAATTGCAGTTTTCTTGGTGTGAACCTCAAAGGGTTAAAGAACCTGAAAAATGTCAAACGTGAACTTGTAATAAATCTTGTTGCATTTATCACACTGTTGGTTTGACTTTATCTGTTGGCTCCAAAGACTTGGCTCTCAATATTGGGGTTATCTTATTACTATAGGCCAGTGGTTCTCAAATACTTTCGGTGAAGCCCCCCCTAGGATACATAGATTTTTTCGCGCCCCCCTCCCAATGTGCGGGGGGGGGTTGCACAATGTTCATTGTGTACAATATGATTGATTTTATGGCTTTCTGGAATGTTAATTTCTGCTAGGAACAACAGAATTATAGATATCTGAATACACGTCATCCAGTCTGCTTAAATGTTAAATCGGCTTGCCATACTAACGCGCTGATAGTCCGTCGGCAAATGTCGGGCGGTAGGGGAAAGTGCGGGGCAATGACCTTGTTGCCCACAGAAGAATCCATCGTGGAGGTAACGTCATGGAAAGATTTCCATCAGAGCATCTGCATTATTCTCCGCATCTGGCAGTGCGCACAAAGCGGCGCGCAATAGGAGCTCAGAGCGCGTCTGACAGATCTGCGCACCAGAGCGCAATGTCGAGAGCTTCCAGATGTAGAAAGTGGAAACCCTTCTTTCAGAGAGTCTGGTAGACTTCTGGTTATTTCATTTGGTGAAATGTTTCCTGACTTTAAAACTCTGGCTGAAGTAGAACTCGTTACTCCAGTAGCTGCTTGGATCTTTGGATCCAGCGTGTCAGCGGAGCTCTGAATCATCACATTTTAACAGCCATGAGCCATGAAGCGCTTTGAGTTGCCTTCGGGTAGGAAATGCGCTGTATAAATAAAACTGCCGTGCCTTGCCATGAGTCTGTCTGAGGCAAAAGTCCAGAACCTCGTTAGCCTCTTCAGCAGCTCCATAGAGACATCTGATTACGCACAAGCAGGTGACCATCAGGTTTACGCCGGAGCAGAAGGAATGTGCGTTCATGACGCAGCAGGTGAAATGTTGATCATTTAAGTGAAATTGTTTAATTGCATTGTTTATATGTTACTGGGGCTCTCTGGTCAGCTTGTTTGGACTAAATATTAATTAAAATGAATGGATATTTAACGGTTTTATTGAATGTTTATTATTATTATTATTATTATTAAAATGAAAGTGAAGGGAAAATGGATCATGCTGCAAGCAAATGCGCCCACCTTAGCGTGTCCAAATGCAGCAGCGATTCTTTCAATTTCTCATATATGAAAGAAAGGAAGTTGTGTTAAAAAACATTTTATTTAAATAAAATACCACAATGGTGGGCACCTCAGGGAAACAAATGAGGCTTCTTTTTAACATAACCTGTTTAATTCAGGCCGTTCATACGTCACTCTACCAAACAACAAATATAAAGCGAAACAAAAAGTAAGACAAATCTAAGTTTCTCGTCCATCTAACACATGCACTGCCTTTCCATTAAATAAAAATCATGTTTGGACTTTTTCTGTGTTCACAAATCAGTCTGTGATCCTCATTTATTGGACTGACAGTTGAGGTTGGAATACCCTTGTATTCTCCGTGGGGAGGCTCCGAGCGGGGTGGGGGTGGGTGGAGGGGGGAGGGGTTGGGTGAGTCCGCTGCGCCCCCCCAGCTCTTCTCCCGCGCCCCCCAAGGGGGGCGCGCCCCACTAATTGAGAACCACTGCTATAGGCTATCTTACGTATTCACTTTCATAGGTTAAGGCTGTTTGCAAGTAAGGACACATCTCATCATCTGTTTAAATGTGTATCATTTAATCAAAATTTTATTGAAAGTTGATTATGATTCAGACCTATTTTTCACCAATTTTCATTATTCTAGAAGAGAAACAGACCTGCTGCACACAGCTGGGTAAAATAGGGCAGTTTTATTATATTTCATACCCAGTTAAGGCACACATAGCATATGTACTCTGCTAACCTCAATGCTTGAGAGCCAACAGATATAAAGTAAATCCAACAGATAAATGCAACAATGTTTAATATATGTTCACATTTTACGTATTTCATTTTATTTTTTAATAAAAGGAACAGGTTTTTTTTTTCCAAAACAGAACAAAATGATTATAGCGCTAAGTTCGCATTTTCTTTACAAAACTCCCCAAAGCAGCTGTTCTGTTGGTGGCAGGACCATAGATATCATATGATATCTATGGGCAGGACAGTCTGCACTTAGCGAGGGAAGACGGTTTGCTGCTAAATTAAATTGTCAATCATAGGAGAGCCGTTGTAGCCAATCAGGGGCGAGAAAGGCTGGACCTTCCTTGGCCGTCCTACGATTCCAAATCACGCGGCCCGGCGCCATGGGTGGGCCAGGGCGGGCCCAGCCCCCCCACTCTCAGGTCATACCCACCCAGGACAGATTACAACACCTCATGCAAATGTTTTTGCTCAAGACGACCAACAGAGGGCGCTCTAGGTTACTAATCGGGAGTTTTATATGCAGTAAAAGAAGATGCTCCAGTAGCTTGCTAAAATGGACATTAGAGCTTGGTTTAGCAAACAAAAAAACAATGCTAGTACAAGTAGGGATAATGCATCATCAAAAAGGCAAATGCAGCCAGACTTAGCCGCTACAAGCGCTTCTATTCCTCCCCTCTCCGTGCCTCCAGCACAGTCGCAGTGCACACTTCTTACCAGCTGGTGGCGGTAACGCACCAAGTCATTGTTTACCATCTGTCAGGAGCTGCCCCTCCTGCCCAGCAAATTGATGGCACCTGTTCCTGATTTGTTCTCACACCTGTCCCTGATGTCTGCTGTGTATTTAAGCCCTTCTGCTTTTCATGTCTGTGTCGGATATTCAGTTGTGTTTTAGTTTGTTTTGTCCTGTCTAGTTAGTTTGTTCACTTTGTGCTGCACCCCTGTTAATAAATCTTTAGTTTTATGTACCTGACTGCCTCCTGCCTATGCTCCACCTGCATTTGGGTTCTGCCTCACCACACCACTCCATGACACCATCAAGAAAAAGAAGCACACAACTAAGAGTAGCATGCTAACTAATATTCATGATGTAAACATGAGAAATATGTGGATAAAGAAGAATTTACTAAGGTTTTAAGCGGCAGGGCACCATTTGGAGGACAAGAGTGATGTGCTCCCTGCGTGTAGTACACAGGTGTCAAACTCCAGTCCTCGAGGGCTGGTATCCTGCACCTCTTTGTTGTTTCCCTGTTCCAACACAGTTGATTCACCTATGCAGCAGCTCATCAAGCTCTCCAGAAGCCTGTTAATCACCTGCTGATGTGTTGACGCAGGGAAAACACTTAAAATATGTGGGATAGCGGCCCTCGAGGACCGGAGTTCGACACCCCTGGTCTAGTGCCTGTCACACAACTAGCAGCGGAGTTCTGAACTAACTGCAATCGTGCAACTGTGCCCTGAATCAGGCCAGCATACAATGCATTGCAGTAGTATAGTCTAAATAAGACAAAGGCATGGGTGGCAGACTCTAGGTCAGGGGTGGGCAATCCTGGTCCTAGAGGGCCTCTATCCAGCGTGTGTTTGTTGTTTCCCTGCTTTAACACATCTGATTTTAATCAGCAGGTTATTGAAAGGCTTCTACAGATCTTGATGACCTGCTGAAAAGGTGATACAGCCACTGAAATAAAGGTTGAATATGGAACACAGACACTATAGCGACTCCTAGTGTTGTATTTTTAATAAATCTTTTATTTGTCAAGATTATATAATAAAAGCAGTAAGTAATGGTTAAGTACCTAGTAGTTACTGATTTATTCCTCAGTATGTACTTTAGAGGAGGAGGCATTACTTTACTTTAGGGTACACATAAGCAGTAGGTAATGGTTAAGTACCTAGTAGTTACTGATTAGTTCCTCACTAGGTACTTGGGAGGAGGCATTACTTTACTGGTTCAGATCGTATCTTACTAACAGAAGAGTTTGCATCAAAATGGATGGTTTCTCGTCTGCCTCCTAACAGCTACCCTGGGGTGTTTCCCAGGGCTCTGTCCTGGGACCACTTCTGTTTTTGATCTATATTCTCCCATTGGGGGATATTTTCTATCGCTTTGGTATTAGTTTTCATTTTTTTTGCTGATGACTGCCAACTTTATCTCCCACTTAGTGGTGAACATGACAAATCGGTGGACAACCTAGTGGACTGCCTGTCTGAAGTCAAGAGGTGGTTGTTGGCAAAGTACTTGTGCCTCAATGAGGACAAGACAAAGGCTGTCCTGTTTGGACCAAAGGTTCGTATTGAATTGATACAACCTCGCTTGACTGTGGGCCATTTAATTCAAGGATAAAGGCAGTTGTCATGAACCTTGGAGTTAAATTTGACAATGGCTTGGGTTTCGATGCCCATGTGAATGGAATTGTGGCCACCTCTTTTTACCATCTGCGTCGCTTAGCTAAAATAAAGCCATTTTTGACAAGACAACACCTGGAAATAGTAGTTCATGCTTTTATTACAACACGGATCGACTACTGTAATTGCCTTCTATTTGGAGTGACCAGGGCAACCCTGGCAAGGTTGCAATTAGTGCAAAATGCGGCTGCAAAATCTTTGGTGGGAAAAAGAAAATTTGACCATGTTTCCCCAGTCTTGAAATCCTTGCATTGGCTGCCTTTTATTGGTTTTTAAATTGCTACATGGACTGGCTCCTTCATATTTGCAGACACTGATACATCCATATACACCGGCACGAGCACTACGCTCAGACAATAGTCTCCTACTCACGGTTCCTAGGACTCGCTTAAAGACAAGAGGAGATATGGTAGGGCTTTTTCCGTGGCGGGCCCGAAACTCTGGAATGAGTTACCCTTCGATGTGCGTGCTTCACCATTGGTGACAGTTTTCAAGGTCAGGCTGAAGACTTTTTTATTTGATCTGGCCTTTAATTGTGGCCATTAGTCTGCTTGTATTTTCTTTTTTAATGATTTGTATGTTGTTTTTAATTATTGTACTCTTGTTTAATCATTGTCTTGTCATTCACTAACAAATGTCTGTACAGCTCTTTGTTGACACCCCTGTGCCTGAAAGGTGCTTTAGAAATAAAGATTGAGTTGAGTTGAGTACTAGGGTACACATAAGCAGTAAGTAATGGTTAAGTACCTAGTAGTTACTGATTAGTTCCTCACTAGGTACTTGGGAGGAGGCATTACTTTACTTTAGGGTACATATAAGCAGTAGGTAATGGTTAAGTACCTAATAGTTACTGATTAGTTCCTCAGGTACTTGGAAGGAGGCTTCACTTTCCATCGTCTCTGGGGACGGACGGATGCCGAAGAGGGACGACGAAGTGACAGACAAGTGAAATCAAGATGATACAGGGATGTTAAATCACTGTGACATTGCAAATTATCTGCATCCTTCATGAAGTTTACACAACAGAGTCTACAGGCACTACAATCACCTGGGTTCCATTCCTTATTGCTTTCATAGATAATTATTAGTCCCTGAATAAGACTGCTGGGTGTCACTGTTTACCAGTAACTACTGGTAAACTACCCATTAGTCCCTGAATAAGACTGATGAGCGTTTTCACCAGTAACTACTGGTTAATACCCATTAGTCCCTGAATAAGACTGATGAGCGTTATCACCAGTAACTACTGGTTAATTACCCATTAGTCCCTGCTTCATTACTCATTACCCCTAAGTAATTCCCTAGTAATGAAGCACAATCAAAATGATGAACGTTTGCAGCAGTAACTACTAGTTAACTACCCATTAGTCCCTGCTTCATTACACATTAACCTCTATGTAGTTCCCTAGTAACTAAGCATTATTTTGTGTACCTTATTGTAAAGTGTTACCAAATTATATTTCCTGTGAAATACTCTGAGATTCAACTTTGAGATTGAAGAGTGGTCAAGTATCAGCCACAATTACATCAAAAATGTGTTGGTCACAAAATAATTTTATGACTTCTTTTTAAAGGACAAACAGCAGAGGACTGTTTATATTTGAGACTGAATTGAATTATTTTCACCCTGTGTGACAGAGAAAATCTAGTCCTTATTCAAACTTGTACCCAGTCAGCATGCATAAGTGGGCCCCATATGAAAATATATGGACAAACCGTATGGGTGCCAACAGGGTTTGTCTGCAGTTTCATGGTGGCCCCACAGGGATTTGCCCACATAGATTTGAATGGGCCTATGGATGAGTCATTTCATCTGGAAACCGCAGACAAATCCTGTTGGCACCAATACGGTTTGCCCATATATATCCATATAGGGCCCACCTATGCATGCTGGCTGGGTACATGCAGTTCTTATTTTTAAACATCTTTGGTGTTGCATGCTGTTTAATCACTCCCTGGGAAAAAAGAATGGTTCAAATAAGGTTTCTAAGTGCCCAGAATTAATATTTTGCCTATGATGAGTGGATGGAATCTTATGAGTGCAGCCATGAACTGTTTGAAGAGGGTAGAAGGGGGAGTAGGGATGTTGTATTAATTATACTCTTAAAATCAGATTGCTTATGAAATGTTTAAAATGCTCAGAAGCCTTTCAGAACTTTCCACCACATCATATGTTTCTCTTAATCAAAACACTTTACATATTTTGTGGGATGCAACTATAAATATTTCACACAGATTTTAAAGTTCCATCAAGAAGTTCCACTTAAACTATGTTATGTGCACAACTTCTCACCTTACAGACATGTAAAATGTCTTTTAACAACCAACGTCTCTACATAATGCAATGACAAAGAACAACAGAGAGAGAAGCAAGACCAAATAACAAAAGTATCTAGCAACTAAAGCGAGAAACAAATGACTATAAACCTGCTGTGACTGTGATTACTGTGTGGTGGGAATTACAAGTGACACAAAGATCTAATCCACTAGAAAACAAAGGAAAAACAAGTCCCAAAACTCAAGAGGTCCAATTAAGAATAAAAAATGTGAAAATATATGCATAACTCAAATAATTAATGTATGAGGAACAAACCCCTAAACATGAAATCAGTTAAGGACACAAGTGAAGGAATAAAGAATAACAAAAAAAAAAAACTTTAAACCCCAAAACCATGACATGTTTGAAGTTTTTGAGATCAGATACCATTAAAGTTGGTATTTTCTTTGTTTAAACATTTTCTTAACCTTTATTAAACCAGACAAATAACAGATTAAGAAGGAATTTCTTATTTACAGTCCCAATTAAAAGTTAAAGACCATTTGAAATATGGCCAAAAACCATATTTTGAATGGTTGGATCTTAACTGGGTTCCAAGAGTTTCAACCTGCAAAAAAAAGAGATGGGACTGCAGCAAAACATTATCTGAGCTTACAATTTATTTAGAACAATGCTCAAACTGAAACAGGTGGTATTACAGCTGATCAAAAGTTTAAGACCACACCAAAAAAAAAAAACCTGAAATCAAAGTTCCAACTCAGTAACAAGTAGATCCACCACAGTTATTGTTGATCACTTCCAAAATCTGTTGTGGCATGCTTGATGCAAACGTTTCCATGAGGTGAGTGAGAACATTTCTCCAAGCGGTGAAGACAGCTGAACAAAGGACTTCTACTGTCTGGAACTGTTGTCCATTTTTGTAAATCCACAAGGTTCTCAATTGGATTTAGATCAGGGGAACACCCAGGATGGTCCAGTAGAGTGATGTTATTCTCCCTGAAGAAGACCCTTGTCCTGTGGGGATTGTGTACTGTAGCGCTGTCCTGTTGAAAAACCCTGTCGGTACCACACAGAGGAGGGCCCTCAGTAATGAGGGATGCTCTCTGTAACATCTGGACATAGCCAGTAGCCCTTTGATGCCCCTGCACTTCCTGAAGCTCCATTGTTCCAGTAAAGGAAAAAGCACCCAGACCATTATGGTGCCCTGTCTACTGTCTGTGGCACGTAGAAAACATCTCAGGTGGGAATTGCTTGTCATGCCAGTAACGCTGGAAACCATCAGGGATAATTTCCTCTCATCAGAGAATAAAACTTTTGTCCACCTTTCAATGTCCCATGTTCGATGCTCTCTTCCAATCAGTCAGTTCTGTGGTGTTCAAGGAGATGAAATCTTTGGAGACATTTTTCTTTTTTTTGCACTTCAGCTTTGTTTATGGGGCTGCAGTTGGCACCAGTAATGGCCTTAATTTGGTTCAAGGATTGTCCAGTGTCTTGACAGACAGTCATTTAGATCCTCTGACTCGGTGCTGGTGACATTTTTTTGGGTCTTCCACCTGGCTTTCTTGTTCTGTAACCTTCAGGATTGTTTAAGAAATTCCAAATGAATATCTTACTGCGTCCCACCTCAGCAGTGATGGCACACTGAGAGAGACCCAGCACAGTTCAAAACCTGACCATGTTCAAAAAGGAAGTTTTTTGCCATTGCAATCAGGATGTCATGACAATGTGACTACCTGACAGAAAACGACAATAAGTCCACATTTTTGCACAGATTTGGCCTTTTAAAGGCACATGGTCGTAAAGTTTTGATTAGCTGTAAAACAGCGTGTTTCAGTTTAAGCGTTGTTTTCAGTAAATTGCATGTTCAGAAAATGTTGTGTTTCACTCCCGTTTCCTCTTGTTGCATGTTGAAGCTCTACTTGGAACTTTGTTAAGATCCAACCATGAAAAATATGGTTTTAGCCATTTGTCAAGTGGTCTTAAACTTTTAATCTGGACTGTATTATAATGTGTAACATCAAGGTAACAATGTTCTACTTCTGTACAAAGTACTCATTCTTGTTTGGTGTTTTATTCTATTATGAAATAAAGTTTATTTTAAAGTAAACAGGCACAAATCCACAGACTATCCACAGAAAATGCACATCTACAACCAAAACCAAAATAGTTAAGTCAGTCATTACTTTGTTTTTGTTCCATCTGGTGTCTTGATTGTACATGTGTGTGCCCAACAGCCCCATCTCATAATGATCTCAGACTGTCCTCGCTGCTCAGTTCTGCTCCCTACCTTCCTCTCTCTTCTGTGGGAAGCCAATGATACACAACAAGGCAATCAGCAATATGGGCATGCATTCATTTCACAGTTGAATAAATTAGTGGCATTTTATTGAGTGGCGGGACGTAGTGAGGAGACTGTGTTGGCATTGTTACATTATTGGCATCTTAAAAAGATTAATTGTGCCCAAGGTGGTTTACAATTGGTAAACAATTATTATAATTCTGCAAGCTTCATGTATAATTAATGAGCAGATTAAATGGCTGATGCAAGGCCTGTATTTTCTTCAGTGTGTGAAGCAATCCGCTCACTTGGTACTGCTTATGGTAAGTACATGATTCTCTGATTTTATTTTATTCAAAAGCATAATGTCAAGTACACAAGGGATGGTTTATACATTATGTATGCCATGGTGGGTACTTCAGTAAAATTTCTTAATTACAAAATTCTACAGAGACGAGTTATAATGAAATAAATTTTTATTTAAACATATCTCTGACGATCTGTTTCAAGAGCAATGTGATAATGGTCACATGATCTACAGCAGTGGAAGTTTGTAGTTGCTGTTGGATAGTAAGAACCATCCAGTATACTCTAGAGCCCCTGTTCCCAAATTGGGGGTCGGGACCCCTAAGGGGGTCCCCATAAGATTCCAGGGGGTCCCCAAAATGTTGTCTTTGCTGAGGTTGTGAGGTTAACAAGATTTTATTTGTAAAAATTACATTTATAAAATCCCAGTAACACACCCTACAGTATAATCAGAACTCCATATAAAAGTTATAACTCTGTATGTCTGTATGAAGTTTGTAAATCATCACATTTAATGTGTTTATTCGTGTAGGTGTTGGGGGTCCTCGCTTGTCTTGGACAAGGGCAAGGGGGTCCTCAAAGAAAAAAATTTGGGAACCCCTGCTCTAGAGAACCAAAATGACTCCAAAACACACTCCTAACACTAAAATGATAAAATCTGACATCATGTTGATTGCACAGTAAATTACTTTGCTTGTGACTGTTGCGTGTCTCATGAACAACAGGCTGAATTTTAAAGTAACAATCTGGAGTTTTACCCATTTCAGGAATTATGTAGGATTTTTTTTAGAAATCTGTAAAAGTGAGTCTTACCCTGTAGTGATATCATGTAGGCAATACATCAATTATTATTCTTTGCTAAGCCCGTCCCTCATCCTGTAGAGCCCAGTGCAATTTGAATTGAGTGCCGTTCAGCATCAGCCAATAGTGTTAGACATCTGCTTTCCTACAAGTGTCAATCACAGAGCATGTTTGAACGTTTGCAGAAGTACCTAGACTGATGCAGAGTTAGCAACATTTCCTATGGACAAGTAAGTCTTTAAATTATATCCATTTGAATAAACAGCATAATGTGAGAATAATTGTAAAACAATGTGTTTTAGCCCCGTTGGCTGGCCAGAGGTGCACATTCATGAATGAGAGATGTTGCTTATAACCATAATTGCAGAATTAGGGCGAGGGTTTAAAAAACGCAATACATTTTTTCCAGCTCTAGATGGTGCCATCTGAGATGAAATTCTGGATTTTTGCTTTCATGACAGTTGTTGACATCAACCTATGACTGTTTTACAGTCAAACTATTCAATAGGGCTGCTGCAGCAAACACAGAAATAGCTATGGTAAATGGCCTGTATTTGTATAGTGCCTTCTTAGGGTTCTACAACCCCCCAAGGCACTTCACAACACAATCAGTCATCCACCCATTCACACACACATTCACACGCTGGTGGGGATGAGCTACATCGTGGCTACAGCTGCCCTGGGGCGCACTGACAGAGGCGAGGCTGCCGAGCACTGGCGCCACCGGTCTCTCCGACCACCACCAGCAGGCAAGGCGGGCTAAGTGTCTTGCCCAAGGACACAACAGCGACAGACTGAGCGGGGCGCAAACCTGCAACTTTCCAATTGCAAAGCGGACACTTAACTCCTCTGCCACCATACTCAGCATTAATACTGCCACTTTCATATCTGGCAAAAATCTCTACATGGTAGTGGCTGCCTTATTCACAAGACACACTTCAAGTGCTAAAAGATCACATATAAGACTGTTTTCAAGATTTGAAAGACAACAGGTGATGTGCAGTTCCTCAAGAAATACTAAACTTTTATTCATTAAAGTTTTGAATTCAGTTTTTTATTAAGTACTTTCCATGTATGTAATGAATTTCTATGTAAAGCCTGTTTACATACAGAATGCGGAATGAATGCAGTCCGGTTTCCGTGCAGCTTCCACAAAAATCAAAAATCATTATTGAGTCCAGTCAGAGCATTTACACTGACTGTGGTGCACACACTCTAATATTTTGTTGGACCACCTTTAGCTTTGATTACGTCACACATTCTCTGTGGCATTGTTTTGATTAGCTTCTGCAATGTCACCAGATTTATTTCCATCCAGTGTTGATTTAATGTTTCACCAAGATCTTGCATTGATGATGGTAGAGTCTGACCGCTGCACAAAGCCTTCTCCAGCACATCCCAAAGATTCTCAATGGGGTTAAGGTCTGGACTCTGTGGTGGCCAATCCATGTGTGAAAATGATGTCTCATGCTCCCTGAACCACTCTTTCACTATTTGAGCCCCATGAATCCTGGCATTGTCATCTTGGAATATGGCCGTGCCATCAGGGAAGAACAAATCCATTGATGGAATAACCTGGTCATTCAGTATATTCAGGTAGTCAGCTGACCTCATTCTTGGAGCACATCCTGTTGCTGAACCTAGACCTTTTAGATGTTTCTGCAATCTCCTTAGATGTTTCTCTGCTTGATGCCAGTGATGTGACCTTTCTCAAACAGACTAACATCTTTTCCACGACCACCAGATGTGTCTTTCCATATGGATGTTTAAGAAATGAGAAGCAACTCATTGCACCAGTTGGGGTTAAATAACTTGTTGCCAGCTGAAAGATAATCACCCATGCAGTAATTATCCAATAGGAGGCTCCTACCTATTTACTTAGTTAAATCCAGGTGGCAACTTTCTTTTTGGCCAGGCAGTGTATTTACAGGTGTATTTATAAACGTATTATGTCAAATTTCTAATCATTTGGTGTTTATGTGGGAGCAGATATCCAGAGACATTCTGAACACAAACTGCAGTCAGTGTGAATGATGTACGGAAGCCGGACCGTATCTGTTCCACATTCTGTGTGACACATGCTTAAGTGTGTGTTGTATTTTTACTTTGTTTTATTCTTCTGGCTTGTAGACTCAGTGATGGTCAATTATTCAACAAGCATCTTCAAATCTGATTCAAAATGAAAAAATTGTGACATCCTGGTTGTGAAAAGTTAAGACATCACAACACACCTACATTTATCTGAACAGACAGAACTTTGAGGATGGAGAGGCCAAACTATTGAAAAGATTAAAAGTGCTCTAAAATATATTTAGATTCTTCCTTCACCTAATAAAACATAAATGTGAACTTTATAAATGACAGTTACCTTTAAAACATGAACCTATGCAGCACTTGGGTAAATCAGTTTGTAAACAACATTCCAGGCTGGTCAACTCGACAATAGAGTGAATTATTCAATAGTTTGTAGTGAATTATTTATCTGGAAGTGCAAGCAGACTTTATATTTGAGCTCAACGCTGGTTACAAACATGTGTGATGTTGAACAGGGCAGGAAGAAGGGAGTGGCACTAATAAATGGATACTTCTTTGTCTTTGCACTAATAGAAGCAACACAACGAAGCACAGGCCCTTACACACTGTTGCTGCTGAGATAAAACTACTACCAGTATTGTTGAGGGTAGAAGGAAACGAGTTGATGGCCTCAATTAACCTCTTTTCTCTGTTCTTTGTAAAGCCTTACGGGTGCTTTTGACCTATTTGATAAAACGCAAAAGAACCTGCTCTATACACCCTAAAAACAGGTCACCAGGATTTAAATATCAGTCTACATGGTGAGACCTCAATGTTTAACCCACTCAAATAATGTTTCACACCAGAAAATTATTGCATTTTAGCAGTCACACTGGGTTTAGTCCAAAAATCCTTGTGGTTAGGCAGTGTGTCAAAGTTTTATTAAAACCTAAAACTGTAATTTAGAGATGGAAACAGCGAAACATTTGATGACTTTATTCTCAGACCACCTGAATTATAAAATGTGGGAAATAGATTTATTTCTGTAACTGCAACCGCACTTAGCCTGAAAAAATACAAACCTTTCAAAGCATTTATCAGTCCAAACTCCAGTCTATGTCATATTAGAGTGTGGAGATTGATTCAGGATGCAGACTAGGTAGCAGAAGAGCAAATGAGGTGAATTTTAATGATGAATAATAGAAGACAAACTGTACAACAATCAAGGGAATACTGGAGCACCCAAGAGATCACTGGAGAACCACAGGGTGGGAAACGTGGGTCTGACAAAGAACGGAGGAAACAGGTGGGGCAGGTGATTACTGAGATGAAAAGAAGCTGGGTTGATGAGCAGAATGGAATACAGCTGTGACCGACTAAAATACGCAGAGGGACTCAATGAACAGATGATGCAGAGAATAACTGAACCAAAACAGAACACAGAAAAGAATTTATAATGAAATGAAAAGAAAAGCCTGGCTGAGAATAAAATAAAAATCAGAAATCATAACATTCCTGCTCCAAAAGCTTGATTCTAATGAATAAATGCTCTTAGATTTTCACCATGATGAACAGAAGCCTATAAATAGAGAACACCGGGAAGAAGCAAACATCAGACAGAAAATCACTGAAATTGAGTCTGTGACTGACAAAATCTAATCAACTACAAAAGTCAACAGTACACACGTGATCATGGTATGTCTGTCAGGTGTGTCTAAGAAATAAACTATGGTGTTCTGATTTGTGACCAAAACAAATCTGTTCTTTAAAGCCGATGTCTTCATCATTCATGGAAAAGTACTTTCTTTGAACTTCCTCAGCATGTTTTAAGGATTCCTTGATTTAAATTAGACTTTTGAGGACAATCAATTTATTTACTAACTTTCATCACACATTTAGAGACAGTTAATGATAGTGTCAGGTTTTTTTTATTGTGAAAAATCAACTGGCAGCAGCAGTAAATCACCAGGGTTTAGTGCTGGGAGTAAGTTTATTAATTTTAATTTAATTTAAAGCACATACTTTCCTCTTGTACAGAAATTATTCAGACCCCCGTCAAATTTTCACTCTTTGTTATATTGCAGCCGTTTGCTAAAATCAATTAATTTTTTTTTTTTTCCTCACAGCACCCCAAACTGAGCTACCGGGGGAGAAGAGCCATGGTGAGAGAGGTAAAGAAGAACCCAAAGATCACTGTGGCTGAGCTCCAGAGATGCAGTTAGGAGATGGGAAAAAGTTGTGGAAGGTCAACCATCACTGCAGCCCTCCACCAGTCAGGGCGTTATGGCAGTGACCCGTTGGAAGCCTCTCTTCAGTGCAAGACACATGAAAGCCTGCATGGAGTTTGTTAAAAGACACCTGAAGGACCCTGAGATGGTGAGAAATAAGATTTTCTGGTCTGATGAGACCAAGATGGAACTTTTTGGTTTTAATTCTAAGCGGGATGTGTGGAGAAAACCAGGCACTGCTCATCACTTGTCCAATACAGTCCCCACAGTGAAGCATGGCAGTGGCATCATCATGGTGTGGCGGTGTTTTTCAGCTGCAGGGACAGGACGACTGGTTGCAATCAAGGGAACGATGAATGTGGCCAAGTACAGGGATATCCTGGACAAGAACCTTCTCCAGAGTGCTCAGGACCTCAGACTGGGCCAGAGGTTTACCTTCCAACATGATAATGACCCTAAGCACAAAGCTAAAACAACGAAGAAGTGGCTTCACGGCAACTCAGCCAGAGCCCTGACTTAAACCCAATTGAGCATCTCTGGAGAGACCTAAAGATGGCTGTCCACCATCGTTCACCATCCAACCTGACAGAACTGGAGAGGATCTGCAAGGAGGAATGGTAGAGGATCCCCAAATCCAGGTGTCAGAAATTTGTTGCATCTTTACCAAGATGACTCATGACTGTATTAGCTAAAAGGGTGCTTCTACTAAATACTGAGCACTGGTTCTGAATACTTGGGACCATGTGATGTTTCAGTTTGTCTTTTTTAATAAATCTGCATACATTTCTAAAATTCTGTGTTTTTCTGTCAATAAGGGGTGCTGTGTGTACATTAAATAGGAAAAAAAGTAATTTAATTGATTTTAGCAAACAACTACAATATAACAGAGTGAAAAATTGACGGGGATCTGAATACTTTCCATACCCACCGAGCGCACGGATAGTTTAGCCTCCATGTTGTCTGGGAGGGGGGTTTGCCTTTTCAGCGTGAGATATTGGAGGTGTGGCAGAATCTCCTTTCCCTTAGCGTAGTTGTTACTTACCAAATGGCCAGATTTATGGTGGTTCTTTCATTCTGAAGGAAGGATTTGAAGTTCGCTGAACTCACAGACATTTTTCCTCTGCTTTTTTCCATGTCTGGTTCGATGTCGTCAGTTTGGTGATGCTCATTTGTAGTCCTGAACGTATTTTCACACAAAACCTAAAATAACTTTTTCCTCCGTTCAAAAATAAGCGCATTCTTGGCATCAGAATGTGTCTTTAGAGTTTACAGACATCATATGTGAAATCCATGGCACATAACAAACAGAAAATAGCATTTTTAGCCCCATTGACATTGATTTTTTCATTCTTCAGGGGACCCATGGTCCGGAAGTAGATGGATGTGACTTAAGCTCCTCATGCAGGTTGTTTTGGACGATGTCTGCTGATGTCATTTCCTACTGAGTTTCAACCAATCAGCATGAGTTAACCAAAGTTTCACTCATCTAGCAGGCCATTCCGAGTACCTACCCCTGTTCAGGTACTCCGTTGTTCCTAAAAATGGCCCGGTAAATGTCCTGGTGAAGTGGAGAGAAACACATGCTGAGAAATTCCAGTGAAATTGCACTGAAGGTCCGATAGTGGAAACAGGCCTGTCTTAGCCACTAATCCTCAGGTAGCTGCTGGGCTAACAGTCCATCACAAGGGACACATAGAAGCAAACAGTCAATCTTGCTCTCACTCACAAGTTCTCCAGTTAACCTGACATTAATGTTTTTGGGCTGTAGAAGGGACCAGAGTAGATGATAGAAAAGACCATATGTGCTTGGAGAGAACATGTTAACCCCACACAAAAAAAGCTGCATTTGGGATTTGATCCGGCAACCTTCTAGCTAGTTCGTGCCACCAACCATCCCACCATGCAGCTCGAAAAGGAAAGATGCTTTTCATAATTGTCTGATCAACTTTAATCTGCATAAATTAATAATTAAAACTGGTTACCAAACCTACATAAACTGGTACTTACTGTTTGTATAAAAATGGACCTTTGTTCTAACTCATAGGTCTGTGCCAATAGATGTCACAAAAAAGAACACTTACCACTGCTGTTGGAACATATTACCAATCAAAATTTTATTTTCACATTTTTAACAAAAAAAAAAGACAAGAACGAAGTATCTGACAAGAATCAAATACACAAGAATTGATGAGTTTTCCACAGCCAGTAATCTGTGGTCAGATCCAGTTGCATAATTGTTTCATTTCAGCATGCAAGCGTGAAATAGTGGAGACTGGTTTAGAATGATGCATCAGACAGGATTCTTCTTGGAGTTCCTGTGTCAGGAAAGTCAAGAAGCCAGCCTTCTGCCACCCTTATATATGTTAGAAATCATTTTTATGACATACTTGCTGTCATTAAGCTGGCCTTTTGTTGAGTCTCCAATTATATAATAATGGTTTTATTACCATTATACTGCAGAAACTTGGATGACATTTAAGTTTCAATTAAACCACAGGGCTATTTTTAAAACTGTTGATAAGAACATCTCTGTCAGCAGTTTGGCTCCATTAAAACACAGAAAACTGAGCATAGATTGGAGCATCGAGCGTTGATGTTCAACAACCAACACCAGAACACATCAGCTGTGTTGTTGTGAAATCTATGGTTTAACAAATTAGTCAGTGACCATTTCTAATTTCTGGATCATGGAATTAGTCAGGAATGTGAAAGAACACATGGTTCAAACCAAATTTTTCCTTATTTGTTTTTTCATTCAGATCGAAGATGCCACGTTTTATTAATCAACTGATATTGAGACCTTTTTTTCTGTCACTTACTTTGGTATAGGGATCCTTTTAGGACGTAAATGCCTTGATGATCTAAAGTGTTAGAAGTTTACTTGACAGGCAGCTCCACTGTCACAGTGCCAAAGAGAATAAAACCACTTTGCCTTGAGTAATGTATCCACTTTTGCAAAATGCTCTGAGTTAACGGTTTGAACCAGCAGGAGCAGTTTGTTCATTCAGCGTTAGCATCCAGGATGAAAGTAAAGTCACCGTTGAAACTAATTATAGTTCTTACTTTGTTCAATGGGAAAACATATAGTTTATTCAGAATTCAGGTGTTTTCTTTGCTTGACACCATGAAGGCAAAATTACTAAAGATCAAAGAATTTTAGTTCATTTAAATTCAAGTAACAAGTTGTTTCTTCTGCACAGAAGTGTGTGTATGTGCGTGTGCGTGTGTGTGTGTGTGTGTGTGTATGTGCGTGTGTGTGTGTGTGTGTGTGTGTGTGTGTGTGTGTGTGTGTGTGTCACATTCAAGTCAGAGGCAGAATAAAAGAGAAGTAACTTTGTACTTTATAATCACTTTTGAGCACTAACAGAGGACAGAAGAGGCTTTTTGTTCCATCCTGTTCTGTACAGCCTTGAGTCGTTACTGGCTATGTTGAAACAAATACTGTAAGTTTTAAAAGAAAAACACCTGAACCTTCTTTTTAACTTTTTTTTTGACTGCAGAAAATATAAATTGAAAACCATAAAGCATTTTGAGAGCAAATACAGAAGAAAAAACTTGGAAATACATTATAAAATTAAGCACTGTTGGTTTTAACATGTCAACATTTATTTTATTGTCATGCAAATAATCAAAAATAAAACTCTATTGAAATCTACATGTGCAGCAGCAGGTGAAGTGGAAAAAAAACATGCATTATTTTAAATATTTGAGTGAATATGTAAAGAAGGTTTATAAATATATGAAACGTCTCTGATTGTCTTGGAAAGAAAATCAAAACTTCTTCCCAGAATGTGAAACAGCATGTGTGTCATCATCATGACTGATTAATGCCCATTTTTCCTCTTTTAGATAAAAAATTATACACATTTTTTCTTGATTTAATATGCAAAAAATAAGTGCTCAGAGACAGACCATGTATTAAAATCAGCTTTTTTTATGACAAACACCAATAATCTGGGAGGCGTGCTGCTCAGGTAAAGTTGGACACATGGTAACTGACTGCTCAATAAAGCAAAAATGTAGCAGAGATTTCCAGCTGCTTTTAACCTCTGCATCTCCCTTAGAGACAGATTTTATGCAGCTGCTGCATGGTTTGCACATCAATGTGAAAGAAGATAAAATGTGTTCAGAAATGAGTGTGATGCCATAAAAACTTTAATAATCAACCTCATTTAATTTCCTGGCCATGTAAAGGGTCTGTTTGGCTCAGTGTCACATAGTCCAGTAAAGAGTCGAGGTCTGTCCACATAAAACTTTTATGAAAATGTCTGAATAAACTGTTGCTTTAGTAGATAAAGAAAGGCACTCAATATTGTTGCATTTCTTACGTCCAAAGCTAATTTTTGATTGACGTGTCAGAAGAGTTAAGTGCCTGCCCCATAACCTTCCTGGCAGAGAATGCTGCTGTTGTGTCCTTGGGCAAGACTCTTAACCCACATTGCATGCTGGTGGTGGCAGCCTCGCCTATGTCAGTGTGCCCCAGGACAGCTGTAGCTACAATCATCACCACCAGAGTGTGAATGGGTGTGTGCATGGGTGAATGACTGGTTATTTTGTAAAGCACCTTGGGGGGTTGTAGCACCCTAGAAGGCACTACAAGGCATCAACCATTTTTTAAAAAGGACTTTCAGAGCTAAGTCCAGTAGGAGTAGGACACCAAACTGAATTGTTTTTCAAAGCCATACTCTTGAACTTTGCAGATATATGCTCTCTGTCGCCCTCTCAAGGTTGCTGCATAACATCACTGTCGTAAAATCAAATTTTAATGTCCAACATTTAAAATCAAACATTCCTAATGTCAGGCAAAACAACGAAAACAAACTTTTCCACCTCCACACATTGAATAAATAGTTTTATCAGGACTGTATAACAACTTTATGCCCGACCAAACACAATAACCCTGGTGAAATCATTTATTTACTTACCTATTCATAGCAGCACAGCTAAGTCAGAGTCCGTAGTTCATGCCGTTCTTTCTAAAAGAGCTCTCCAACGAGGCCCACTATTAACTCTGGTCTTTGCTCTTCTTCTATCACGTTCTACTTTTCTTTTCCTAGATTCCTCTGATAAGGGATTTCTAGCTTTCTTTGGTGGATCTGCCATTGTGCAAGTCTCTAAACCGCGGGTCTGCTTCATATTACTATGGCAAACCAAAGGGATCAAAAAAGCGTGCGTTCTAAACACGCATTTTGGCAGACATAATGCACGTTTAGAATGCGCACTTTTTTATCCCTTTGGCTTGCCATATATTGCTGTAAAGCATCACGCAGTCGGTTCTTCCGGCGGTGGACCGCAGGTCAAAAGCTGTATAGTGCGGTAAACAGACGTGGGACCCCATAACACTATCACAGCTCTAAAAATGAACATAGTAGCTGATAGAATGTCGCCAAAACTTTACAAAAATATTATTTTAAGGTGTAAAAGTTGCAGAGCGTGTCTTTAGAGTCCATAATTGAGGAAACTGATTCAATTAACATTTAAAAAACTGGTCTGGTCAAAGTACATGATGATGTAAAATAAATTATCCACAGATTGCTTTGATATAGATATGACATTGATTAAAACAATAATACGTAGTATCTCCAAACCTCTAACTTACATATGTAATTTGTCATTCGAAACAGGAACCTTTCCAAATAAAATGAAAATGGCAAAAGTAATACCATTGTATAAACATGGAAATAAACATATCTTCACTAATTACAGACCAATCTCTCTGCTTCCTCAGTTTTCTAAAATTTTAGAGAAACTTTATAACAACAGATTAGATAACTTTATAGAGAAATACAATATAATTAATGAAAGTCAGTATGGTTTTAGGTCAGCAAGATCTACAACTATGGCAATATTGGATGCAGTAGAAGAGATCACAAATAGTCTTGATAAAAAGAAATATGCGGCTGGAATTTTTATTGATTTGAAAAAAGCTTTTGATACGATTAATCACGACATATTACTCAAAAAATTAGAAAGATATGGAATTAGGGGAGTGGCTTTCAGTTGGATTCAAAGTTATTTAGTAGAGAGGCAACAATATGTGAAAATGGGTAACTTTACATCAGGGTGTTTGAGCATTACTTGTGGGGTACCACAGGGATCAATACTAGGCCCAAAGTTGTTTAATTTGTATATTAATGATATTTTTAATGTATCCAAGTTGTTAAAATTAATTCTTTTTGCAGACGACACCAATATTTTTTATTCCAGTGAGAACCATAGTGATTTAATAAATAATATTAATAATGAATTACTTAAATTAAAAACATGGATGGATAATAATAAATTATCCCTCAATTTAGATAAAACAAAAATATTGTTTTTCGGTAATCATAAAGAAAAATTAGAACGAGTAATAAATATTGATGGTGTTGTGTTAGAGTCTGTTTCGACGATTAAATTCTTGGGAATAACTATCGATAGGAAAGTAAGTTGGAAATCTCACATCAATCACATACAAAGTAAGGTCTCTAAAAATATATCAATTATTAATAAAGTCAAATATTTCTTAGATTATAACGCACTTCACTTACTGTATTGTTCATTAGTGCTGCCATACTTAACATACGGTATAGAGATTTGGGGCAATAACTATAAAAGTTCACTACAACCCCTCTTTATTCTCCAAAAACGGACTGTAAGGGTCATAAATAAAGTAAATTTTTTTCATCACACTAACACTTTATTTTTGCAGTCCAAACTATTAAAATTTTTTGATTTAGTTGATTTTTATACTGCACAAATACTTTATAAAGCTAGTAAAAAAAATTTACCCTCCACTATTCAAAAACTATTTATACAAAATGTAGGGAGCTATAATCTGAGGGGTTGTGGTAGCTTTACATTCCCAGCGGTAAGAACTACCAGAAAAAGCTTTTGTGTGTCTGTGTGTGGTGTCAAAATGTGGAACCGATTGGAAACTCAGCTCAAGCAATGTGTAAATATTATTCAGTTTAAATTAACATTTAAAAAACTGGTCTGGTCAAAGTACATGATGTATGAAAATGGAAATTGAACTCACTTACTGTACTGTAAACTATTAATAATTGAATTTTGATCAAAACAAATTATACGGTGAATCTCAGGACATTGTTAATGTAAGCAAATAAATGAATACTATGGAATGCAATGGGGGGTGGGAGTAAATAAGTTTTCTTCATCCCACTCCATTTCAAGCTCTTACATTTGTATGGAATTTGTGTTTATATGTGTGTGAGTATATGTATGTATGTATGTAGGTATATATATTTATATGTATGTATGTGTGTATGTGTGTGTATATACATTGACTTATTGCAATTGTGCACAACTGGCAAAAAATGGCTTGAAATAAAAATAATCAATCAATCAATCAATCAATTCAGTTTATTCAGAAGGATTCAGTTCACAAGTCATCTCAAAATTTATTACAAAACAACACGTTCACATTCATCAGGCCAAATGATTTAAGTAAATGCAAATTAGTTGCAATAAACTATATTCAATCTAAAGCTCCTTGTAAAATCTGGGCTTTGATGTTAACAGGTGTTTCTAAAATGATAAAATGATTCTGTCCTGTATGTGCTGCTTTGGATAACAACCTTCTCAACCGAGAGCTCTGAACTCTTCAGCAACCAAAGAGCTCCTTAAGGCTGACATGACTGCTGGGTCTAGCTGTTGGTAAGATCCTTCTGTCAAGGTTTGGTGGTAAAAAGAACCCAAACATGAAGACATGAGAGACAGGGACCAAGATAAGAACTCAAAAAGACTATTAGAGAAAAATAAGGGCTTACGTGGCAGCAAGTAGACAAAACCATGGCATGGGGACAAAATAACAGGAGCATAGAGAAAACAGGGGGAGGCTAACACATGGAAACAGGGCAGCAGCACAGGAAGCAAACAAACATCAGGGTTTGACAATAAACTGATGAACCAAAGGTGTGTCGACACAGGGGCAGGAGACGGGTGGGATGAGGAGCAGCTGGGTTGATGAACAGGAATGGAAAGCAGATGTGAGGGCTGATAGAATGGGAAGCTGAGGGAACAACAGTTGGTTTTTTTTACTTGTTTTTCAGCATCAATGTGTAAATTCTATGTTATGTTTCAGCAAACTTGTAGAGGATAAAGTATAAAAAAGGTTTCTGAAGCTTAACATAGTTAATTTTTTAGATTTGTCTTTATTAACTCGATCACTGCCATTGACGACTTTAGTCGTCAATTGCATTTTTTTACGGGGTGGGCGTCGAAGCGAGCCCCCGCACCATGAGAACAAACATCACGTGTCTAAAGCGGAT
Organism: Aphyosemion australe; assembly: GCA_006937985.1. Classification (NCBI taxonomy): domain Eukaryota; kingdom Metazoa; phylum Chordata; class Actinopteri; order Cyprinodontiformes; family Nothobranchiidae; genus Aphyosemion; species Aphyosemion australe. Next base: position 2,120,625 of record SSNS01000056.1, on the reverse strand, counting down.
CTTCATCCGTGTATGCCACACATCACGTGATCAGGAAGCAGAAAATCAATGAATTAGGAGATCGTTTTGGGACCCTGCTGTGAAAAAAGCGATGCGCCAACCGGAAATGCTTCTGCAGCAGCGCTTGGGCACCAGATTGTGAAAGAACGGATAACACTAGAAATACGGTGATTCTTCCTGATGTAAGAAGTGAGTCTACTCTTTCTTTTGGTAGTTTGGCGTTTACATGATCATAGAGCACAATGTTCTGTGACTCTTCAAATAACAGTAAAAACGTTCAAAAACGCTGGCAGTCAGGGGCTTTCTGATCAGAAAACGCTGGCAGTTAATGAGTTAAGATTAACGTTTTTTAAAGTTTTTCTTTGTTATGAGGGGATGGGTTAGAATGGTAATGAGGTATTTCTAACATAGACGAGCTCCTGTTTCTGAATAAATACTTGTCACAAACATTGACATGGAGAGTTACTGCTGCCTCCTGTGATTACATGCTTGTTTTATGGTCTACAAACGTAATTAAATTCTGTCTTGGTCTCTGGGTTTCTGTGTAGTTTGGGGTTTTCTTCTTTTGTTTGCTGACTTGTTCTTTTAATATCTCCTAGCTGTTTTTGTTTGACTCCCTCTGTGTTCTGCAGGTTTGATTGCTGCATGTGTTTTTTGACTCACGTCTACTTCAGTCTTTAGTTCTGCTTTCCTTTACTCGATGCCGGCTCATCATCATTGTTTTCTCTCTGGCTGTAGTCTGGACCGTTTGGATTTGTTCCAGGATTCTTTTCATTTTCTTTCTTCTGTGGGTCTTTGTCTAGCACCCTGAATGGGGAAATACTGTGAAATGTTGCTGTACCCATAGACTGCATGTCATTTCTCTGTTCTTGTAATTTGATGAATCATTTTTGTCTCTCATTTCCTGTGTGTTGATTCCTGAAATCCATGATGACATAACAGGTAAGTTGCTGAGCACCAGAGGACTATCTTTTCTGCCTTAGCCCAGTATGATGTCTCATACCCACCTGGCATGAGGTCAACCATAGTGCAATGTTTCATACTGGGAACACATTCAGAGCTCTGACAAATGTTGTAGATCTATCAAATCTGAAACTTCAAGGTTGAACAACAGTTTCATATTCTCTGCTATAATAAATATTAAGAACTCTATATCGCATTAACTCAATGAACAAGCATTTTTACTACATTGTTTGTGCAATATTACTGAATTATTAAACTGCCTTCAAATATTTCTTTCTTGTGCATGATCATGTTTTTTCTACTAGTTCTTTACTTGCACATTGTGTGTGTGCGTGCGTGAGTGAGTGTGATGTTTCCTAAAGATTGCACCTCATTGCAGAGGTACTCATTTCACTGTTCTGACTGACCATACAGTGACAATAAAGTAATTTATTCATTCATAGCTGTGCTGGAACAAACAAAAGCAATACGGTATTTGGATTCATCTAAAGATCTTCTCTGGGATGAATTATCAGAGGATTGTGGGGTTGATCCTGGGATGTGCTGAAGTGTTCTTGGAGAAGATCCTGAAGCCCCACTGCCTCAGATTTGCTTATTAGTGAGTGAGTAATGAGCTGGTTAATAGAAAAACACTGTGTGGTTGTGTGTGTTGGTGGGTAGGTGGTGGGAGTAAAGTGCTTTGCAGAACCTGGCTGAGGTTAAAAAACCCTTTTGTGTAATAAGGGACCATTTACCATTTAGTGGTGAATGCAAAGGTGAGACAGGTTCAGAAAACCTTCAGAATATCTCTCGGGTCTGGATGTGAATAAAATCAAAGCAGAAACAGAAATGGTTCACACTAAAATACTTGAGCCACTTATGTTACATGTTAGTTTGGATTTAACTCAAGTTTAGACATAGTTACAAATTTCCCTAATGAATTATGTAAACTGTGTGAAACAAGTATGCTGTAGTAGAGAAACACGATTTTGATCCAGGAGCTTCTACCAGCAACAGACAGTAAAAAAATAATATTTACAAAGAAATCTGTGAATATTTACCCAGGAATAATCTGGATGGAGTAATAGACAGGATTCTGAACTCACAACAGTACAGACATAGCTCTGATCCATCCATCTTCATCCACTTATCCGGAGTCAGGTCTCGGGGGCAGCAGCCTAAGCAGAGAGGCCCAGACTTCCCTCTCCCCAACCACTTGGGCCAGCTCCTCAGGGGGAATCCCAAGGCGTTCCCTGACCAGCTGAGGAACATACAGTATTCCCTCCAGCGTGTCCTGGGTCTTCCTTTAGGTCTCATCCCGGTTGGACGTGCCCAGAAAACCTCACCAGGTAGGCGTCCTGACCAGATGCCCGAGCCACCTCAACTGGCTCCTCTCAATGTTGGCGTCTACTGTTTACTGGTCCAATTGGCAGAGCTTTTGCTGCATTTCATACTGTTGATCAGATTATTCCATATTATGTAGACTTGAACATGGACTTGGACTTAAGAGAACAAAAATATGTTATGGGATAGATCTCATTTTGTTCATGTAAATAATAATCTTCCTCATGTCTCAGTTAGTCATAAATGTCCTCAGGGTTCAGTACTTGGAGCAAATCTATTTAACTTATTTATGCTTTCATTGTAAAACTACTATTTGATTGCAAATTAATAACATTTATGTTTTTTGTAATTTCTTCAACTTTTTTCATTTAACGTTTTTTTATGCATTTTTCTAATGCACATGCAGATGTATTATTACTGATTTGCCTTTATAACCTTGGTACAAAAAGTAATGTAATTCATGTTTTGGTTGATTATTTCTCTGATGACTGATACGTCATCTGATTAATCACCTTTACAATGAGGTAACACTTTTAAGGATTATTCATCCATGGAGTTAGCAGCAGTGTTGAACAGGTGGGCAGTTCCTCCCAAAATGGTTACGGATTTACTGAAAAAGCAAATAAAAGAAAAAATAGTTTTTTACTGCCTTTTCTTGAAATTAACAGTTTGTCTTTGCAGGAATAAACAAGCCCTAGACTGAGAATACCCACTAACAGACATTTCCCTGACTAAGATGCGTGTTATGCCAGCATTTAATTGCCGCTGCTCGAAGAAAATTCCTTGATTATTTGATCCCTTTCTTTAAAAAAACTCTTCCTTGGCTGAACCCACCACTGCACATCACCTCCTCTTCTCTTTTGTCTCCTCTCTGTATCTGCACTCTTCTGTCTGCTCTATTTGTGCCATTCCATCTCTCATTTTCCTTTCCTCCTATCTCCTCCTGTCCTCTGGCCTCTGGCAGCACCTCCTTATCTGCTTCTGCTGAATGAATATGCTGCCGCCTCATTTGTGAACAATCAGTGTCGTCAAAACACAAAAGAACGCACAAAGCCGTGCTACTCCTCTGCAGAAAGATTTTGGATGAAGCAATTATTGGAAAGAAGATTGGAATAAGGCCAACACGTAAAGCCACAGTAAGAGAAGGAAATGTAGAGGTCAGTCAGAGTGGAAGGTTGTGCTCGGTGGGTTAGAAGATGTCAGAGAAGCTGAGGGGTGAGATGGCCTTTTGAGGGTAACAAGAGGGGAGTGCTGGAGAAGAAAAATCTATCTTCAAAAAAATGAAAAAAATAAAACACAATATTTTTCTTTTCTCTTAGGTTTTCAACGCAACCATAATGCAGCATTAATTGTGTCTTTTTTGTTTGCACTCCCTGCTGAAATAAACAGCATATGTTGTATTGGATGCTGGTATGCTGGTCCAGCATGTGATGCTAGTTCAGCATGGAATGCTGTTAATTGGATTCTGGTCCAACATGCTGGTCCAGGATGGGATGCTAGTTTAGCTTGGTGGTCCAGAATCCAATTAACAGAATTCCATTCATCGCATGCTGGACCAGCATACCAGCATCCAATCCAACATATGCCGTTTATTTCAGCAGGGCTGAAATCATTCTTTTCTCCATTGATGACTGCTGACTGAAATCCTGTACATCTATCCATCCATTTTCCTCTGCTTTTCTGGAGTCGGGTCGCGAAGGCAGCAGCCTGAGCAGAGAGGCCCAGACTTCCTTCTCCCCAGCCAATTGGGCCAGTTCCTCCAGGGGGATCCCAAGGCGTTCCCTGGCCAGCAGAGGAACATAGTACCTCCAGTGTGTCCTGGGTCTTCTTTTAGGTCTCCTCATGGTTGAACATGCCCAAAATACCTCACCAGGGAGGCATCTAGGAGGCATCCTAACCAGATGCTCGAGCCACCTCAACTGGCTCCTCTCAATGTGGAGGACTCTCACGCTCTAATGGTGTCGACCACAGGTTCTGACAAAGTCAGGAAAACCCACTGAACTGTTTGAGCTCTTGAAGCAGCTCTAGCCGCTGGAGCAGGAGGATGTAAAAGTTTATAATCCCAGATGTGAGTAAATTCAAAGCACACACATATACACGCATGCACACACACACACTTGCATGCACACACACCTACACACACATGCACACGTGCACACACACACACACACCTGCACACGCATGCACACACACGCGCGCGCACATACCTACACACACGTACGCATGCACGCACGCACGCACGCACACACACACACACACACACACACACACACACACACACACACACACACACACACACACACACACACACACACACACACACACACACACACACACACACAGATGCACACACTCACACACACACAGATGCACACATGCACACACACTTTTAAGAGGAATGAACAACCAGAGCCAGAACAGGAAAGAGACACAAGCAAACACAATCTTGAGTTGGACGACAGATTGTTGTTACCTTTGTATGAATAATGCTCTTACTCTGCATTCCTCTAGTGGCATTGCTGCTATGTAGTGCTTTGTTTCTTTGGTGATTCCAGTTGTTTACACTTTTTCATAATTGTTAAAACACATTTTTTTTTAAAAACTGTCTACTTTTCAGAATTGTGAGCCCCAAATCCTTTGTTCAAACTATATGAAAGCAGTGATTATACTCTACCAATACAATGGAAAACACAGTGTTCAGGGCAGGGCGTGTTGCTCTTGGAAAAATATTTATTGATTACAACAAAATAAATGCCTTTTTCACAGCCAAGCAAAAGAAAATCAGAAACAACTCAAGATTCAGCATATGGAAAATATAGTAAAAATAAACAATATGGAAACAGAAACGACAACTTTTATGATTGTTGAAAGTCTTTTGGGAGTGCCGTGATGGCTGCATGCCCACAGTTCAGCCTGATTCTGTTTATGTGTTTTTTAATGTGCTGTATGTCAAATCTTGGACTGGTTGTGTTGAAACGAAAATTTAGTTGCTGGCTCAATGACAATGAAGTGATTTTGATTCTGAGGATGCTTACATAGCCAAGCCAAGCCAACTTTATTTATAAAGCACTTTAAAAACAGGCAACACTGACCAAAGTGCTGAACATAAAAGTAATGAACAGAATAAAAGATAAAGATAAAAAGATAAAAGTAAAAGATAAAAACACATTAAACATAGTAGCAATCTTCAGCACAGAAAATAAAACTACTATCCAAATACTATACCAAAGTGGTTAATCTCTTGTGCAGAACACAGGCAATGATCATGGCAAAACTAAAATAGGTCCTCCATAGAGGAGCAACAGAGGCCAGGGTCCACCACACCAGACATGACCCAACAGGAGGTTCTACAGTTAAAGTCTGAGTAACTGAGCTAAGATTATGGTTAAAATCATTCATCACATTTTGTGGATCATTCAATTACAAATAAAGGCTTAAAGCAAAATGAATAAAAATAAAAGGTTTGTTTAAACCATGTAATTAAACACCTCTAAATGTTTATGTGTTTCACAGGGTCAGATATTACCCAAGTTCACCCTCACATTAAAGGGACACTAGTTAGTTTTGGCTTGTTTTTAGCACCCCCTAGTGTTCGTTGGTGAAACCGAAAGTAAAACTTATCTCTCCTCGCTGCGCGTTCGTCTTTTTAACACCTTAATCTGACTGCTGAAATGTCCTCCCAGCCTTCATTAGTTTCTACGGGAGTTATTCATCACTAAATCAAACAAAAGTTGCAAAGTGTCCCTTTAACAACTTTGTACAAATGATTGCTTTATTTCTGGTTGGAACATTAGAATGAGACCAACATAGCATTCTCAGTCTGACGAATACATAGAGGATAAAAGTCCACGTGGAGCATCAAATGGTCCACATAGCTCCACATGCCTTGTATTGATATCTTTGCCAATAAGTTCTGCTTTAAATGACCCACACTTGTATAGCGCCTTTCAGAGTCAGGGGACTACAAAAGGCTTTACATTACAGTGTATCATTCATCCATTCACACACTGGTGATGATGAGCTTCAATGTAGCCACAGCTTCCCTTGGGCGCACTGACAGAGGTGAGGCTGCCTCCAACCACCACCAGCACGGAAGGTGTCTTGCCCAAGGACACAACAGCAGCATTCTCTGCTGGGAGCTGGGATCGATCCTACAACCTTCCGATTACTGGACAACCCACTCTACCTCCTGAGCTACTGCTTCCCTAACCCCAGATGCAGTTATGTTTGTTTGACAATGACTGTCATTAAAGCAATCATGAGTTAGATTGTTTAAATTCCAGGAAAGAACACTTGGACCATCTAGCTAATGAGGAACTCAACTGGCTTCAGACTGATTCAAAAATATTTTAACAGGAACAGGCAGATAGTTTGGGATTGTTACAGGACAAGCTGATGGACTCAAGCAGACCAAGCACAGAATTTTCCAGTAATTCTTTCATTCACCTTGAGACTGGGAGTGCCTTACAACAAAAAAACAAAACAAAAAAGGCTGATAAGTCACAAACCTCTCGTTCCTGGACAGACCTATGTAGGATCTGGTGACTAATGGAATTTCATGTGAATCTTTGTTGGTAAATAAGTGGAAAAATAAGAATTCCATTGGTCCTTTATGGTACTTATGTGGAAACAAGAGATCACGCCCACATCTGATGGCAGAAAGGAAAGAACAGCTTTTAATAAGTGAAATTGACAACAGCTTGTGTTGTAGATTTAAAACTGAGTAGGGTACTCAATGGAATGATGAATTATTTAATAGAATATCTGATTACTAAAGCATCCCACAGCTGCAGCCATAGCCAAACCACTATTGGAACTGACCAGCTGGACATCATCATGGTCAACAAACTGCTGAGGAAGTGAGTGTTGTTAGTAGAGATCCTGTATAAACATCAGAAAGAATGAACATCAGAAGCTCAAGAAATTCCAACCGCGTAAAGAGAACTGAGAACCTTCCAGCTCCCAGGCCACTGGTAAAAGACCTGAGCTTGAAAAAGGCAACCACCCATGTAGAAGAAAGGGTAATTCCATATAACTAGTTATTTTTTTACATGTTGTTAGATGCATTAATACCAGAAATATGAACCTGAAAAAGTGGAAGGTCAGAAGATGATGATATTAGGCAGGAGCATCTTGTCTGTATTTTTGGCCCAGACTGATTAACACATCAAGGTTGAAATCTGCATCTCTATTCTTTGTTTCTCTCCTTGTGGTGCAGCATAAAATCTTCAATGGGCCCCTCCAGGATTACATCATCAATAAGGCATTAGCATCCTTATGTTTCATCTCTTTCTCTTAAACACACTCAACACAAGCACTCGTGTGTAAAAAACATTTTGATGATGGCTATGAGAATGACTTCTGATCAATTTGTAATAAATAAGTATATTATATTATAAATAATAATTAATAAGTGGAAACTATGTTCATTGCTGTTCATCTATTGAACAGGAAGAAAATTCAAGGTTGATAACAAAAGATAGGCAGAACTGTCAGTTTTGTTACAAGAAATGAAAAGTAAAATGTCATGAAACGAATCAAACGCTCTAACAATACCGTGTAATTTGTATAATTTGTGTCGTCACTACCGAAAAATCCCAAAATGGGCGAAAAGGTGGAGCTGAGGGTGGTGCATCAAACGGAAATGATGTAGCCTGTTTGTAGCCCGTTGTGGCTGAACTTACCCGAAGTTAGCATCTAAGCTAACGGAGCTAACCACGGAGGTAGCAATCTAGCTGCTATCGAAGACAAACGTGCCACCTGACGAGTAGCCAATCAGAAATCAAGGTTGACAGAAGGTTGACACTCTTCCTCCATGTTTGTTTACTTCAAAGTCACACTTGATTTCAAGAGGTTTTGCAAGATTTCCTGTCTGACCAGCGAATATTCATGTGTAACATCAGTTCATGTGTAGTTTTAGCTGTAAGGCTACATACCACACTGTAGGACCAAAACTGTTATAGACCATGGTTTTTTTATCATGTGTGGTCTCCCATGTTTTAAAAAATGTATGACAATTTGAAAATTCTGCTGTGTGAACCTGGCCTCATGATGGTGGGACAAAATTCTGCCATTTAGCCCTGGGTACCATTTTGAAAACCCTTGCTCTACCGTCACTGGAGTGATGCTTGAAGGCAGAGCTCAACATTTCATCAAATAGCCCTTAGGAAAAAAAAAAAACGAAAACATCTTCCCCTGATGAAATTCTGTATTTATATATTTTAAACATTGTAATGAATGTTTATCAAACCTTTGCTTCAGTCTTAGAACAGTGCAGATTGGCATCAGGATTGTTGTAGCTCATCTGCTACAGCATTTAAAGTCCACACATGATAACAGCAAAATGTAGTGTAATCCTCTGTGACTGAACTCAGTGGTAGAGAAACAGAAAAACATATTCCAGATGGGGCCACACTGAATCTTTCCATTTGTGCCAAAGTAAGAGTTGGTCTTACATGTCTGTGTTGCTTCAGTTGTTCTGCAACATCTTAATGTTTATGTGGTAATTATGACATAAGAGATGAATAAACACTGACTTAAACCTGAAATCTGATGCTATGAAAAGACGTGTGAATCATTGCATTGTCTATGTTATCATCCAAATGTGCAACTGGTGGATACTAGGGATGAGCGAGTACACCACTATCTGTATCTGTTCAACCATCTAAATTATCTGTATCTGTACTCGGAGTGGGTGGGGCCTAAGCCGGAAATGGGTAATGGTTAGGGTTAGGTTCAACAGGAAGTGGGTGTGGCTTAACTCAGTACATTATTTTAAGTCTGAAATTGATATGGATTGATCACAAGTTGCTATATGTATTGTTTATTTGAAAACTATTTACAGATCAGCCTCAGAATTGAGATTCAGTAGACTGGCAAGCCATCCTATATATGTGAATATATAGTCTGGCCACGAACCATTGACGGCTCTCAGTCGTGAGGCGGGATCTACGTTTGTCTTTCAAAATGTCAGCACGCAATTGGATAGCGCTAGGACCATTCAGAGTGACGAACAACATGACGTAATCACGGCGACGGAAAAGCGGGAGGCTTTAAAAGCGTCTAACATCAATGATTTCTGTCGTTTTTGTATGAAAAACACGCGAATATCAGGTGTACTGGGACATTGCACTACTTTGTTTGATAAAAATAAGAAGCCGCTAAGTATATCAGACAGACTTACGCACGTTGGAGTGTAAATAATTCAATGTTGATGACAAATCCGTTTCAAACAAACGTGTTTCCCAACTTGCCACCATGTTGCTTGGGTTCGCGGCCGCAGCGCTGACGTCATCGGCTACTCCCGCTCTGTGATTGGCCCAAAATATAGAGCGCTGTGATTGGCCCAACCAAAACTATAGCGAGCTGTGATTGGACAGCCACAGGCTGCGAGGGTTCCTATGAAGCGTGCCTAGACCAAACTCTGCAAAGCAAGAATTGGTCTAGTTCACTAGCCTAGAGATTCAGTGTTTTTGATCACAATAGTAAAGGAACTATTACAGAACAAATTTTTCAATAAACTCAGAACATGAATACTAAAGTGCATGAATGAATATAACTGAACTCATGCAGAAGGAAATATCAAATACTAGAATAAGACACAACTTTTTAATTTAAATTTTTTTAATTGTATGATCAAACTATTTTTTTTCTAAAGTTCTTGGCATTTTTCCCCACACAAAGTTAAACAAAACAATGTTGATTAAGGTGTGTGTGTGTGTGTGTGCGTGCGTGTCTGTGTGAGAGAGGGAGAGAGAGAGGTTTTTCTACTGACCAAATAGTCCTGTGCCGTATTTGAAAAGAGAGAGAGAGCGAGAGAGACAGAGAGAGCGAGACCAACGCGATACGAGCCGTTTTCAGCTCTCTTGTCAAATGCACCGCTACGAAACAAGTAACTTTAAATGTTACACAAACTGAAAAAGAGGCGAGCTGAAGAAGGGAGTACTGATTACTGAAGCAATGTGACGAGAGAGAGCTACAAGCACAGAGGCCTCAGTCACTGTCGTGTGTGAGCGGAGCAGCACAGAGATGGTTTTGTCTGTAGGGAGGGGCGGGCGCTCTGTGTGACTGGCCAATCACAGAGCGTAAAGACAGCCAGTTACCCAATGAGGATTCTCCTTCCACCCAAACACAGATAATGAATGTGTGTAAATGATTATTAGTCTTGTGTGTCGCTGTGTTGGTCCAGTGATGAGCTGACAACTTGTCCAGGTTAGTCAGACTCCACCCCAGTCATCCTGAACATGATTTACTGCATAAACAAAGGAAACCCATTCAATGAGCTGTTATTTCAAAATAATCGTTCTTCCATATTTTATGTGCAGTGAATGACAAAAAAAATCTGAATCTTTAATGATTTAATTTTATGGTCCTCTTAGGCAAACGATCTGAGAACACAATGAAAGTATCAAGTAGCTATATTCAGAAAAAAAATGCTAAGTCCACATCAAACAAAAATTTAGCTTAGATCTTTGCTAGTTTATTACCTTCCTTACCCCTACTTCACTCTGGAAGCATCAGTATCGCGGAACGGCAGCGGAATGGTTTACTTGCGAGTTTCGCCGCGAGCCAGTACACACTGGGAGAATCTCAGCCGCAAAGCGGCTTCTCCACCGTGCTTCTTATGGGATGCCAAGTGTAAATTGCTGGTCCAAATTTTTTAGCAGACATTTTTTTATATATTTAGCAAATTTTTCCTACATTTAACAACTTTTATCACATTTAAAATAATGTTTAAATGTCACATAATTTCAGATAATCTAAATGTTATATCTAAACTTAAATGTTAAATCTAAATCAGAATGTTAAATCTAAATGTTAAATCTAAATCTAAATGTTAAATCTAAACATTAAATCAAAATTTAAACGTTAAATCTAAACCTAAATGTTAAATCAAAATCTAAACGTTAAATCTAAATCTAAACGCTAAATCTAAATCTAAACGCTAAATCTAAACCTAAATGTTAAATCTAAACCTAAATGTTAAATCTAAATCTAAATGTTAAATCTAAATCTAAATGTTAAATCTAAACCTAAATATAAATGCTAAGTGTAAATCTTATATCTAAATGTAAATGTAAATCTTATATCTAAATGTAAATGTTTAATATAAATGTAAAAGTTAAATCTAAATCTAAATTTAAATGTTAAATATAAATGTAAAAGTTAAATGTAAAAGTTAAATCTAAATCTAAATGGTAAATGTATATCTAAATGGTAAATCTAAACCTAAATGTTAAATCTAAATCTGTGAGCTAAATCTTTCAGTTATACGCAAATTAGCCTTTTGTAGGTGTGCCCACAACAAAGGTTGGCCAATTGTGCTTACTTTCACCCCACTTTTTTTCATGCTGGACACTGGCTGTGCTGCGCTACATTGGGCATCTTAGCAACTGTAAGAGCACATTTCTATATCAGTTATAATACAATGATCGTGTTGTCAATTCTTTCACTGCTAGTATCTGGTAATAGGCTGTAATGAACAATCAAAGGTGAAGAGAGGCAGACATGGCTGCTGGCTCGCTCCAGGCAGAAGAAATTGAACATGCTAACTAGCTAACAACTATGTGCTAACAACACATTACCAGCACAGGCTGGCCACTTATGAATGACCAAAGGCTCCCTGAAGCCGGTGTCGGTACCAGATCTGCTCGGGTGCCAGATTGGCTCAGGGTCCTTCGCCTGCCGATGATGACGTCAAACTGCGGCAAATCCACTCGGATTTCACACATAAGTTTTGGAAAGAGTTTAGCAGTTTTGTCTTGTTTCATACCGCCTAAATATTTGCTTTATAGCTGTTTTTGTTAATAAAACACCATATTGTCGTAGTTTTGTAAAGAATGTGAAACTACATAAAACCAACAGCAGACTTCCAAAAAGCACAACAGTTTTTATATGTGGAAAAATTGTAAATGTATTTACAGAATTAGCAGCCATTTCTGTTTTTATGTGGAATTCTGTATATTTTGCTAGTTCTTAAATCCATTCATTCATTCAAAATGTTGCTTGCTATTTGTTCAATAAAGTTATTTTATTTTTATTTTGACCCTTTTCATCAAAATCAAGAGCTGCTGAGGATCTCTGTTTATCAATTGGTATTTTTGCTTTTATTTTACGTTTCCTTTGGCAAAACAAACATATTTTCCCCGAAAAGTGTTTGTGTTTGGACCACAGGACTACAACCACAAGGACTACAACCACAAGGACTACAACCACAATTTTGTTCAAACCAATCAAAATCTTCATTGTCAACGTGCTACTGTAACTTTTATGAACGTGGTATCGTAACTTCTGTAAGTCTTATGTTCAGCCAATCATCTAGTGTGACGTCACCGGCAGGCGCAGGATAGCGTTTAAGATTTAGATTTAACATTTAGGTGTACTTTAAACATTTACATTTAACATTTACATTTAGATTTAACATTTGTGCTTAGCATTTAGATTTAGGTTCAGATTTAGCATTTAGATTTAACATTTAGATTTAACATTTAACTTTATATTTAACATTTAGATTAGATGAAATTTTGTGACATTTAAACATAATTTTTAATGTGGTGAAAGTTGCTAAATGTAGGAAAAATGAGCTAAATATCAAACAAATGTCTGCAAAATATTTTGCACCAGCTATTTACACTTGGCATCCGATAGCTCCTCGCTGGACTCACAAGATCACAAGATCCCTTGAGACTTCAAAGATCACAGTTTGTTTATGCCATCCGCCATTAAACCAAAAAGAAGGAAATCACGTTTGACATCGCTGTTAGATGCCAAATATGATGTTGTTCCTCTTCACTGCCAGGATTAAAGTGATAAAAAACACACCGCTGCACTTCTCGAACGATGCAGGGAGTACCGTAAATAAGCCGTGAGGTCACACGTATAGACATAATATACATAGATATGAAATCGCATCACTGCAATAGACTTTTATTTTGAAAATTACCAGACATTTTACACTGAAACCATGTGATTTCCTGTCTAGCCCTATGTTAACTGTGGAAATTGACGCATCCCCGAAGCGACTTTAGGCAAAAATAGAACTCGATCCTATCTTTAGCGGTGCTGCGTGCCGCATGGGATGCATCTGAAAATTGCAGCGTCACGACTGGTGTGAATCACCCCCATAGACTATAATGGATTCTATTTGAAGCAGCGAAGTTCAGCAGCTGTTCCACGCTGCTGATGCTTCCAGTGTGCAGTAGGGGTTAGAGATCCTATCACTCAGTAGTCAAGCGCTGAGGCTTATGTGACTTTTCAAAACCTGTAGCATCACTTTACAAAGAAGGTGAAAGGTCACTGTGAGGTCTTTAATCTCTGTGGTGATAAACCTTTAAAAGAAGTAAATCAGTTCTTATTATTGGTAAAATTATAATTGAACCTATAATTGCTTCAGGAAGCCACTTGTCTTTGTAGATCAGACCTCGGCTTTCTGTGTCTGTGTTTATCATAGTAGAGATGAAATGCTGAGATCCTGAGGTGGACCAAATCTGGTCCTTTTGGACTCCTTAAGTCCCGTTAGCATGACGGTAGCCGCATGGCTAACAGTGTTAGCTCCCGTAAAGAAAAAATAGGACATTTGGGAACGCAACGACACACACAGAGGTTGGATCATAAAAGATGATCCACGTATTTTAACAACAGATCATCCTGAGACCAGTAGAACCTTCGTGCCATCCTGGATTACAGCCAACACAACAACGAGCCGAGTTAACGAGCGACAGCTGCGGCCACAGCGTCAGGAAACGTTATTCTGGTAAGCTATCAATTAATTTTTTTCCGGAGTTATATTAATATTTACATGCAGCGGTAAAACTGACAGCACATTGTTCACATATTGAATTATATTGGGACAGATTGATGAAGCTATCTCATCAGCTGAGAGGTCCCGGTTGCAGCTTCGAACACAGGAATTAAATATTCAACAAAAGTAAATAAACTGTACCGATTTTAGTTCTGAAGACGTCGTTCATCCTCCTCCTCCTCCAGAATGGTTTTGCCAGTGGTGTCCATATCAGCTCATGAGTCTTCTGAGTTAAACAGTATCAAACATGTGTGCACCTTCGGTTATCCAGCTTACTGCGTTAGGAGTCAAACTCCGGTGGAACTCATCGTGTGCTCCGATATCCGTTCTCCTCGTCCTAATCCAGAAAAACACAATCTGACCGACTAGCAGAGGTTTCAGAAGCTACATCTGACTGATAAAACATTGTTGTGTGCTATAAAGCTAACGCAGAAATACCGAGCTGTTTTACACTATAACTGTTTTACACTATAGTTTTCTGAGGAGCTCCTTGTGAAACGTCATCGCTGGCTTAACCTCAGACCGGAAGCCTTCCTCTGTTTTTTCCCGCGCCGTTTAAAAACACTGGATTTTCTTAAAAATCCAGCTGTGAAAATCCCAAAAAGAAACTGACTTGAGGTTTTAATACATTTTTAATTTACACATGTGATTCAAAGGAAATTTGCCTCTGGCCAATATCTTTAAGTTTCAGTATTGATATAGAATAGGTCTATTTTTTCTCACTGTTGGTTAACTGAGTGTTACGGATCTGCTGCCTAGCACATTGTTACATTTAGCTCTAGGTCTCATACTATGGTGATCTATCCAAAATTATTTTAACTAAAAGGTGTCCTTAATGCAGTACAAACAACTCATCTCGTTCCATCTTCACTCGTCTTGTATCTGAGTCCAGGAGGGGCCAGCTCTTCTTCCAGCTTCTCCAGCGGGACTGAAAGAAGTTCCCGGACCAGTCTAGAGATATAAACTATCCAACATGTCCTGAGTCATCCCCAGGACTCCCTAATGGAAACACATATATGAAACACCTTCCCAGCAAGGCATCCTGGACACAAGATAACCCTGTGCCAGCACAGCCTCACCTGGCTCCTTCTGATGTAGAAGAGCAGCAGCTTCAAGTCCCTAGTGGGTGTCCCTCAGGCTGAGTCTGGCCACCCTGCAGAGGAAACTCATTCCAGCTGCCTATTTGTGATCTTGTTCTTTCAGTCATTACCCAAACCTCCTGACCTCATGTGAGGATTGGAGCATAGATTCACCTGTAAATCAGAATCTTTGCCTTCCAGCTTAGCTCCCTCGTCACCACAACACAGCGGTTTGGTGTTTGCATCACTGCAGACTCTGCCCCAATCCACCTGCCAGTCTCCAGCTCACTTGTGAACAAAACTCAGAGGTACTTAAAAGTTCTCCAGCTGAGGCAGGAGCTGTCCCTTGACTTGGAGTATTCCTGCCAAATAGACAACAATACTTGCATAAGGAAAGATAAACAGTTAATATGGTGTAAGTGAGAATATAAATTCTTATAATAAATATCTAATAATTCTATAAACCACTTAAATCATCTGGGACATCACCGAACTGCAGGTTATTAAACTACATGTGCTAAACTAGAAGCTAGAACCAGAAATGCATGAATGTGATCATTATTAAAAACATGACTTGAACAAAATAACATGAACATTTCTGTGGCGCCTGTCTGGTGTGACTGTTCGCCATAGTCAAACTGTTAATTACTTGTTTGCTTAACATGTAACTGTTAGTGTGTGTTGAGCCTCTGTAGCTATAATACCTTAGAAGAACAAAGGACAGAACACTGGTTTTGTTGCTAATCAATTTAGCCTTTTTTGCTTTAAAGTTAAAAGCAGAACCTGAACAGAAAATATGTCCTGTTTTGCATTTTCCTCCAAGCACCAAGCTGATTCTGAGTATCCTAATATAATCCAAACATTTACACCTTTTACCTTGGTAAAAGATGTAAATGCCAAGAGCTTCTCTCAGCCTTTCATGTCCTTTGTGGAGAACAAACAGCTCTGCTTCTAAAGCGTTATAAGAAGTATGACCCGAGCACAGGACACAGATGGCAGGTTGAAGAGCAGAACAAACTTTTCTTACAGCTAATGCATGTGAAAATAAAAAATCAATAGAAAAATGGACAGAGCCCTGGGGGAAGAAAACCTTCCCACAAACTCAAACAAAAAAGAAGGAACTTGAGGGCAAGGCCATGCAGCGAAATGTGGAAAAAACCAGTCTCAATACGCAGGTGTTAAAAAGCAGAGTTTAGAACACATGTTGGCTTTTAAGATCCAGTAATCAGGATCCTGATGCAGAAACAATCAACAGAATAATCCGTCTCTCTGCTAGTGGGAATCCTCGGGAAAGCAGCCGTTTAGAGTTGGAGTCGATTTTGTTTGTTTGTACTTTGCATGAGAAATTGAATTTGTCATGGAAGACTGATCTATCCAAACAGAATTCTTCAAACAGGCTTCTTGTATAAATATCATCTCAGGAGTTGCAACCAGAACCAAACTCAGGGTTTGGAGCATCCCACTGCTCTCCTTATTGAATGTTAGCATCTCACAGCCTGATAGAAATAAACAGCTAAATTAAATAATGGGAATAAAATGGATAAAATATTCATGTTATGTGATACCTGACCTAACATTTCTCCTTATGGAAAACATCTGAGCAGCATTTGCTCAACCTGTGACCCAGAGGAAGGGTGTAGTTTCCACAGCAGGTAAAGGTGTTACCTTGTGAAAAATAATCAGAAAAAATGATTTGTAACTAGAGCTCCAGTATGCCAGCTTAGTGAACTAGACCAAATTCTTGCCTTGCAAAGTTTGGTCTAGGCACGCTTCATTGGAACCCTCGCAGCCTGATCCACTGCTGTGGCTGTCCCTTCATGTGTAACTATTTGTCTGCTGTCTAAAATGCAACTTAACAGTCAGAACTGATGAATTTTCATCACATTTTTATTTCAAGTGGAGACAAGTAGAAGTTTTTTAATGCTTTTGTTAAAAACAAAAGAAAACTCCAGCAGAACTGGACTGAGGAAGGGCAAGTATCTGCTTCAACCGGTTCTGAAAATGTTCAAACGTAGAAGTGCTTTAAAAAAATGTTCTCTATCAGACCAGCTTCCCTTAGCAGGTGGTACTTTGGGGAATGTGGTGTTTCATGAAGATAGATGCAGCTGGGGGGTGGTTTCTGACATCAGAGGTGAAATTACCCACCATGGGTCCAGATGAGACCAGGTTTCAGAAGAACTGTTTTTTTTTCATTTTGTCAAAAATAAAAATTCTGTCTTGTGCAAAGCTACAGTGTTGTTTTAATGCTCCTCTTCATCACTGCAAAAAACCAACTTTGGTTCATATTTGGTTATATCTGGCCTTTGTGTCGGCATATAGGGCCAGAGCTCAAGTTCTCGTTTTGGAGTGCGCGTGCTCGTGGGGTGCAAGACAAGACAAGAGTAAACAAACGCTTCAATGTTAAATATCGGCTTCTCAGCCAGTGAAAAATCATTAGGAAGCCACTATAGACACTTTTTCAAGTGGAAAAGTGAAAATTTCAGGTGATGTTACATTACAGACTAGGGGTGTGCAAAGCAGCCAGTATTTGTATCTGTATTTGTATTTGTTGAGGAGGAAAGTATTTGTATTTGTATTCGAGAAACACTCAAAATAGGTGTAAAAATCACCTATTTTGAGTGTTACTCGAATACAAATACAAATACTGGCTGCTTTGCACACCCCTATTAGACACATTAGAAAGCCTGATGTCTGGAAACCTTACAGGATTTTACTCAAAGGATCAGGAAAAATAAGGAACTAGAGTTGCCAACTATAATCTGAAGGTTGGCATGTTTGTATTTGAGCAGCAGATTGATTTGTAGCGGTAGCGTGCCTGGAGCACTACACAGCGTTTAGTGTAGGGAACAGTCGTGACCAGAACACCGGTGTGCTACAAGCACAAGTTGTTGTGAGGAAAGTCCTGTCATACATCACACCGCTGACCACAGAGCAGCATCAACTTTGGGACCTCTGAGTTACTTTGTCCTGAAATTAATTATTTCAGTTTGTAATGAGTTAATATAGGGGTCTGCAACCTGTGGTTCTGGGCCCACATGTGGTTCTTTGTAGCTTAGACCAAAAATAACATAGAACCTGATTTAATCTAGTTTAATAATCATAATTTATACGTTAGTTTCATTTGTTTTTTTCTGCCCACTCTTATGCAAATATGTGATTTCAATGTCTGTGAACCAAACAGACTGATCATTTTCTTTAGTTTAATATTTTCACTTAATGAATCCAATTTTCAGACACTGTTTATTTCTCAGATCCACCACAACACCCTGTTTCCTTTGGTGTGAGTGTTTGTGTAAATGGGTGGACTGGGAATATGTCCAGGGTGTCCACTGACACTCGCCTGGACCCGACTGTAAGGCTACTCAGGATGAAGCAGTAAAGAAAATGAATGAATGATGCTGAGGTCTGCACACATTTCACAGATTAACACGATGCGGTCAGTTTTGACATTTTGTTGCCTTTAAGGATATGATTTAAATACTTTTATTTAAATAAATTCAGGGAGTCAGATAAATATCAAACAAACTTACTTGAAAAAGTATTCACCCCCCGATGTTTTATCCATTTATTGCTTTTAAAAAATAAAATCTTGATCAAAACAACTTTTATTTTACAACGAAACAAGAAACATTTTTAATATCTCACTGACTTAAAATTATAGAAGGTAAAGGTTCTCCTTGTCTGATGTCTGTTTATGAGGCAGATTTAGACAACTGCCATATTCCTTCCATTTCCTAATGATGGATTGACCGGAACACTATGGAATTCCCATTGAGAGGAGTTTTTGTTTGTTTTTTGTTAGATTTGTAGCAAGAATCCTGCTGAACCAGAGGCTGGACCTTCCAGACTCTGATGTTTATCACTGGACACACATATCAGGTTTGTTAGGGTCTGTTAGAATATTAATGCAGACACAGTAAAAATCTGTTACAACCTATAGAATTGTCAAGAGAATTAAATTATATTGAGAACATTTTCATGAATAAACACAATAAGAGTGTGAAATATGCAGGGTGGAGGTGTGAATACTTTTTCTTGGTCTCTCTAAACCAGTGGTTCTCAATTAGTGGGGCGCGCCCCCCTTGGGGGGCGCGGGAGAAGAGCTGGGGGGGCACAGCGGACGCACCCAACCCCCCCTCCACCCACCCCCACCCCGCTCGGAGCTTCCCCGACGGAGAATACAAGGGCATTCCCTCCACTGTCAGTCCAATAAATGAGGATCAGACTGATTTGTGAACACAGAAAAAGTCCAAACATGAATTTAATTTAATGGAAAGGAAGTGCATGTGTTAGATGGAAGAGAAATTTAGATTTTTCTTACTTTTTGCTTCGCTTTATATTTGTTGTTTGGTAGAGTGACGTATGAACGGCCGTATTAAACATGGTTATGTTAAAAAGAAGCCTCATCTTTGCTTCCCTGCGGTGCCCACCATAGTGGTATTAAATGTTTTTTTATATAACTTCGTTTCTTTCTTATGAGAAATTGAAAGAATCGCTGCTGCATTTGGACGCGCTAAGGAGGGCGCATTTGCTCACAGCCAGTGGCCGCATGATCCATTTTCCCATTACTTTCATTTTAAAAATAATAATAATAAACATTCAATAAAACTGTCCATTCATTTTAATTAATATTTAGTAAACACAAGCTGACCAGAGTGCCCCAGTACCATAGAAACAAGGCAAATAAACAATTTCACTTAAATGATCAACATTTCACCTGCTGCGGCCTGAACGCACATTCCTTCTGCTCCGGCGTAAACCTGATGGTCACCTGCTTGTGCGTAATCAGATGTCTCTATGGAGCTGCTGAAGAGGCTAACGAGGTTCTGGACTTTTGCCTCAGACAGTCTAATGGCAATGCACGGCAGTTTTATTTATAAAGCGCATTTCCTACCCGAAGGCAAAATGTGATGATTCAGAGCTCCGCTGACACGCTGGATCCAAAGATCCAAGCAGCTACTGGAGTAACGAATACTACTTCAGCCAGAGTTTTAAAGTCAGGAAACATTTCACCAAATGAAATAACCAGAAGTCTACCAGACTCTCTGAAAGAAGGATTTCCACTTTCCAGATCTGGAAGCTCTCGACATTGTGCTCTGGTGCGCAGATCTGTCAGACGCGCTCTGAGCTCCTATTGCGCGCCGCTTTGTGCGCACTGCCAGATGCTCCGATGTGAATCTTTCCATGATGTTACCTCCACGATGGATTCTGTGGTAACGGGTAAAATATCTGCGCACCTGCATGGATCATTAACACACTTACTCACGGACAAATAAATAAATAAACAAATCGCCTCTTGTAAAAACAACCGGTGAACGGCTCAGCCAATCATTGGTGGTTGAATAATTTGTCTAATCGCCCAACCCTACCACACTCTCACCCCTGCTCTGGGATAGCCTGGCATCATTCCCCCGCACTTTCCCCTACCGCCCGACATTCGCCGACGGACTATCAGCGCGTTAGTATGGCAAGCCGTTTTAACATTTAAGCAGACAAGATGTGTATTCAGATATCTATAATTCTATTGTTCCTAGCAGAAATTAACATTCTAGAAATCCATAAAATCAATCTTAGTGTACACAATGAACATTGTGCAACCCCCCCCCCCCCCCCCCACATTGGGGGGGGGCACGAAAAAATCTATGTATCCTAGGGGGGGCTTCACCGAAAGTATTTGAGAACCACTGCTCTAAACTGTGATCCTCTACCAGTTTGACACTGGAAGTTTAGTCATGCCCACAATAGTGACCCTAGAATAGATCAGTTTAACTAAACTTCATGTATAATAAACATATTTAAAGCATTTGCATTGTTTACATTAAAAATAAATAGAAAAAGAAAATGATATTAGACGCTGCTCAAAGGAGAGTTGTGTTGTTTTTTTTAACAGTCCTGCAGGCATCATGTTGGTGACCCCCAACCTACAGAAACTAAAATGCACTGATGTTAGTAACTTTAATGCACTCATGGTGAGTGTCAAAGTTTTAAAATAAAATTAACATTTGTTAATTCTCAAAGCCTTCAAGTAAAACAGTTTCTTTCTATCCTTTCATTTGTACCAGTTTCATCATAGCCCAGGGTTATGGGAGGCTGCTGCTCATCTCCATCAGTCTGTAGGTGGGAGGAGGGAAGATGCTGGACGGGTCACAGTCCATCACAGAGACACGAGACAGACACCAAAAGGTAAGCCACCCCACCACCCCAACAATCAATGAGATCAAACAGAATAAATGAGTGGGTGACTGTTTGTCCTCACAGTGTAAACTGACCCAAAAACAGCTAGGTGTGTTTGTGCTGTACTGGACAAATGAAACAAGCCACATTTGAAAATTTGTATGAATGTTTTCAGTTATTTTTGAATGGCTTTAAAACGTCTTCATGTTCATCAGCTGAATCAGCCACCTAGGTCTAATAGAGCTAACCTGAGCCACGGCAGCGCTCTCATCCATCAAATTACCAGTAAAATTGGGTTTGAACAACTTGACATATGAAGTCAACACAATGAATAGACATGTAATGACCCTAACATTTGTCAATAGCAAAAATACTGTTGTGCTTTTTGGACTCAGGGGGAAACAATCAAGTTCACAGGTAATTTCCTTTTCATGAAAATCGATTTCCTGGTAGAAAAAGCAACACTTTGGCCATGGATTAATAAAAACATTACTAAACATGAAAGCCTCTCTCACATCAGACCTCCTCTGCTGGAAGAGGTTACACATGCTGACTTTTAAAGAAAAAGTTCAGATTTTGAACTAATCTCTTTCTTATTTATTTATTTTGTTTGTCATCCATTTATGGGGGAACTGTATTACTCTCATATCCATTCAGAAAGCACAGTGAACCTGCATGAGGCCACGTCGATTAAAACATTTAGGTAAATTATGCATTAGCAGTTGCTCTTACCTGGGCTGAATCTTTTTGGACTGATGATTGTAGCTTGAATTCAGCACCCCTTCATCCTTCTTAAAGCCAGTCTCTTTTTGTTTCCCCCCTGAACAGAAGCACTTTGAAGTGAAGGCAAAGGCAAATATAAAAAGAGTGAGTGTCCTCTGTGAAGAGGTGCCTTTTGGTTCGGACTATTCCCCCGTCTCTCCTGGCCTCAGGCCTGCATGGCAGCCTACCTCCAGTGGCTGGCAGCCTGGCACGTCCCATATATCCAAGAGACATAGATTACCTTCTAATGCTTTGAAGACGAGGCATGTAAAGAGGACAAAGCAGAAATCAACCCCCAATTTGATGGTATAAAATCCTAATGTGGTTAAAATAAAAGGCTCTTTATTCAGAACACACCTTGCCTCAGTGTGAGGCAGCTGGGCCTCTCTCGGGTAGCTAATGTGATTAGAGCTAAGCTAACAGCATGCAGCAACACTCAACCAGGTGTGTAAACTCATTGCAAAGACAGTTCTTAATTCCTGCTTTTAGTTGTGACTAAGCTCAGAAAGTCACTCACTTTTATGATTCACCGACTGAGAAACTTTGAACCAACGTAAAAAGACAATTAGTCTGTGATCACAAACCAGAATTGGTTGTTTTGATGCTGCTTCTGTAACGACCAGAGAAACAATAAAATAAATCTTTACTTGAACACAAACTCCAGTAAACAGGTTAACATCCTACACACCTACACCAGACACTTTATAAGTACAATGTACTGTTACTGGGTTCAGCCCACTTCCTCGTCAGAACCACTTTAATTCTTCATGTTATAAATTCATCAAGGTGTTGTAAATATTCCTCAAAGGTTCTGGTCCATATTGATATGATACCATCAACAAGACCTTTAAATCCACACTACTGCTCACTGGATATTTTCTCTTGCAGACATTCTTTGTTACCCAAGGTTGTGAGTTCAAATCCTTGTAGATCTGCAGTTTCTGAAATTCTCTTTCTTCTTCATTCTGATGCTCAGGTTAAACTTCTGCAAGTCATCTTCACCATGTCTAGATGACTAAAGTTGCTGCCATGTGATTGGCTGAGTGGACATTTGTGTTAAAAAGCTATTGGTATAGGTGTACCCAATACCTCATCTAAGGCCAAGATGGCGCCTGTACTCAGCGTGCCTCTTGCTGCTTTGCCCTTCTATCGTTTAATTATGTTAGGTTGTGCTATCAGCCTTAATGTTTAAAGTCTTTGTGTCCATTGCATGGTCTTATGATCGTCAGGCTTTATTCCACATTAAAGCATTAATGGAGATGAAATTTTCATGCTGGGAGAGCTATAAGAAAACTTTCCTTCCTCTTGTTGTGTGCTCCTCAAACTCACCTGAGTATCTGCTGCTGTTCCCTGTCCGGCGGCCTGGAAGTGTCTGATTCAAACCAAGGAGAAGAGGTTGCAGAGCTGGCGTCCAGCTTTGGCAGAGGAAGCTACTCCAGATGGGTTTTTTCAGCCCTTGTCTCAAGGATCCTGTCCACCACCTGAGATTAGTCCTGTTGATGGGGTCGGACGCCCGTGATCGTTATATGGATCTGCGCCTGCGGCTGGAAGTGATTTGGAGCCGTCGTGTGCGGTGCCGGACCTGTCGGCACCACCCGACCCCTCGTCGTTTCTGACGCGTCTCCAGATATCTACAGTCTGTAACCCTATTGTCAACCTGCAGTAACACTGATTCACCTTCATTCATCTAGGTCCCTGCTAAACGCTCGCTCAATCCCAAATAAGGTTTTTATCCTAAATGACTACTTTGACAGTTGGAATTTGGATTTTATGTTTCTGATTGAAACTTGGCAGAAATAAAATCATTTTGTACATGTAAATGAACTCTGTCCTGCTGGCTCTGCGGTAAATTCAACTCCTCGACTGGATTGCCGCGGCATTGGACTCGCTGCCATTCACCGGGACGCCTTCTCCTGCAGAAGGATTCCAATGAACTTCTCATCATTTGAGTTATATGCTTAAGATTGGGTCAACTGAAATATTTTATTGTATACTAATCTACCACCTTCATGGTAAAAATGGAGATTTTTAAATGAGTTTAGTGATCTTTTAACTTCCATTTTTCAGTTGGAGAAAGTTGTAATTGTTGGGGTTTTAGTATTCATCTTAATGCTTCTGGATACATGACTATGGATTTTTGATCTCTTACAAGTTCTTTTGGTTTTATCCAGCACATTTCCAAGCCCACCCACAATAAAGGTCATACTTTAGATTTATTGTTTTTTTCTTTGGGCTTGGATGCTTCACATCTGATTATTGAGGATATTCTGGTGAGTGACCACTTTATTCAATCTTAATATTCCCTCTGATTCCACACCAATGAAATACAGGTTAAAGAGGCATGGTGACTCAAGAATCTATCACAAAATGTTCTGCTCTGTTTGATCCTAGCTCAGTTAATCGGTCTGACTGATGATGTTGAGACCTCAATTTTATTTTTAAATACAAAGGATTCTAGTTGCACTGGTCAAATTGGTCCACTCTCATAAAAGGTCAAATCCCTGGATGACTTAATCTGTCAGAACCTTGAGAAGGGATTGTCAAAAACTAGAACGCCTTTGGAAATCTTCTAATTTAGAGGTACGTAGACTTCAACTGAGGAATCTTAGATTTTCTTTAAATGATGCCATAGCAAAAGCCAGAACTGATTACTTTTCTCATCTCATATCTCTAAATAAGAAAACCCCCACATTTGTGTTTGACACTGTTGCTTCTATGTAGGTTCCAGTTTTTACAATATCTGATGCTAATACCTTTCTAAATTATTTTATAGATAAGATAAATGTCTCTCTTTCAAAATTCATTTACCCTGTTGTGTTGAGAGTCCTTCTCATAACTGGTCAGCTTTTAGGGACACTAAATGATGTGTTTAAAGCAACATTCCACAACTTTTACACCTTAAAATTATGCTTTTTTGTAAAGTTTTTGCGTCATAGTATTATCTATTATGCTCATTTTCATACCTGTGATAGTGTTGGGGGGTCCCACGTCTGTTTACTGCGCTATACAGTTTTTGTGCATCGGGTAGCGACGGAAGTACTGACTGGGTGTCGTTTTACGGCAGAATATGGCAAGCCAAAGGGATAAAAAAGTGTGCATTCTATGCCGAAGGGGGCAAAAACTCACGTGTTCTAAAAGCGAGCATTATGTCCGCCAAAACGCGCATCTTGAATGAGCGTTTTGGCGGACATAATGCGAATTTAGAACGCACATTTTTTTATCCCTTTGGCTTGCCATAATTGTATAACGTAGACTCGCTGTAGCAGCGGCAGATTCACCAAGGAAAGCTAGAAATCCCTTATCAGAGGAATATAGGAAAAGAAAAGAAGAACGTGATAGAACAAGAACAAAGACCAGAGTTAATATTGGGCCATCTTTTCCTCGCTGGAGAGCTCTTTTAGAAAGAAAGGCATGAACTACGGACTCTAACCTAGCTGTACTGCTAATGGCTAGGTAAGTAATAAATTATTTCACCGGGGTTATTGTGTTTGGTCGGGCATAAAGTTGTTATACAGTCCTGATAAAACTATTTATTCAATGTGTGGAGGTGGAAAAGTTTGTTTTTGCTGTTTTGCCTGACATTAGGAACGTAAACATGCCTCTTATGCCCGAGAGAGAGATTTAATGTTACGACAGTGACGTTGCGCAGCAAGCCTCTAGAGGGCGACAGAGACCATATAACTGCAAAGTTGCGTAATGCTGCTTTAATTTATTTCATAGGATTAAAATTGCAATGTGCCAACATGATGTTCTCCCTGCATCTCTGTTGAAAGAAGTGTTCCACCTTATTGGATCCTGTGTTACAGACATTTTTAACACTTTGCTTGCAACCAACGTGTTTCCTACTTCATTTAAAAAAGCAGTAGTTGAGCCCATTCTTAAGAAGCCAAATCTTGACCCTTCACAGCTGCAAAATTTTAGGCCCATCTCTAAGCTACCTTTCTTTTCTAAACTCTTGGAAAAAATTGTGGCTGAGCAGTTAAATGATTTTCTGGAGACCCACTCAATCCTGGATGATTGTCAATCAGGATTCTGAAAAAATCACTCGACAGAAACAGCTCTGCTGAGTGTGTCCAGTGACATGCTGATGGCTGCTGACTCTGCTGAATTTAGTTATCTGCTTGTTGGATCTCTCTGCTTCATTTGATACTGTGGATCATGGCATTCTGATAAACAGATTACGAGATGTTGCCCGCCTCTCTGGAGTGGTTTTAAACTGGTTTTCATTTTATCTTTCTGGCAGAAGTTTTAGTGTTCCCATAAATGAGTTGCAGTCTGAACAAAAGCCTGTCACGTGTGGGGTACCCCAGGGTTTGGTGCTTGGACCAATTCTTTTTCTTTTATATTTGCTCCCCCTCAAGCAAATTCTCAGTAAGTTCAGTGATCCATCATACCACTTCTATGCTGATGACATTCAGTTGTATTGTTCCATAGGTTCAAATTAGTTCCATAAATTATCTGCACCAATTACCTGCCTATCTGAAATCAAGCAATGGATGAATAACAATTAAGTTTGAATGCAGACAAAACAGAGGTTCTCATAGTTGCACCAGACAAGGAAATCCCTGGTATAAAGCAGCACCTAGGTTTCTTTTGTCCAACCCTTTGTACAGAACCTAGGTGTTACATTTGATTCTGCAATGTCTTTTGAACAACATTGTAATCAACTCATTAAAAAACTGCTTTTTCATCTCTGGAACATCTCCAAATTAAAACCTTTCATTTCCAAGTCTGATCTGGAAATGGTCATTCATTTTCACTTTTGCTTCCTGTGAATTTTAGTTTTTAAACTCATATCCTTAACTTTTAAAGCCTTACCTGCAAATGTAAACTCCCGAACGTAGCCTGAGATTGGAAGGTCAGATGTTCCTGGTGGTCCCAAAAAGCAGCCTAAAGTCCCTTGGTGATTGCTCCTTTAAAGCTATGGCTTCGAGGCTGTGGGACACTCTTCCTCTCTCTCTCTCTTCAGTGTTGACCTTCAAGTGTTGATTCCTTTTGCGTGTTTAAAAAAACTTAAAAACTTGACTTTTCAAACTTGCTTTTACTTAATTTTATTGCTTGCCTTGTTCTCATGTTTATTTTCTTGTATTTGATTTTAATGTGAAGCACCTTGTGATTTTTATCTGTGAAAGGTGCTATACAAATAAAAGTTACTTATTTACTTACCTCAAACTCAGCTCCTCTACCAGAGACCTGGGAGACCTTCAGGGCTCTTATCAATATCTTAGCTGTTCCAATAAATGCATTATTCTAGAGAGATCTCTGAGGCTGTTCCTGGAATCTGATGGAACCATTGTCCCAGATATCTGGTTTGTGGGTGGGGTGATTTTGTCACTTGATTGCAAGATGGATGGCCGGAATCGAAGGTTTGAACATATAAAATGCCATGCTGGTTCAGATGTTGACAAAATTAACAGGACAATCTAACACTCATGAAATGAGAGAACTAGAGACTGTTGGGACGCTACTTTGTCAATGCTTTTCTTGGTCCATCAGTGGACCATTTGGTGGTTGTGAAGTTATTTTTTAGACAACCTTTACAGCTCTACCACAGAACAGTTCTTAAAGATCAACAGTGCAGTTAAGACTTGAACACAACAAAATAAAGCCCATCTGTGACACGGCTTCATCCTGACTCACACCTCACCTTTTCTTTCCAGGTAAGAAGTTCAAACTACTCTAGCCAGAAAGGTTGAATGTTCTCTCTACAACCGGAGTCAGCTTGTTGCTGCTGGGTTACTGTAGTGACATAATGAAAAGCAATTATGTGGATCCATGTTACTCGCACAAAAACATACTTATGTTTAATATAATAATTTTGCAATTTCTCCAGCAATTAAGCTCTGGTGGTTATATTTTAAGTTTCTCATTTATAAGAACTTTACCAATAAATCTTATTTTTTGTTAAAAAGAATCTTAGAAGGCTGTTTTTTCTAATGTTCATCAGAATTTTTTTAAAAGTGATTTAGTAATGTAATTTATAATCTTACTGCTGATGAGTTTGTACTCTGTCAAAAATCACTTAAGGAAAATACATTTTGATTGGAAAAAATCCGCCAAAAACGAGCAAAAAAACCAAAACATTTACGTTAATTTAAAAAAATCCAATGCTCAATAATTGTCCTCTCATTTAAAACCAAACATTCACTGGTAATGTTCAGGTTTTACAAATACAATTAAATATTTCATCTCAAAGTTCCAGGGTTCTGAACTGTAATACTGTGTATTTTATATAAATTATGCACAATTGATTTAAAGGAAATGCTATAAAAGAGACAGTTGTTTTGTTTGGGTAATTTATTATAAAAAGCAAAAAAAATCTGATTTTTGAGAACAGGAGCTGAATTGGAGGGGAGAAATCAGGATAGATGGGAATGACTGCTGAGGAATTGTCACAGCTTTATTTGAGAATCCTCAGGTTTGAACATTATTCAGACTTCCCTGAAGAGGGAATGCTGGAGATTTTCCTCTGCACTGATCAAAATGTATCTGAGGCATTGCGTTTCTTTGTGACATCAGGCTGCATTTTAAACATTTATCAAGATCTTCCCTGCTGGTCACAGATTTGTCAGGATTTTGCTACTAGACTGACTTCCTTTAAAGGGCTGATTATGCTGGTTAAATAGGAGATGTACTCCGTTTCTCTGGTTTACGGAGGGGGAGGTGGACTAGGGTATGGGGAGTAGTTTTTATTTTATTTTTTTGCCTAAAGGGAATCTAGAAACTTCTGATTAAACTTCAGCATCAACAGAGTAGATGGAGAAGAGGAGCACTGGGGAACATTCATGAGCTCCCTTCAAAGCAGTATGCAAATCACAAACAGAGCCTTCAGACTCGAGAAGCTCCAAGAATACTTTGAGAATCTAACATTACAAGCCCAGCTGAAGCAGATTTATTTACTGATTTTATGATCGAATGCCTCCGAAACCTTTTAAACAGCGATGAACTTTTTTTTAAAGTAACTTTTGTTTTAAAAATATTTTGGTAAATATCCAAAATATAAACAGTTTAAATACTAACTTGGAATTTTAACTCAAAGGAAATATAAGATTCCTTCTAATGACAAAAGACATACACATAGTAAATAACCATGGTTATGATCATTTAATAGAATAAAATAACTAGTGACAAAAAGTTTTAGAGAAATGACAGAAAAGTGGAATCACCATAAATAGCACTAAAAAGCAGGACTTTATGTATCCATAAAGAATAAATATGAACACTGATAGATCCACCCTCCAAAATAAAACAAAACAAACTGGGACGAGCGCACATGGAGGAAGAGCAAGATGCGCTTTTATTCTTCACAACCCTCAAAATGTTAAAACAGCTTTATAAAAGCTGGAAACTATCAGAAGTTTACCTGAAGATAGATTAACAAAACATATAATTATAACAGGTGATATCAGCCTACTCTACTCAAATAAAACAAGATCAAAGGTCAGTTTATATAAAGATTTCTCTCAAAGATAGTAAATGAAAAACAATAATAAAAAGAGCTCAACAAGAATCTGATAAATGGAAAAACCTCAACCTCACAAAGATTAGTAAAGATCAGTGAAAGAAAACATGATGTTAACTCGCTCTACAATTAGTGCCAAGTCACAAGTCCATCAGCCAGCAGAGTCAGAGCTAACAGATGTGACCACAAAAGCAAACCGATCAAGCAGGTTAACAAACGTCAGTTATAACAAAACAAGCCAATGACTGAAAGTAACAAACAGAGAATCCTTCATTTATTTTAAATGTAAGGTGACCCAATCAGCAGAGGAGCAGTACCATTCCAGTTAGTGTCTGTAATACAGGCTTCATTAAACCAGTGTGCATGTTTGGAAATATGCACCAGAATACTCTGTTAGTTTCAAATGTAATGGAAGGACGTTTATATAGATGCATAGGGTTACGCACAATCGTGTATCGTTTTAATGGAAGTCTGACCAAACTCAACATTTCTGACACAGCTGAACATCACTTTGCCCATACCAGCTCCTCGTTCTTCAAAATACTGTCAAACAGACCAACATTTCCTCTGAATAAGGAAACTTTGTTTAGAGCTTCAAACACAAGCAGATACAGGTCTGCTATGCTTCACTGACTGAACTATACACAACAATTTCTGATCAAATCTCTATATTAGACAGTCCACGCTGCTAGCGCCATCATGCACCGATGTTCTAGAAGAGGTGGGTGGTCGACCGACTAAATGTGTGATATTTTCTCTCAAACATAGACGGCAGATTGACCATCGAGGGGGAGTGGTGTGCCTGTAAAAGAAAGAAAAAAAAAGAATAGAATAAATAGAAATACAATAAATGTATAAACCCTTAAGAAAATTTTTAAAAGTTAATTGCTTGGAAAGATGGCTTGTTAGAAAGTTCTGGCTGCTATCAAAGAATTTGGCAAAGAATGTTATTTAAAATGACTTTAAATTATTTTTAAAGGAGGAAGAATCTCAGCAGGGTCTTAAATAGCCTTAGTTCAGTTAGTTGTAAAAACCTAATAGAGAAGGGACGTAGACTGCTAAAGCCGGGCGTACACTGCGCAATTTTTGGCCGACTTTGACCCGCTTTTTCTCTCCAAATGTACCAGAACCACCAACACAGCACATGTGTCAACATGGCTGCCAGGTATTTCTATGTCCATACACGTCGTCTCTTTATTTTTACATTTTTCTCCACACACAATAGAAAGGATCGTCAAGAAAGCGTGTCAAATAAAACAGATCTCAAAACATTCATTTACTTCCACTTTTTCGTCTTCCCCTGTGTGTTTTCCTACAAGTACAGC
Source organism: Aphyosemion australe (assembly GCA_006937985.1). Lineage (NCBI taxonomy): Eukaryota > Metazoa > Chordata > Actinopteri > Cyprinodontiformes > Nothobranchiidae > Aphyosemion > Aphyosemion australe. Next base: position 2,089,737 of record SSNS01000056.1, on the reverse strand, counting down.
AAGCCTGAAGGACAACAGACAAAAATAACACAAGTCTCCATGTTTTCAGACTCGAAGGTCTGACATGTTGTGTAAAAACGACTATTTTTTAGGTCCGACATGTTGCTACCACACGTACAGTGTGAGCAGTCATATTGCATCCGAGCATTGGATCGTACAGTCTGAGAACATGACTCGTGATCTTTGGTCTGCGAGAAAGTCGTACAGTTTGAGATGGAGCTGAATGCTACAAGGGAAAAAGTCGCAGTGTATGCCCAGCTTATGTTATTTATCTCAATTTACTTTGAATTGATAGTTCTTTTTTGCAGTGGGGTTACAAAGTACCTTTGTGAAATTAGAGAAATTCTGCCTTTCCATGCTTTTACTGCTAAACAGTTTAACAAAACACTCAAAAGTGACTTGGCATGTTTCTGACACTAGTTTGGTTTAAAAAGGATTGCAAAGCAGAAACTACAAACACAGGTCAGCTACACCTCTACACTGATCCACTGGACAACAACATTTAGGAGCATAAATCATAGCACAATAATTAAGGCATGTGCTTTGTAGGAACTCGTGTTCCATCAAAGAGCGATCTCAACAGCAAAATGAAACCAAAGACCCTGCAAAACATCTCCAGCTATGGCATCCTTTATTGTTAGTGAATTTTATTTGCACAAGTGATGTGGCTCTAATGTCAGCTCAGCATTGCACAACAGCAATCTGCAGGTGATGGTTTTCATAACCACTCCATAGTGGGACAAATAGTCCTCATAATATTCATAGTCTTAGAACCGTTTGGTTCAATAGTACCTGGACAGAAAGAGTACTTCGTAAGTACTGGCTCTAAAATCTCTGATAAACTAGAGCCCTTGAGACGTACATCAGGGACAAACATCACTTAACAAAACAAACTGTCCCCAGTTTCCTTTTAGAAAGAAGAAACTTTCTAGAGTGAAGCCTTAAAGTCAAGCCCAACTTTAACATTTAGCATCCAAACTGAGGCTATTTGAGGTGAATCATATTTTTTCTCCGATGAATAATTTCTCTGTACTTTAAGCTTAGAACTTGGGGTGAACTTGCTTAACGATGAACTTTTGGGACAACTGGCAGCTAAATGATTTCTACTTATCATTAACATCACCTTCTCTAAAATAATGTACTTCAAATGATTTGAAAGTGGCCTCGTGGCCCATACTTTATTAATCGGCAACAATTGCTTTTGTAAGATCAATGGTGTTTCTTCCTTGGCACAGTTAAACCATGTTCCAGATAAGCATAGTGTCAAAGACTTCTGTTTTAACAAGAAACTCACAAAACACCTGGATTTATTTGACCCTTAAATTTATTTTGGAAGTGGAATTCATTATTTTACACTTTTCTTAATTTAAATATCTTGAACACAATAAAAATTGTTATCAGAGCAGCTCTGCTGTATCAATATTAGCCTCACTAAAAAAGACAAACCACCTTTACCAATACAGATACCTGCAACTCTCCAGAAGGAACATGTACACTGCATAAACCCTACAGGTGTTTTATTAAAGGTGCCGTTTATCTCGGTTCTCTGTGTTAAAGCACAAATCATAGAAATGGGCTTTTTTACTGCCAGTGTCACACGGAAGTGGTTTCACAACAAACTGAGAAAATCCAAATGTGTTAGAAAGACAAGAGTCACTAGATCAATTGCATTTCTTGCAGAAATGCGTTTGAATGCTGCGTTGCTGGAATCGAGAGCCGAAGCTGCCGAATAACTGAACTGAAGCTGAAACTGAGCTCAATTGTCAAAATGAGCTGAACGTAGTTGAAGAATTAGGATAAAAAATAACTAACATTTTAAAAAGCACAAACAGTAGATGAAGAATGAAGAAAAACATCTTAAACAGCAGAAAACGAAAATCTCTGAACACAGTTTAAAAAACTCCACAGCTGAAAAGTTTTAAATGGGGTGTGTTTGAGAAGGAATAGATTAATAGTTTAATTTTCACAATGAGCTGAACTTTGAATTTAGCAGCGTCTGCTTGATTCTGAAACTGATAGCTGAACATGCCTTGGAACTGGAGTGAAGTAGAAAATTAGTTCAACTGTCAATGTTAGCAGAATGAAATTAAAATTAAACTGTTAAAAAGAGCAGAAATTGAACTTTGAAGTTTCAAAATTCTCTCGACCAATCAGAGAGCAGGAATGGTGGACGGCTGGCTTCCTCAGACCAAGCCGAACGTTTTGGTGTATAACATGCCTGGGTGCGTAATTCTGTTAACCTGGAATAAGCCTCAAGTCTCTCAACCAATCAGAGAGCAGGAATGGTGGACGGCTGGCTTCCTCAGACCAAGCCGAAAGATTTGGTGTATAACATGTCTGGGTGCGTCATTCTGTTAACCCGGAATATGCCTCAAGTCTCTCAACCAATCAGAGAGCAGGAATGGTGGACGGCTGGCTTCCTCAGACCAAGCCGAACGATTTGGTGTATAACATGTCTGGGTGCGTCATTCCGTTAAGCTGGAATAAGCTTGAACTAAGTTTGAAATGATCCAAACAGTTATTAAAAAAAATAATTGTTTCAGTGTTAGTATACATATTTAATTGTTTAAATGATCCAAAAATATTGTATAAATAATTGAATGAAGAAGAGCATTTAGGCTGAAGTATAAAATGAGAATAATTATGTGTAGTTCAGCTAGAAAAGTTGCATGTAAGTTGAAATGTTTGAAATAGTTTAAAGAGAAGAATGATTAATTTGCCACAGGTGTGATTTGAACCCGGATCTCCTGCATGAAATCCCTCCAACTATGCCACTGAGCTAATACTCTGGCTGAAAAGTACGAGTGGATGTCCTTATGTAAGATTGATCGAAGAAGAGCATTTAGGTTGAAGTACAAAATGAGAATAATTAGGTTAAGTTAGGCTTTAAAAGTTGGATGTAAGTTATTTGACATTGTTTAAAGATCAGAAATCATAGATCAGAATCATGAAATTGCCCATGGTGGGATTTGAACTCGGGTCTTCCGCATGGGAAGCCTCCTACTATCTCACTGAGCTAACACTCTGGATGAAAAAGCACAGGTGGATGTCATTATGTAAAGAGAAGTTGGGCTCTGTCATGCAGCCCTTCTTGTGACTGAGTTAGAAGACAGGACTCCTCGGCTCGTTAGCGATTGTAGCAGAAGAACCGTTAGAGTTACAGCAAAAACAAAGACATCAACTGAAAGCTGACAAAAATACCTACTGTTTTATACAAAAATCATGTGTGNACTCAAACATATAGAGCCACTTTTGGACCATTCTTTCACTTGAAATGAAGCAGTCTGCCCCTCCTTCTGCTGCTCACTGCTAGAGTGGTGTTGTGTTTCCTCAACTGTTTTCATAAGCACCAAAAACTGGCTTACAGCCACAATACTTTGAGTAGACTGATAAATTATAGCTCAAAATGTAGGTATATCTGTCAGCTATCATTCAGTGCAAGTCTCAATTTCATGAGATTTACTGTTCACCCAGGACAAATCCTGAAGCGGCACAAAGTCACTTCTGAGCTCCTATCTTTCCCAGTCATTTTGTGGTGACGTTTCCTGAAAGATCCCAAACTGTACCTAAAACTTAAACTGTGATTTTAGAAAAACTGTAAAAGATATCAAGACACAGAGTCATCGGCAAATAGATGAAAGTCTTGTGACTTGTTTAAACTTTAAATGAAGTTTTTAGGTTAAAGTATGCTGAAGTAGTTAACTCTCAAAGAGATGAATGGTTTGGCCAAAAGTTTTGAGAATTTTAAGGGCTTTCCATTCATTTCAATGGGAAAATAATAATAGAAAAAGCTGAATATTTCAGAAACGGTTGAAGATATCAATACCAAAAGTCATTCCCGGAATGACCTGAACGAGCTGAACGGTTTGATACCAAACTTGTTGAAATAGCTGAAAAATTGTTGAAGAAGAAGCGGTCCAAAAAAGTGTACGGAATACGGAAGAATAAGAAGAAGAAGAAGAAGAAGAATAATAAAGAGAAACAGGAAAACAATAGTTTGAATGCTTGCAGCATTCAAACTAATTATTAAAGACTGAAGTTGGTCAGATTAAACTAGATTTCTTTAAAGCCCACTAGCACTCACCTTGTGAATATGTCCAGCTGGTGGCCTCAACTCCCACCACCAATTAGTAGCCCAGGTAAATTAAACTGAACCACTACTCCAAATCAACCCTTAAAATCTCTGCCCTTTCTAGATTAGAGCCAATTGCCAGCAGTCAGAAACACTCTTATGGCTTGAAAGTTTTCATTCCCTTTAGATCCAGTGAAGCTCTAATTTGAGCTGAGGATATCCTTGTTTGATCTATCTTTGTTGCAGGGTCTTAGCTTCTAAGGAGTTGATCTGGGACTAGAAATGCACCAGTGGTGTTTGGATGTTAAAAAACAAATTGTTCAGGGTGAGGTTTACTTTTAGATTAGAAATATCAGTGCACCCTTAGCTAGGACTAGAAAACAGTTATATTTGCTCACATGAGACTCCAGGACTGAACTCAGCGATGGTTTATATCAAAGTCTCTCTGCGAGGACTGGTCAGGACAGCCTGGCGTGGGTCCAAAGGTACTGTAGGATTCCTGTATGACTCAGAAAATGTCCTGATTTTGACATCAACAGGCTGAGGGCCTGGGGGTCTTGACTGGTGAGCTACAGAGGGCAGAGGTCTGGACACATCATGACTAGACTTTGGCTGGGACATTTGGAGCTGGATGGAACTTTGGACTGCCTGAATAGATGCGGCTATGGGCCGGGTCAGAGAGGTGGATTTCTGAGGACTGGGAGGGTTTACATTAGGTTGGATGGTAATTGGCTCATGAGTGTTGGAACTGGGTGGCTGAAAAACGTAGCAGTGGTTGAAGTTGAGGAATTTGCTGGATTCTGGGTCAATCTGGAAGGAGGGGCTGTGGGCGGGGCTTTTGGCTGGTGTACAGGGAGTACGAATACACACAGGAACCCTGGTTCTGACAGGGGTTTGGTCCAGAGAGTTAGAACGCTGCACCACAGCACTGGTTATGGCAGAACCGTTCAAACTGAATGTGGAGGCAGAGCGAGACATCTGAAGTACAAGACAGGAGGCAGACACATGGAGCAGATGTGTAAAAATCATTAATAAGACTGGGACAAGAATGATTAAAAATATCAGTCAATACTTGGTCAGTGGACTTTTGGCTTTCATAGACAAATCACATAATTGTACTGTTGACTCGTAATATGTCCTTGTATGTCTCAACACAAGATATTTAGCTTTCCAAAAAGAGTTGAATATTAAGAAAATGTCTATCCTTGTAGAAATAAAGGAGTGCTCTTAGTTTCTGTTTATGTACACTATCAATATCTAAAATGACACAATACTTGTAAGCCTACTTTTTGTGGTGGGAATGGAACAACTGGTACAAAGTGAGCTGTGGAACTGAAAAACCAGGGCTAACCCAGCACAAACCAGCTGGACCAGTGCTTTTGTCAGAAGTTGGAGGCAGGGTAAAAAACAACAATTCAAGATGTCCAACATTTCTCTATTTAAAATCCTTGTTTTATTGATTTCACGTAATAGTCTAATTGTCTGAGATTTTGAATTTGGCATTTTCATCAGCTGTAAGCCATAATCGTCAAAATGATCACAAATGAAGGCTTGAGACATCTGGCTTTGCACATAATTAGTCCATCTCATATATTAGTTTAACTATTTAAGTTGAATTACTGAAATTAATGAACTTTTGCACCATATTCTAATTTTTCAAGTTTCACCTGTAAAAGGGATCACAGCACCAAAGATGACAGCTCTTACTGTCTCCTCTTTTAATATCACTAGCTATCTTTTGGCAGAATTGTGTTATTCAGCCACATTTAGGTGTTTTTCTACCCTGGAAAGCCACCCTATATATGTATATATAGCCTGGCCACAATCCATAGGGAAAGCTCAGTTGTGGGGTGGAATCTACGATTGTCTTTCAAACTGTCCTTGCAAGCCATTGGACAATAAACAATGTGATGTACTCACTGCTACGTAGCTCTCGACTCAAAGAAAAGCCCAAGTCTAAAGAGTCCAAAGTTAATACCAAAGCTGTTTCAAACGAGCCGTCGCCATCTTTGTTGTTTTGCTCTGTCGCTTCATCCCACCCGCCAAACCGTTAGAGCGCTGTGACTGGCCCGCCATACTAATAGAGCGCTGTGACTGGCCCGCCATGCTAATAGAGCGCTGTGACTGGCCCGCCATACTAATAGAGCGCTGTGACTGGCCCGCCATGCTAATAGAGCGCTGTGACTGGCCCGCCATGCTAATAGAGCGCTGTGACTGGCCCGCCATACTAATAGAGCGCTGTGACTGGCCCGCCATACTAATAGAGTGCTGTGACTGGCCCGCCATACTAATAGAGTGCTGTGACTGGCCCGCCATACTAATAGAGTGCTGTGACTGGCCCGCCATACTAATAGAGTGCTGTGACTGGCCCGCCACCAGACTGGTCCAGGCTGCTGAGGCTCTGATGGTGCATGACTAGATCGACATGCAGAGCAAAATCATTTTGCTTCTGCTACTGTCTGTCTAGATTTCTAGGCTGTTTTTCAGCATGAAAGGTCAATTTAAGGTCAAAGGTCAGATAAGTTTCTGGTTTTCTGGTAAAGAGCAGATATCATTGTTCTTTCATGATGAAACTGCAAAGCAACCCCAGACCATCACACTACCACAGTCATGTTTGGCTGTTGTATGAGGATGTTTTAAAGCTGTTATGGCAAATCTGCAAACAAGCTAGGTTTTAAACGCAGCACTCCCCCCTCCCCTTGGGTATCTTCCCTGAAATGCTTCTGCCAGAACCGGAAACCTGCGATGCCAGAGGAAACGAAAGAGCGCTAAACACCAGTCACCGTTTTCTAGGTCCAAACGTCTTTTGTTGTCCGTAACTTCAAATGGTGTTTATCTTTTTGGGACTCTGGTAGTTTGTCCTAAAGTTGAAGTGGTAGCAGCCGGCTGTTTCGCCTTCTCTGATGTTATTGAGCGGAGAACCTCTCTCACCAGTGGTGTTCTGTTGCTAAATACGCGAGTGTTTAATGAATGGAGGACCCAGGGAAGTGTGGCAGTTCGGTGAGACAGACAACCAGATGGTTTAAAAGTTGCTTTCGGTCCAAGCTGTTATTGATGGAGGTTTTTAGACAAATGCTAGAGAACCATTTAATTATTTTTTTTTATCTCCACCATATATTTATAGCTCTACTATGTTAGAATGTTGTTAAGAGACATGAAAAAAAATGTTTAAGCTAATTTGTTTTCCAAATTTGCCTTTGCAGCTTTAATGTGGCTTTAGGTTTAGTGTTAGTTTTATTCCAGATGTAATGGGACACACATTCCAAAAGATTCTGCTTTAGTCAGCCCACAGAACGATTTTATTTTGGCAAACCGGCGACGGGCCTCTGTGTTGTTATTGGTAAGCAGCGATTTTGGCCTTGGAGCTCTCCCATGATGCCATTTTTGCAGCTAGTCAAACTGAACTCAGCTTTCCAAATGATGTGGTTTATCACAGTTAATCATGGTTTAATAAGGGGACATTTACATTTTTTAATTACATAGGGCTACCTTGTTAGGATAATATTTTCCCTTTAGTAAATAAAACCATCATTTAATAACTGATTTTTTGATTTACTCAGGCTATGTTTGTCGATTTGAAACATTTAAATGTGGCAAAAAGCTAAAATATAAGAAATCTGTAGGAAATATTTTTACAGCTCTGCACAAAAACACACAAAATTTCAGCAAAACCCAGAGAAAAAATATTTAAAATTCTTTCAGCAACTAGCTGACGACTAAAAGCTGGGAAGGATCATTGTAAAACTTGAGGAGCCACCAAATATAGCTTGAGGTGTTTTTTCTTCTAGATGAAAGTCCAAACAAAATAAAATTGGAGCTAAAGCTTTTTTGTTCAGACTTTTCCATTTTTTCAGGATATGTAAACATCAAACCAGAACAGAATCTTTATATGTCTGAGTGACATGATGAGACACACAAAATTAAAAACCACATGCAGTCATTTAAAAAGCAGCAATACATTATTAATAATAGTTTGACTTTTGGCTGATCATGTCCTCTGACTTGTGAAAACTTACGGCCAGCGTGGAGCTGCTGCAGACACGGTTTTCACAGCTCAGTCTTTTGCTTTTCTCATCTGGAGTATTGTTGGCCAAAAAGGCTCTCTGGATCACCCGTTTTGGGGTTTTGGAGAAAGAAAACGCCCTGGTCACCTAAAACGCACAAATGAGGAAAAATAAATGACTATTAGACATTTGAGTGAGACAAAGCAAATTCTCCATGGAAAGTGTTTGACTTTCATTTTAAGCCACACTCACAGAAACAGTTTGTCTTTGCAGCATCCAGACAACCTGTAGTTAATTCATTACCATTCTACATTATTTACAGTTCGTTCAAATAGAGAAGACTTTGCAAAATTCATGAGCTGCAGAATTCAAACATGACATTCTAATTTTGAAATATAATGAAGGTACCGGTAATTATAATTACAAAAGACAAAGAAATACAAGCAAAAACTTCTGATCATTTATGATTTAAGCATCCTATAATGAGAATGCTTGCAACTATCAGTGTGCATACATCATCATATGATTTTCAGATTCTGATAATTTTGTTTAAATCTAACATTAACAAGGCCCCCCTAACACAGAATATAGATACATGGATTTGCTTCATATCTATATTAAATATTAATGCTACGATTCTGGTTGTGACTATATTGTGGGAGTCACATGGTTACGTGCACTGTACTGCAGTACCCTTCTTTTTATGACATGTTCCGACATGTTTTAGTAATTTATGTTAAAGGACCCAGATCGTGCTATTTTAAATATTTTTATGTAAATTAGAAAGTTGAAAAAGGCGAGAGAAAAACTTCTGATCTGAGAAATTCTTCCTTAACACGTCATAAGGGGGAGCCTTCCTCCTCAAACCTGCATGTCTCCAGTGTCTGAGGCCTTCTGGGGAAACCAACCAATCAGCAAGCAGCTCATTATCATATTCATGTCCTGGCTGAGTGGGAGGGGTCAACAGCTCTTTTCACAGCAAGGCTGGTTTAGGGGGTTTAGAATGGCCTGTATCAGGGCTCCTGGGACAGATGAAAGCCAGAAGAACATTTCTTATGCTTTTTGGAGGCTCAAAGCTCTGATTTAGATTGTTGATTAACTGCATTCTAGGACCACTTTAAGAGATAATTCAGTCTATTCTGAAAAACAGCTGAAAACTAGCTTCATATAATCTTGTGTAGGATCAAATTTACAATTGGGTCTCGAAAACCGTGGTCCTGGATTTTGTCCTATCTGATGTCACCTGAATGAGTGGATTGGACAACATTTTCCTCTGCAAACACCTCTTAGACCATGACCCCACTGAACTCTATCTCTGGGAGTCATTTTCTGACAGCTCTCATTGATTTTTGCCTTCAGTTCCCTCTGAAAAGTTTTCTGTTTGACCTTCAAATATTTTCTCTCTTAGGGAATCCCAAACACTACAGTCCACTGGATCGCATTCATGAATGCAGGAACTGCATCCTCCAAATGTGAGATGAGATGTTGCTCCATCTTGCTGCAATATGAAGTCATCATCAGGATACTAACAGCAACATCTTTTCAGACTCAATCATAAATGTGAGCCCAAGCTCAATGGGTAAAAATAAGAAGCTGAAAATTTCAAGAAATATGCAGAACATTTGAGTGCTGAAGCAAGAAAATGTGCTTTAAACACAAAAAGAGCCCTGTATCTGGCCCACCCAATAGATGATGTAATTACATTTGCACAACCCTAGTTTAACTGCTATTACCTTTTTAGAGGTCTTCTTGATAGCTCTGGATGCTTTGCTCAGTGTGCTGTCCATATCCTTCGTGCTGACCTGCAGTGAGTCTGGGTCTGTGCACTGAATAAGATCCTCCTGGTTACAAGACGAAAAGTAACACACCAAAGTTAATATAACACATCTAATGCTGAAGGGTGGGATTGGTGCAGATAAAGATGGAGCTGTTGAGGAAAAAATTAACTACAATTTGAGGCGTGTAGGAAAATTCATATACAGTTTTAAATTTGTCTCTGCCCCTCACCCAGTGGAGGGTTTTTAACAAGCACAGCTCCATCTCTTTGGTATTCACAGCGCAGCACCAACCCGGTGAAAACGAATTAGAAATGCAGCTGTGCAGAGGCAGGCAGACTAGAGAACAGCATCGCCCCCTGCTGCTTCTTCTGATAACTACAGCTGTCAAGATTACAATACCTTCTGCATCATACCGACACGGCACCAATGTGTTTATCCGTCAGTACATGTGGCTAATAGTTACACCCCCTATTTATTAACAGCTAAAAATGTGATATTCTTCATTTTTTTAAAACCAAAATGAAGTAAAAGCTTTCATTTAGTGACGATTGGACATTATGTAAATTTAAACAAATAAAGAAAACTTTATATTTAACTTTGCTAAAGACATGTATTCATTTATTCTGTTGCTTTTTGTAGACTGATTCCAGCAGGTGGGTCACAGCTGAGTCTGCTGGCTGCTGAGTTTGGGTTGTTATCCTGCAGAGTGGTGAAATGCTGTTTCATGAGTTTGATGCATTTAGGTAAATTAGAACACAGAATAATCTGGTAAACGTCTGCATTATCACTGCTTCAGCCACAAATACATTCATTATGAAATTGTATTGTGTAGGATACATTAGGAGACATTGTTGTTTGTGACAAATGAACACATCTACATGATTAAACTATCTTTTTTTCCCTTTAATTTCAGAACTAAATGGATATTTGCTGTACCAGTCACATCCTTTCAAACTGTATTCAATTTATGGCATTTTTTAAAGCCAATTTAAATCAATTAATTAAAATAGCATTTTAGATTTGGCTCCAAACACTCACAACAAATATCAACCAAAAATGCTGTTTTTTTATGTATTTTGTCACATGCAGCTTTGCTCTGAATTTTGTCTCCATCATCACACACTTGCTCCACTCACGTCTTTAGTTTTTAAAAAGTTAGTGAATGAGAAAAAAATACCCTGACAGCATATATAAACACATTTCTATTATGTCAGAAATGACCCCTACGTGCTCTGTAGTGCAGCATCCTTTTCCTAAGCATCAACTCAAATGGAGAAAAAACAACATTTCATGCTCCGTGTCTCCCTGTTTGGACCTTCAGGCTCCCGTAGCAGCTCTTCTCTGCTTTTATAGCAGCAATAAATGTCCTTGTTTCTTCATGTGACTGTTTGATCATGATGGTAATAATTTTTGACACATTTCTTATCCTAAATAGTCCAGTAGTCTGTACTGGTATGGTCATTTTGGTCTCAGATTTACAAGTCTGCCATCTGTAGTCTCCTCCCAATATGAAATATGAACAGTGCTTCCCAACTAAACAAGTTATGATGTTAAATAGTAACAAATTCAACACTGACCAAAATAACCACAATTATATATAGCCGTGTTGGTGAGTTGTCTTCAGCTCTGAAGCTGAATTTTTCCATCTCCATTTAAATATTTATCAGGATTTCTCTCATTTGAGCAATGAGACAACACAAACTTGTGTCAGAACATTAATGATCACATGGTTTCCAACACTAATCACTAGGTCTAAAATGTTTTCTACTGTTCTGATGTAGGAAACAGACGTGTGACTGGATTCATCTGTTTTTGGACAGAAACAGTTCACATTTTGTGAAAATTCTTACTGTCAAAGACAGAGTAATGTTATTCCTTTTCATTTGCGTGTCAGACTTTGCACCCCCCGTGTGTGTGTTTGTGACTTCTCACCGCATCAGCCCTGCAGATGGTGTTGGCAACATGACGGCAAAGTGTACGCAGCCAGGCGCTTTTAACCATTTCCTCTCCAGCCAGCTGGAAGCTGAACAACAAGTTCTCCTGTTCAGTGGGAGGGCGAACCACCAAGGCAAATGCATTCGCACACTCTGAGGAGCAGAAGCAAATGAGAGTGAGAGGAAGACCGGGACAGCAGGCCGGGCAGACTATAACTAGGAGTGACTAAAATAAGCAAAGGAAAGAGAGAGGAAACAAAACATTGCTAGAAAAAAGAACTGCTGCAATGATCAGGACTGCTGTATTCTTGTAAAGAGACACAATAACTGTCAGAAAAAAAGCTCTTCCTATTCTCAAGTTTTCTATCCCAGATGTTCTAATCAGATCCATTTTTGGTTCATTCCTTTAAAATATCGAAATCTACTGAAATTCTACTTTCAAGGTCTGTGAGGGAATGAAAATATAAATAAAACTAAAGAATAACTTTTAATAAGGCATTTTTTTCCCTCCTGGTTTTGGAAAACTTTTCTTCACATGAATTATTTCCTTCATTTGATTGTTTAGATAAAATCATTGGGGGTGTCTGTATATTACAATACCTGGGAGGAACTTTTGACTCCTAAATCATTTTATTTCTATAATGTCAAACAAAAAGCATTAGTTTTAATTCAAATTTCAATTTTATATTTATCTAGTTGCATATGAGCATCAGCAAAAGATAATATTTCCAATCCAAATTCCCAACTTGAGTCTAAAGAATAATCCAGCCATGCACATTCCCAATTCCCACTGTCATATTTAACTTTCACAAAACACACTGAAAATATCATGTTGAAAACAAAGAACGCTTGGGAAAACAAACTTCCAGAAACATTTGTGCCGTTAGTTTAAAAATTTTAATGTTATTTCTTGATCTGCTGCTTGATGAAGAGCTACAAATGTAACTTTTAGGTTTCTGAATCTTGTTACCATCTGTGTCCTTCAGGTCCAGTACTCTCCGGATCTGAGACAGAGGCATCAGCGCTATGTGCTTCAGTGGGGGAGGAGGCCTCGTCTGTCCCAGCGGACTCTTAAACGTATTGATCACCTTGTGTCGCTTCCTTGCAATCTGCAGAGATGCACAAATAAACAGAGACAGTAAATTTAAATCTGGGTGCAAGCAGAGTGAGCCGGCTAAAGTTGGGTGTATGTAGTTGTGTGTGGGCAAAGCTGCAATTGGTTACTTGGCAATAAATCAATGATGCTCTCATTGAGGTAAACAGTGCAACTCATTAATGTCACATTAATTAGGAACCGAGGACAAAAAAGATGGAAGAGAGAGGAAAGGAGACGTAGCAGAGGACAAAATAAAACCCTGGATTATAGGTTAAAATGTAATGAATGGTTCCTGATGATTGAGGACAACAGCAGAACCTCCCACTCCAAAACAACTATGTACATACAAAACACTGTGTGTGTGTGTGTGCTGAACACACACAAGCTGATTAGGAGGTGTCACTGACACTCCTGAATCAGCACAGCCTCATCTCGTCTCTTTCACCGCTTGCCACGTCCTTCTGCTGACCCCGCTCTAATTAACAAACACTTCCTGTGACTGTAGTGATGAACCAGGGTCGTGGATTCACACTAAGAACTGTGCACCAAAAGGTATAAAAAATACTAATAAAAGTAAAGCAGTCTAGTTCTTGTTCCTGAGCATTTTCAGATTTATTTTGGATCCATGAATCCTTCAAGAATACAGAAAACTATCTATCCAGTCAAGTTGGCAAAGACAAATCTAAGATTATATGTTTATAGATTTTATGTTAAGGACATTTCCCACCATGATGAGGATGACAGAAGTTACAGACCTCCTTTACAAAGCAGGGAGAACTTTCTTTACACTACTAAGGGTAGAACGTCAGGCTCTTAGGAAACACAATATAAAGAAACATATTAAGACAATTGCATTGAATAGATGCCTCCCTGTACACCTGATTAGTGCAAAGACGAAACGTGACGGTGAGCTGAGGCACAGATGCACTGTGGGAAAATTTCACATTCAACACTAAACCAGTGTAGCAGGAATTGGTTTACGTCAAACAAACAAACATTGGTGCAATGGAAAATAGAAGAGTAGGACAAAAAATTGAAACGGATGCAAATACTTCAGAATGTCCAAAGCAGAGCTTCTTCTTTCCACAGCAGCACCACAATGCACAAGCATCTAAAACACAATCCCCCTGCTGCTGTGATCCAGCATCTCTAGACATGTAAGGCTTAGTGAGTGAAGTTAGAGCGACACATTTTAATGCTGAGGCATGTATTATATGTCTAGGTCTCATGGTTAGGTGAACATCATTTTAGTTATATTTGCTATTGTGTTCTGAAGTTTAGTAAATAGGAGTCTATGCAGTGTGTGTGTGTTACTTTAATATTCTGTAGAAAATTATATTAATGCAGACACTCAGGGTGACATTCACAGATGGACATACGTGAGCAGGTGAGGTAAAACCTGCACTGGAGCCCACAGGAAGCAGGTATTGATTGAAATAATTGACTACTCAAAAATAAAATTCAAATGACTATTGGTCGACTATCAGAATAATCATCAGTTGCAGCGCTGCTCTAAACACCTATAGAAGAGCAATTTTTAATAACAACTTTTCAATCAGGGCAGCACTGAGGGGAACCACGTGAAAATACGCATTGACCCAAACAATCTGTAAGTCTCATCAGGACAGAGAGGAGGTGAACTAGCGTTAGCCTCACTTTCAGCTAACCCTTCCACATGAAGACACAACATCAGAGAAGAGACGTGACTTTAGGAAAGACTTTGTAGCGGGCATTGGCCAATATGGGATATTAACGTATGACCTTGATCAAAAGTACCAGTTTCACTGTTGCAGTATGACAAAGTTTGATAATGTGTCATTTTGAAATTTCTGCACAAAAACAACTTTTTTGATTGAACACAGTGATTTTTAAACAAGAAACAGACTACAATCCACTGTTTTGTATGATCATACTGATTTTATGGAAAAGATAAATGCTAACAACAATGTTGGTGTTTTTGTCAGTTCAAAATTCAATAACATTTTTGCATAAAAAGAACGCGTGAGTGACAAACCAACTCAGCTGTTGACTTACACACAGACAATTACACAATACCAGGAAAGGAAACTAGAACGTTTCTGCTCATCTCCTCTGTGAAGCAGTCTCTTGAGGTTAATTTGTTGACGTTAGCGACTAAATTAGCCAAGTCATCAGCAAGCAAGCCTTTTGTTGTGCTCTGGTGATTGACATTCTAATTCTCCGTCTCTGTCCTGCACATTAAAGAACAAAGACGCAGAACAGCAGAGTTCCTTGTGCTGCCAGTTTTTGGACAGTGTTGAAGAGGTATTTAAACCGCTGGAACAGTTAGTGGGTTTGACAGACCTTTCAAAACCGTGGTATACACTGACCCTCCAGTTTACATTTAAAAAACGATGCTTCTTTAGGTTTAGACAGTCAGAAAAAAAATATGCCTAACAAAAATGATCAGGAAATTATTAGGGATCATCATATAATTAAGAATTATTGTAAGACTAACTCACAGAACACCAAACATGAAAACATCTGAAAATATTTCAGAATACTGTAATCATCCTTAGGTTATTGCTGTGTTCATTGCTGCTCGCAGCAATTTCCTAATATTGTGATTTCTTGCACATATGGCCAGGACTCCCTTGAAAATGAGGTTTTTAATCTCAATGGGACCTTCCTGGTTAAATAAAGAATAAATAAAATAAAATATGGCAATAAAACCCTTTTGATTCTGATTCTCTGATAAGTTGGTTCTGTTTAAATGTTGAGATCAATAACTGAGTCAGGCTGCAGCATGCTGGTGGCCATTTCTCACCAGAAAAAAAGTATTTATGTTAATAATAGGTTTTAATGGAGTTAAATACTGGCGGTGGTTATGTTCAACTCTGAACTCGACTTCAAAAAAAAAAAAAAAAAAAAAACCACGAGCCTCGGGGAAAAATCTATGAAAGGAGGTAAATCTGCTAAAGTCCTCGACAGAAAACCGTGTTATTTAGTGGTGAATTTGTTTCATTAGACAAACTTTAAGCTCAACGGTGCTGCAAAGATGTTGAAAGTGAAACAACGGTGGTCATTACTCACTGTGTGAGCCCCGTGCGAGAGCGGCGCTGCCAAAGCGTCTTTTTCCGCGACTGTGATTGGTCAAATGACGACACGTGACTGACACGCTAAAACAAAGATCGTTTGTGAACAAGATGAATCCCCTCCTTCCCTGATTGATTCTCGACTGCTGAAACCCGACAGGTGACCCCCCCCAAAAAACAAAAACTCTTCGGATCTGTACGATTCACATGAACGCTATATTTGGCTTCAAAAACGGCCATTTTCGCAGAAAAGCGTCACGTTTGCAGGTATGTATATGAAACCCTTTAATAATAAAGCATTTAATGTTTTTTTAACTGAACATTCTTTCCTGCGTTTTTGTTGAAATTCTCCAACATTCGTGAAAATTTACACAGTTTGACAGAAGTGTTATCTTTTCATTGATCCACAATTAAGATGTCTTAGTTGCAAAAAGTAAAGTGTGACTAAATTACAAAACTTAATTAAACCAAATCAATATGGGTGCTATAAATAAGATTTTAGGGTTCTTAGTGCTGGTGTGCTTAAAGAGGCATCGTGATGAGAGATTAGTAAACCAAACATGCTCACTGTGAGCCAACAGGGAAAAGACACTTGTGGTGTTTTTCAAGGATGCTGCTTAACAGGGCATTTTTTTACAAAGCACTCAAGAATTCATATAAATTCTGTATTTTTATGTATGCATGTAGCTATTTTTAATGCAGTGTCAGCATTAAAGAATTATAGTTTTTTTTTTTCATTTGATGATGTAGATTTTACCTTTAAATTTAACAAGACAAAGCAGATTATGCCTTCCAGATGGACGGATGAGACCTGGAAGTGCCCTGCATGTAGTCAGATGTTTATGTGTTTTACCTCGAGGCAGTCATTAAAAAGGAAGAGTGTGACATGTTCTCCACGGTCACAGGGCTCATCTCCAAGTGCGATCGTTTCAACTCGGTAAACCAAGCTTCGATGGGAGGACAGCAAATTGGCCTGAAAAAGAGGCAAAACTATAAAAGGATGGAAAGGATAGGAGCGACTCATACTGAGATCACATTACTGACTTCTCCTATCCAAAAAGTGATGTGTGTTCTGGAAAGATATAGTTACGGTAATGAGTTAATACATTCTCTTTGGTTTATTTATCAGAACACTAAAATCATTATCTAGTACTTAACATGTTTTAGAATGAGAAAAATGCAATCTCATAAAAAAAAAGACCTGACACACACTACTCCATCTCTCAAGAGTTTAGTTGTTCATTAATGGAATCAACATGGTGAATCTTTGTGTGAAAATCTTAATGCTTTTCTATAAATCATAAATAGAACTGGTAGCCACGTACTGACGCATTAATTAACTAATCAGAGAAAAAACATTTGTTGCTGCAAATCAATCTGGGAGAACACAAAAGAGGTAGATGACTGCAGGTCTCCATTTGTTAAAATGAAAACAAAGAGTAGCATGACCTGCTTCAATGGGTTTTCCTGTAAACGTCTTCTCTCAAAAACAAACATGACAGCCTGGGTTTATAAAGATTTGTCTGAACAATCTGTAAAATTTGTGGTGGAATGTCCACAAATGAAAGATGAGACCAAATGGTGCACAACACCACGTTCAGAGAAACAAACAGAATTACTCATAACCTGATCGAAATGCTGTGCTGGGCTTTAACAGAGATGTGCAGAAACAAATGTCTGCAGACCTCAATGAACCAAAGCAATGTGGGAAGGAGGAGTGGGCGAGAAATTCCTCCACGATCCTGAGAGAGACTGATAAGGTGTTACAATGTTTGTCTAAAGGTGATTCTTCAAGCTGTTCAAACTCAGGGTTGAACGTCGTTTTCCCAAAAACAGTTTCTACATTCTGGCTATTTTTTTTTACTAAATGCACTAAATGCTGTGATGAAAAATAAAAAGACCTTACACTAAAAAAAGCATAAACATGCACAAAGCAGACATTCTCACACTTACAGGACAACCATCAACTTCATAAACCACGTCAAATATTTGCTTTTGGCCTTCAGTCTTCCTCTTGTCTTCGTTGATGTGACTAAAGGGGAAGAACAGAGTGGATCATCATTAGTGATGAAAAAGTGAAGTCCATTTCTCACACTCACACACACACACTAGCAAGAACAATAACTAGTTTTAAAAAGCAGCCATGTCAACCTATGAAGCAGTGGACTCATGAGTTGCAACAGTCATAATTATCAGAATCAGCAGGTCTAAGAAAAAATATTCTTAAAATGTTCTTTGGTGAACCTCTTAAGTAAACATTTAACCTGTTGCAGCAGCTTTATAAAATATTTTCCTTTTGGGTAGACAGAATGGCTGAAATCTGTATCACGGTGTATTTTCAAGCATGAGCAGAAACGATATACAGCATAATATATTCTTTACCTTTGTTTATACCAGTCAAAATGACTTTTTGAGCATTCTTACATAGATGAAGTGCAGCAGAATAAATACTTCTAAAATTATAGAATGCCATTTAATAAACATTTAACGTTCAGAACTTATTTAAAAAAATACAAAACCTTTCAAGTAGTTTTTATGTTGTTATGATTGTTCTTTCAAACAATGCAACACAAAAATTCTTATAAAATGAATAAAGATGAAGATATTTTAGATAAAATACAAGCTAAATGTGATGAAAACATGTCTTCCTGCTTTCTGATGCAGTTAATAATTTTTTATGTTTTTATTTTGCTCTTAGAAGTTAATTGTTGCTTCAGTAGTGAATACCTGCAGGTAAAATAATGCTTTGTTGTTTATCTTTTTCAACAATATTAAAATAAGATTGGAGGTTTATCCTTTTTCTCTGCTTTTAGTTGAGTGACACTCAGATCAGCAGATCTGTCCGCACAGGCAGCATGGAGCAAGAGAGAGAGGAGCTGTTTTCAGACTCGTTCTTTATGAACAAATGGGAGAAACAGCTGAAACTGAGGGAACAGAGGGGAAATTTGTTCAAACACACAGAAGATGCCAAAAAAGTTTGGGCGCAGGTGTGTTCAAACGGCATATAAAGGGTATTCATGTTAACACAGATAAGACTTTACTGTCACCCAGCATATTTTACTGGGGACGTTATTCTGCTCAAGATCCGACTTCTTAAACCCAAACCAGGTCCGTATAACCAACGTTGCCCTTTCTTCTTTACAAGTAGTCCTTAATCCACCCGCTCCATATTGCTGTAGCTGCTGCTTTCGTCCAGTGCTGCTGACGCAACTTGACAGCATTCGTTGCGGTTGGCCGGTACAGTCAAAATCTCTATTGGTTGCTAAATTTATATCATATCAACTGTATACCGTTTATACCGTGAATTACTAGTTCACAGATGACCTTAGATGTTCAAATATAAATAATGAACACTCTAAATGTGAAACTCTAACAAAAGACACAAAAACTGTTGGGTTGAAGTGAACTTACGTCATCACTTCTTTCAAAGACTCTATTGCTCTTTCCAGTGTTATCTTGTCTGGGTTGTCATCTGACGTGTGTTTCTTTATATCTGGAATCGAGATAAGAAGAGGAGAACATTTGGTTGGACAGTCGCCGGTGAAAAACACAATGGCAAAAGAATAGAAAGGAAGAGATTTCAGACAGGAAAGCCTCAACAAGAGATAACAGAGGCAGCTAGCAGGTGTGGAGGGAGAGAGAAAGAAAAAAATATATAAGAAAAGACCAAAAGTAAGGATGTCTAAAAATGATTTTAGTTTCAGAAGGGGTGTGTGTGTCTGTGTGTTACCGTTGAGGAGGAGGGCCACACTTGGCAGTCTCTGCACTGGTCTGATGAGTAACTCCACGAGCGTCTGCCTGCCACACTCAGGTTTGGCCTGGTTGATCTGTTGTTTGTGTAAACATAAGTCACAAAGTGAATCAGGAAACCAAAGTATCTGAACAACTGTGTGTATACACACGGCTGCGGGCCCGAGGCTGAGGATGCTCTGCCGTTGAACATCCCTCAGTTGTAATTTTTAAAAATGGACTTAAGACTAATTTTTACATGCTAGAATTTATGCAGAAAGCTCAATAAACAGTGTTGCCATTCGTGTTTATTTTGTTTTATTAGTCATTCACAGAGCTTTTAGTGACTTTCTACTGCTGTTGTATTTTTGTAAATGTCGTAGGTGTGCAGCACTTGGGTATCCCTTTAAGTGCTACATAAAGCTGCTGATATCCAGGACTTCACTTCTAGTGAATATATATTATTATAAAAGCAACTGTTTGATATAAGCAGATATAAAGTGTAACCGTTTTACATAATATTATTATAAAACAAAGCCTGAGGTGATCCGGGTGGGATTATTAGTCTACCAACTCATCAGCTGATGGCACAGAACTGAACACAAACCACAGGTGAGGAAAACAGGTGAGTTGAGCTGCATCTTTATAGAGTGGATAAATAATTTGCTAAAGGCAGTTAAAAAAATGCCTAATTTCAATGAAAATAATACTTTGTTGTATGCGAGATGATCACTTCATACAGAAAAAACTAAATTATTATAAAAATATATAAATATAAATACATCCTTTTTCTAAATAAAGGACTTAAGTACCTTTATCTGCTCTTGACTCAAAGAAAAGCCCAAGTCTAAATAGTCCAAAGTTGATGCCAAAGCTTTTTCAAACGAGCCGTCGCCATCTTTGTTGTTTCGCTCAGTCGAAGTAATATTCCAGCCACCAAACCGATAGAGCTCTGTGATTGGCCCACCAAACTGATAAAGCGCCGTGATTGGCAAGGCACAAGACTGTTCAGGTCTGCTGAGGTTCTGATGGAGTGTGGCTAGACTGACCTGCAAAGCAAAATCATTGTGCTTCTGCTACGGTGTGTCTAGATTTCTAGGCTAGGTTGGCACGACATGATGGTGAGAACAGTCGTCACATCTCCCCAGTGGACTAAAGAGCATGAATGGATGAATATGAGTTTTGTTTTAAGAAGCAGCAACTATTTTTGATGGTCCAGTTGACATGTTTTCTGAACCTGGAGGAGGTGTATCGCTGTGTCCTCAGAGGCATTCTGTGGGAGTGATGGAGTCACTTAAGGATTATCTGGTCCCTCTACAACAATCAACCTATTTTCTGCACCAAGTCAAGCTCATTCCCAGAGCAGGTCAGACTCCACCAAGGTTGTTCCTCATCTCCAGTCCTGTTTGTGGTGTCTAAATATAGGATCTTAGGGAGAAGTCATGGAGAAGAGTGTCTGGTTATGGAGCCTCAGGGTCTCATTTTTGCTTGTTGCAGACAACATGGTTCAGTTAGCATCTTAATGTCATGATCAGCATAGCTGAGATGAAAATGAATCATTTTCAACTGGAAGCTAAGTAAGCTCTATCCAGGTTGGGAATGAGTCTACCTTTAGAGTTAAGTATCTTGTTGTCTTGGTCTTAGTGGAGGAACCTCTTCTTTAGAATGGCTGGGCTCAGCCTTAGGGATTTAAAGGTGAGGAGTCCTGTCATCTGGTGGGAACTCGGAGAAGAGCAACTGCTCCTTCACATTAAATGGAGTCAGCTGAGTTTTTGATGCCTGACTAGATATTCCCAGGTACATCCCACTGGGAGAAGACCCCAGGGCAAATGCAGAACTCACTGGGGAACTGGAGGTCTGGGTAGAGGGAAGTCTGGGTCTCTCTGCTTAGGCTGCTGCCCTGCGACCCGACCCCGGATAAGCGGAGGAAAATAGATGGATGGAAGTAACTTTTGTGTGTTTTACAGAAAATCTTCAATGGACAAAGTATATTTTAACAGAGGATGAAGGACGAGTCAAGACGAGAAAACAAACATGATATTTTATTTTGAACTCTCGTACCTTAAGAAATGCGTGGAAGCGTGGCTTCTGCTTCTCACATCGAACAATGGTCTCCTTGCTCATTTCAAAGAAGTTGACAAATGGGGGGTAGGCCTTCACCAACTCTTTAGACTAACGAAGGAGAGAAGATGTAAAGTCATATGAACAATCTGTGGTACAGTCCATCAAGAAAGCATTTATTTAGTCACCCAGAGGCTGTTTAAAACATACACTCACTATACTGCATTCACCACCGGATAAAGATAACACCACTTTTTATGTCTATTTGCTATTTTTTGCAACACTAATTAAATGTGGCCACTGCTGAATAATTATGCTGAATTTTCACGGTTAGCTGACAAGATACACCTGAGTACACTCTTGAATCTGAGCTGATGGCATTTGTTTGCTGGTTTTGCCTGAAAATAACTTCATCTGTATCAATAGCGTACACAAATTAAATAACACATATCTCTGAATATGCTCTAGAGAGCAACAAAAACAAAAAATCTGAGTGTTTCAACCTTACTAAGTGCTTAATCACACCAGATACACCAGATCTTCCATGAGGCCGTTTTTAACTTCTAAAATCAATTTCCAAGTGAATCAAAATTTTAAACAATGTTTTCTGTTCATTTGAGATCTTTTAGAATAAAAATCTATATCAGGCAAAACCCCACATAACTTGAGTCAAAGTATCTCCATAAATAATTCATTTACTAATTTACTAAACGTTAAGAGTTCTGCACAAAACAATCGTTTAGGTGTCGTAATGATTGAAAAAGATCAGACTGTAGTGCAGTTGTTAAAATACAGCTTGCTTTTTAAGTAAGTTCATTTACATAACATCATTAGCAGATAAAAATCAGTAACTGCTTCACAAAAGAAGCATCAAATTGTAGTCATTTCAAACGGCTCAGTTCCTATTCTTCATATAATTTTCAAATCCTGCAGCTCAGGCACAAAATGAGCCACTTTATCTGTGAAACGTGTTTACAAAGAGGGATTTTGAGAAAGTCTGAAAAACCTCTGTATAAACAAGTTGTTGTTAGGGCTGGACGTTATAGAAAAAAAGCTTATCGATAAAAAAAAAAATCATACTGATCGATACCAATAATTATTGATAATAACTATTTAAAAAAATTGTAGAAAATATATTTTAAGTGCAGTGCTGGCTGTTTTATGTCATTACTTTATGATAAAACATGTTGGTTGTGTTACAAGACTTGGTTTTAATCGATTCTCTGCAAATTTTGCAAACAACAGATGTTTGTTTTTTGTTAGACTTGTAAAAAAACAAAAAATTGCCATGCTGTTGAACTACTGTACCCCTTCTTAGGGACAATTTTCTCCACCTCTCCTTGAGGCTACTGCTTGTTTAAGTCACATTGCTGTCTGTTGTGGTTTGAGAGGGGAGGGCTTGGCGATGGGGCGTGCCTGGGTCTGTGTTTTTGATTGGTTAGGATTAAGTAATGAGTCTAATATTAAGCTACCAGATAGGCTATAATGAAAAAGAAAGGGAAACTTTTTATTGAAGTTTTATTTGACCCATTTTTTTTCTATCGCATCACACGTCTATCAACAGAATTATTGTCCAGTCCTAGCTGATGTTAGCGTTAGCACGCTCAAGTCGCTGTGCATTATGGTCTATTATAACTGATGTAGTGTGAGGCCTATGTACAATACTTCCATTGCATCACATGATGAATTTCTGGGGCATTGTATAATTTATGAAACACCACATCAACATGGCAGACCCATAAAATAGAGCCTACATAGCTCTGAATGAGGAGACAATCTGAAAACAACCTCAGATACGTCTCATGGCAACATCCTACTCTGATGTATAAACGTCTAACTTACATATTTGAGGATGACGTTTCCAACGCTCTGGCTTTCTGACCAGTCTGTGAGGAGTTCTTCTAGGTCGTTCTGGTGAGAGAAACAAAACATGTCAAGAACAATTTTTAAGAATTATGTTTACCCTTGTTTAAAACACACTACCTTTATTCTCATGTGAACTTCATAGATTTCTGGGATGCTGCCAAAAATGGTCTTAATTTCCTCCTGAGCCAAGATGGGTCCTCCTACTTGGCCCTCTTTTTCCAGTGGATGCTTGAAAAGCTGCAAATAAAATGTACAGTGCCATCTGAAGTAATCCACTGAAGACCATAAAACAGAGACATTTATGGTCTTCACCAGTTTCATTTAATTTTCATTTAGATGTTACTGTTTTATATTTTTTATAAAGACTTCAACTAAAACTAAAGCCTGGATTATAGAGTCAGTTTCAACAGTTTTTACTTCAGTAAAACTGTAGAAATAAAACAAAACAATTCAAGAGAAGACCAAAAAAAGCAAACACATTTGACGAGAAGGTCAAAAGAAATGACCAGTCTGGTTGCTTCACTGCTGGACTGTCTGACTCCAGCTGATGGCCGAGTCGAGTTAAAGCAAATACACACATGCATGCCTGCACACACACACACACCTTTAGCTGATCGTTGTCTAACCGAAAACTGTTGTCAGGGGCAACACACTGAGGTGTTAGAGCAGCGCATGCTGTGTGAAAACACACTCACACACACACACCTGTAGGATGGTGTTTAAAATGTCTACATAGTTGCTTTCAGTCTGGTAGAGCTCCTTGGAGACCTGCCATCTGGCTGACTGCTTGGACAGAACTGGAGTTGAACTCTTGGATGGCTTGGAACTCTCTGAAGGAAGACAAAGTTGGTAAATGAAGCAAAGGATAGCAGAGAGATGTCAGGTCAACCTAATACGTGTTTTATTAGATTTTTAAATGATGTTTGTTAAATTCAGATGTAACATAAACATTATTCTGTTAAAAAATGATGCTGTAGGAACAATAAAAACTCATACCTTGTATTAAAGAAAGTTACATGAAGTCGTCAGTATTTCTACTGGATCAGGCTAAAGTTTCACAAATTTATACCAGCCCATACCCACCTTTGGCCAGCAAATGGAGATTTAGCTTTGATATCTTGGTGTCAGCAATTGTTCATTACCCTCATCATCAGCACCATAATTTTTGTCCTTATTGCTTTTACAAACATGACAAGTACTCTGGTTTTCAAGGAGCAACGCAATCAAGAACAAATAAAAGTAAGAGCTTAGCTTTTAAATATTTACAAAACATATGGTAAACGAGTCAAAGTATGATCGTTTTCATCAGTATTCTTAGCCTTTTACCAATCTTCAAATCCAACATGAGAAACATGTTCGCTATTGCTTCTAGCTTTATATTTTCATCCTTCCAGAAGTGAATTCTCCCTTTAATTCTGCCTTTTTTCCACAATCAGCTTTAATCTTATTATTCATCTTGATTTAAGGCAACTGGCAAAATTTAGAACGATGCAACTGAATAGAATCATAAATGATTTTTTAATGTGCTGCAGTCGCATGATGAATGGCGAGAGTAGTGCAACCCAAAATCTAAACCAAAGAAAAGGAGGAATGCTGCAATTTGTTAGCAATGAAACACTGAACCTGGACTGCATGAATTCATTTATAATTAAATAAAGTAAAAACAAGCCTGTTTTGTTTCCTGGACAGGTTAGAGTTTGTGCTAAACTTGGTCTAAGAAGTTAGAACGTCCCAACCTAGGGAAGACTTGTAGTTGATGTTTCCTAATGTAGCCTCGAGAATCCTACTTCTGAATGCAGAGGTAACACAGAAAATTGTAATGAGTGTTTTATAAAGCTAAAGCGATGACTACATGTAGGACATAACATTACAGTTGTGACAAGACAAGCTAGTATGGGTACTATTACTGAATTACAAATGGATCTTTAGTCACGTAGAGAGAACTGTTTAGTGAAGTGTCAACAGGTTTAGGCGTTAAATGTTTGTTTACAATGTTGACCAAGAAGGAAATGGTATCACAGCTGATCAGATGGTGTCAACAAACACAGGGAGAGATTAGGGTGGATTACATCTCCATACTGTCACAGAGCTCATTGTTGTGTAAATCCACAGGGACTGGACCCAACCTAACCTGGAGAAGCATCTTGATGTTGCTCTTCAGTAGCCTGGCAAGCCATCCTATATATGTGAATATATAGTCTGGCCACGAACCATTGACGGCTCTCAGTCGTGAGGCGGGATCTACGGTTGTCTTTCAAAATGTCAGCACGCAATTGGATAGCGCTAGGACCAATCAGAGTGACGAACAACATGACGTAATCACGGCGACGGAAAAGCGGGAGGCTTAATAGCGTCTAGCTTCAATGATTTCTGTCGTTTTTGTATGAAAAACACGCGAATATCAGGTGTACTGGGATATTGCACTACTTTGTTTGATAAAAATAAGAAGCCGCTAAGTATATCAGACAGACTTACGCACGTTGGAGTTTAAATAATCCAATGTTGATGACAAAGCCGTTTCAAACGAACGTGTTTTCCGAGTTGCCGCCATGTTGCTTGGGTTCGCGGCGTTCGCGGCCGCAGCGCTGACGTCATCGGCTACTCCCGCTCTGTGATTGGCCCATGATATAGAGCGCTGTGATTGGCCCAACCAAAACTATAGCGAGTTGTGATTGGATAGACACAGCAGTGGTTTGGGCTGCGAGGTTTCCAATGAAGCGTGCCTAGACCAAACTCTGCAAAGCAAGAATTGGTCTAGTTCACTAGGCTAGCTCTTCAGTTGATCGCCGACAGGATTTTTTTCTCAGGTGGGATCTTTTCCTCCTTTCCTCCCTGTCTGTCCTAGATCTCCTTTCTCTGGCTTTCCTTCTTATCTTATTGCTGGTCACAGTACTGTCCCTGGTAACAGTACTGTCTCCTACTCTGTCTTCTGGAATGAAAAGTGGTGTGTACGATTCTCTTAAACAACCAGCCATAACACAAACACACAGGTGTCAGAAGGACTGCATTCTTTTTGTCTTGTGTAGCAAGACTGTCTGAGGAATTGAAAAGGACTTCTCCTGACATTACCTGCAAATGCTTTGCATGTCTCAGGGGTGTTGGAGATGTCAAGCAGCGAGCCAATAGATAAGGAGTGCTCTGCTGACGGCCGTTTCCGTGGTGGAGGAAAAGGGGAGATGTCCGTCTCCTTGGTGAGCTGAGCCAGCGTGTCCCGCAGACGCCGACGCTTCCGATTGCTGTTTGGGGTGGTGAGGGAGAGGAGGGACACGGCTTTCTTCATGGCTGGGCTGTCGTTCTGAGGTGTAAAGATACAAACATGTAATAAATTATACAAGGCACATACATCTGAGTTAATGTGAGGATAGACAGTTTATTGGTGCAGTTAGACGATAACTGTGTGAATCTGTTTATACACACTTCTAATCCCACGGACTGTATCTGTGGATGTATGGTAACTCAGCCTTTCCATGGGTACAGACAATTGTGAATCATGCGCTCACCTTTTCATAAAGGTACATAGACTCTCCAGCCCGAGCATCCATCTGAATGCTTCCCCAGAACCACTGCCAAAGAACAGACACAGATGTTTCTACTAACGACAAGCAGGCAGAGTAAAAACAACAACCAGCAGGCCTTGGCTGCTTTATTCTAAATAACACACAAGAGCTTGGGAGTGGGTCACATGTCTATTATTTTAGAGACACCACTTTGAACGCTGATAGGTAAATCTTTTGGAATTTTACTGAACTATATTATGTTTAATAAATAAAGGGCTGACCTCCTGTTTGACCACAAACAGTTTCTTTGAAGGAGAAACTGGCAGCTCCTTCACTGAGTTTTCTTCCACCACCATGTGAGTACACCTCTCATCTCCAACCTCCAGGTAGCGGCCGCCTTTCACACAAAAATAAAACATAAAGCAGCTGTTGAACCTCAGCCAAATGTAGAAATAAATAAAAATACACTGAATTATTTTTCTTCACAAAACTTGTACCTAAATATTTCTGACTATTAATGACATTTCCTTTTGAAAGATGTTTGGTTGAGGCTAAACGATGTTAACTCTGCATGTTTTAACTTTCTGGAAACACTTCAGTTTATATTTTAGGATTCTTAATCAAAACCTGCAGGTTGCTGCTGGACCACAAACCATGTTTAAGAGTCCTCTCCTCCATGTTGGCCTTTTCTTCCTCCGAGAACCCCAGGAAACTAAGAATGCAGTCTTGGAACGGAGGAACTTTGAACTCCAGTCGAAACTCCTCATCGTTGGCATGAAATTCCCTTTAAAAAAGTTGCACGAGAGAAACAAGATCACAGTCTGACTCAGGAGCAATACCAGAGCTCAGTTTGTTTAAACATTAGCAAAAACAACCCAACACGTTAGAACTCCCTTCAGAATTTTCTACAGAAATGCACCAAATAACAGTCTGGTAAACAGAATCTGAAAATTTACACTAAGACCAGATTTTTTTTATTTTTTTTTGAGAGGGGTGAGGGCTGGGGGGTGTGCATGAACACACCATTGCCAAGCTGTAATAAAAAAAACAAAATTTTTTTTCTAAAATGAAGATCTTTCATGGGGGCGTTTTCACCTCCTGACTCTTACATTTCAAGATAATAAACATTCTAATATTAGTTCTTTAAGACAAATCAGAATCTGAGAAAATCAATATTTAAAATCAAGTTAAAGTTTAAGTCCCACTAGTTGTCACACACACACTGGTGTGTGTGAAATTTGTTCTCCGCATTTGACCCATCCCCTGGGGGAGCGGTGAGCTGCAGACACAGGTGGTTTAACCCCCCAATCCAACCCCTTTAATGCTGAGTGTCAAGCAGGGAGGCATTGGGTCCCATTTTTTCAAAGTCTTTGGTATGACCTGACCGGGATTTGAACCCCGATCTCCCAGTCTCAGGGCGGACACTCAAACCACTAGGTCACTGAGCTGGTTTACGGGTTTGTGCTGCACAAGAATCAGAAACTATCGACCTTCAAAACCAGAATGGGTGCATCTCTAAACCTGACCCACAGCTGCAGTCAGTTTTCACAGCGTTGGATTGTTGCTTTTATCTGACAAACCTCAGTAAAACCAGGAAAAAGTGGAGTACATTGTGCAGAACTACTCTTGTACAGTAACCTCGACTGCTACAGAAAGCAGATGATCTTACACTACTGACAATTATACATTTTTTTTATTATGATGGAAAATATCTGCCTTATTTAAATGAATTTGCTTGAGCTGTTTTGTCTCATCTGATCTAATTATTCTACCGAGGGCTCACAAACTGAAACATTTAAACGTACACATCATCTCTTCTCTCCCACGCCTTCTGAATCCAAGATGAACTCAGGATGGGAGTCCCCATACACACCGCCACCTGGGAGGTGAAGGAAAGGACAAAGAGTTGACTTTAGTAAACGTTAAACCCAACCACACAACCGACTTTAGGTTCTGCTTCCATTAGACCCGACTGCACCGTCACAATCAAAGCCTTTAATGTTTCCTACTTCAGGTGAAACACCAAAGCGTGTTTCTGGGGCTGAAATTATTATTTTTCTCTTTTATTAATAACTCAGCCTCACACTTTTAAATGCAAAACAGTCTTCACTGTTTATAACACTAAAAGCTACTTCCTTACTGCAAGACAAAAACAAAACTAAGGAGCCTGGAGGAGAAACAAACAGAACAAATAAAAAAACTGAAAATAGAGGGAAAAGTGACAAATACAGCATGGAGAACTCGTTCAGAGGTAAGCTGAAGGAATGACTTTCTGTCTAGTCATTCATCCAACTATAACAGAAAAAAATAACGATGTTTCAAACTTCTTAACCCCACTGAGAAATAAATGATCACACTCAGACAGCAGCACAGACTTTAGGCAAAGAGCAACATGTTTATTAAAACTTGGAAGTCATTGAAGTAAAATAAAAACTCTGAGAAGAAAAAAAATCTGCTGTTGTACCTAAAATGATTAAGTGTTTCCTGCCTGGATTTTGTTGTTTGCTGAGTTTGTAACACTTTAGAGTGGATGTTTTTTTTCTTGGTTTCCTAACTTTTCCTTCAAATTAATCTCAGTTTTAGTTTCTAGTACATTTTTACAGCACTCTAGTCTTGATGGATCACTGAGATTTCAGAAAATCCAACCCTTATTATTACCAGTCACCTCTAAATGCACCTGAACACTACAACCTTTATCAATGTGCTGAACGCACATTTACTAAAAAAAAAATCAGTCTGTCTGGCTGAGAAAATAGAGAAATGTTCCTGTTTTGGATCTTTTTAAGTTTACATTATAAACCCCACACTGACCTACCTGATGGAAATCAGCAGTAATGTCACAACCTGTCAAAAAGTAAATAAATACACAGAAATCATGCATCATTCCATTTAATAGTAAGGATGTACCAACCCTGTATTTCTCCCCGTTAGTCGAGTTAGCAATGAGATGAGTAACCTTGGTGCTAAAATCTTTCCGGATGGTTCCGCCCATGTGATGAACCAGATTCACCAACGTTTTCTGCCAAAACAAACACATACCAAACACAGAGATTAGCATAAAAATGAAAAGCGCCCAACACATCCCAGTTTAGAGGTAATTTATCACCTTACGTAACTGAGAATGGTACGGCTGCTGATTAGAAGGCAGCATGACTACCACATACCATCCCACACAAAGGATGGACAGAGTGTGTGGCTGTTGCCATGCTCACATAAATGATCAAATAATGAACATGCGGAAAAGGTTCCATCAACCTCACCATCTCTTCCTTGTTCCTGAAGCCCGTGAAACACAGAGACAGATTGAGCATGGTTGTGCAGTACAGAGGACGGCAGGAAAAATGTAGAGGCTGCAACGAAATCAGGGCATTAAAAACATTAAATTAAGTCTGAAATTATACATATAAAAACACAATTTACATCAGATGAAAATGATCTGTGAAAATATCTATCATTTTTAAATGTTAAAAGAAACAGAAAAATCCTGCAAAAATGAAATATTTTATTAAAAAAAAAGTCTGACCTCATCCTTGGCAGCACAGTGCAGAACAACAGGGGGGCCGACGATTCGGTTGTCACGTTTGTAGAGGTAGCTGTAGTCAGGGGAATTAAAGTCTGTGAGGACAAACACAGTCTCAAACTCCGTGTTATCACCATCTTCAAACTCCTGGACGTTATCGGTCATTAAGAACGGGCTGTTGATGTCCTGGAGAGGAGGAAACATAACAAGCACAAATGAAAAAGCACAACAAAAACAGGTAAATGTGACATTTGTACGTAAACAAATAATTAGTAGCAGGAAGCTTGTTAGCTGTACGATTGCTGGCCTTGATTGTTAGCCTTCTGAGAGTTAATTAATTAGCAGAATTAATTGGCTTTGCATACTTCATTTATTGAAGCTTGTTTCCTCTGCATGAGAAGAACAAACAAAAAGAAGAACAAATCTAAACAACAATGTTTTGCTTTTATGTTAAAATCGTGTTTTATGTCAACAAGTCCCAAAAGTCCAAAAGCTGTAAGATTTTCAGCTCTGAAGATTATGGGTTCAAAACCAGTTTAATCTGTTTTTTAAGGGTTTGACATAAGAAGAAAGTAACTTTTTTCACCTCGGGTGGAAAATCACAATTGACAAATGCAAAAACAATAAAAAGTTTAATGGTTTAAATTGAACCCAGACTAACATGACTTGTATGGATTAATAAATGACATCACATGTGTGTGATATAACGACTCAGGGTTTCAGAGTTTGTTTTCTATTAAAAACAATAGAACATGGTGCTCTACGGGACGGGGAACGGGCTTAGCACAAAATAAATAAAAATGATGTATTGCCAACATTATATCACAGTACAGGGTACAACTATCGCTTTTACGGATTAAAAAAAAAATCATACATGATTCCTGAAACGGGGAAAACTCCAAATTGTAGTGTTACAGTGCAATACATTTTTCCGTCTCTATTCAGGATTTCTTCTTTAAAGGACATTAACTTGCTAGCAACTACAAAATCTAACAGGACCGTTGGTCCTAATTAAATGTAAATTTGTACTGACATGTCATTTGTGACGCAGAAGCAGTCCAATCTGGTCGAGTTAGATATTTTATTTTGACTTGTGTTTTGTAGCAGGACCAAGCATTCAGAACGGTCAGTCATGTTAGTGTGTTCTATTCCAAAAGTCTAAAAACTTCCTTTGATGTTTGAGTGCAAGACCCTCAGTCCACGACCCAGAAATCAGCTACTGCAAAAACTTCTTTCAAGATATTCACCCAGAAATCTGTTCAGTATCAGTGAATTAATCATGCAGAGATTGAATGAGCACCCAGTGAGAATTAAGGCTCATGCAGAACTTCCAAGTCCCCATCAGGTGTCAGACAGTCACACTGAGAGGCAAACCCTTTACTGTACCATATTGACTATAGATTTTATCATCATTTTCTCCTCGGCACCAGCCTCGCCTTCTCTTATCTTTACCACAGGTACCTCCATTACTCTGATGGCCTGTAAAAACCAACCAGCAGGGAGTGGACATCAAACACTGGTATTTGGGAAAAAGGGAGACTATGAGAAAAGAGGAGAAGATCTGAAGGTTAAAAGAAGGGAAAAAACACAAAACAAAGGAAAGCCATGAACAAATATGTTCACATTACTGTCATGTGAGGAGAAGAGATGTGAGGGCTCAAATGAAGGAAACAGCAGACAAGTATGGAGATGAAGGTGTGGGGATTTTGTCCTGATAATGTCTAAAGACAGAGGCTTCTAACAAATATCACACTCCTGAGGGGGTCGAGCGAAAAGCAGATCTTCTAGTTAAAAATTAATATGAAGCTCAAAGCCCTCAACAGGGGGATAGGAGAGGAAAAGGACAAACACTGGGGAAAAAACACACTTTTCTCTAAAAAGAAACTGATTTTAGCTGGTTTTCCTGGTTTAGCCGCTAACTGCAAGTGCAAAGCAAACAGAAGATGAATCAATTTAAACAATAAATCATGAAACATGTTCAAATTACAAGTTTCTAGGTTTGAGCATGAAGGGTACAAAAAAACAAGCTCCATAAGGTTTGCAATAACCTGAAGCAGCCATTTAACCACTGGCTCAACAAACTACCTATGAAACCACGGTGAAAATTAACCTACTTAGTGAAATGAGCTAAACGCCTTAAACTCTTTAAATCCCTCCTTAAGAGAAGGAAACACTGAACTATGATTGGTCAAAGTTTAGACGTGTTTTTCATCCAGATGTCAGAACTCCTCTAACATTACAACACATGCTGAACTACTCTAATATTAGACTAACTGGAAATGTGAACAAATAAGAAATAAGGGAGGGTGTTGGCTGCATGGACTACCGGGTTGTGGTGACATGCCACAACGCAGCAAAGATTCCATAAGAAAACATTAAACACTAAACAAGAAGTATAAAAGTAAATAATGTAACTGTCCTAAAACATTTTATGTGAACAATCTACATTTAACCTTACATCTGAAGTAGTTGTTCTTAGATTCAAAAGTTATTTCCTTTTTTCATTTAGAAAAAAAAACAGACTAATCACATAAACTTTAAGTAGGTTTTCTATTCATCACATTATGTACCTGAACAAGTAACCTGCAGTCACTTTCATTCCGTGTTATTTTTTACCTGCAGAGCTTTGACCAGTGCTCCATTTCTGCCTGCTTCTCCTACCAGAACAACACGAGTCTCAACTTTTGGCAGCATATCTGAGAAAAGATAAACAAGACCAGAGGAAGAGTAAACAAAACCAAACCTGGAACAGAAGAAACTTTTTGATATCTCAGATTTATAAAAAGGCCAAAGGTCAATCAAAAGGATATTCAAGACATCCCATTGCCTGAATTCTACCCTTAAATTGATTATACGTTTAAACTAAGGGTGCCTAAGAAATGTGTACATGTGGTTAAAGGTTTCAAGAGCCTTACAGTACATTTTATACACACCCATCAGCCACTTTATTAGGTCAAATTGCTTGTTAGCCAGGGATGCTCCGATCCGATCACGTGATCGGAAATCAGGCCCGACCACATGATTTTCAAAAAATCAGGATGGGGTGAAAAGATTGGATTTTACCTTATAAAACAACAAATATGACTTTTTTTAATTCATCCTGAGATCTTAACAAATTCCTCTACATCAATATTCTTTGTTTCTTGGAAGAAAACAACACCATTACCTCCCACAATTTATGGCAGGCGGGGATTCAGACACCATAACATGCAGCTGTTAGCTAGTAGGCCAACGCAGAGCTTTGTGTCTCCACAGGAGAGCTAAAATATCTGTGATTTGGTGTTATTTTAAACCAGACAGCAAAGGCAGTGCAACAGCCACTTGTAATGTGTGTATACTGAGCATTCAACATGCTGGAAAAGACAGAGCTGCTTGATAAGCAAGAAAAAATTAAAGGAAAACTTGGACGTGTTTTCCCTTTTATCTTCTTATTTTAATGCTTTGCGGAAGTATCAGATCAGGACTCTGTATCGGCAGTTACTCAAATGACTCGGATCGGGAGCAGAAAAATGTGATCGGAACATCCTTATTGTTAACACAAACAGCGACCATCAAATCACATGGCAACATTCAGTCATCTGGATTTGACGAAGATGAATTGCTGAGCATCAAACTGAGATTTAAGGGACTTTGGATATGGCATGGTTGTTGGTAACAGATGGGCTGGTCTGAGTATTTCAGAAACTGCTGATCTATATGGATCTTCCCCCACAGCCATTTCTAGGGTTTGCAGAGAATGGTCCAAAAAAAGAAAATATCCAGTGAGAAGTAGTTGTGTGCATGAAAATGCCTCGTTGAGGTCTGTAGAGGATAGGAAGAGAGGTTGGAGTTGATACAAAAAGGTATCAGCAGGTCAAATAACCACTGGTTCCTACCAAGGTCTACAGAACAGCATCTCTGAACCACAACATGTTGAAGCTGGAAGCAGATGGACTCCAGCAGCAGAAGACCACACCAGGTGTCTCTCCTGTCAGCTAAGAACAGGAACCTGAGGCTACAATTCACACAGGATCACCAGAACTGGACCAGAAGAGACTGGAAAATGTTTCCTATTCTGATGAGTCTGGATTTCAGCTGCAACATTCAGATGGTTGGGTCAGAAAATGGGGTCACCAACATGAAAGCTGTTGGCAAAGTGTGCTTAATAAAGTGGTGGATGGGTGTATATTGAAATTTACATACACAAATGTAATGGCACATACATTAACCATCATTCCTCTGGACAAAGATGTGTATCCAGTGCAATAATTTTCTCTCTTTCCTGAGATGAAAGCCTTCCTGTTTCTTTGTTTACATTTGGTTCTAACAGGCACCCCAGCTTTGCACTGAATTTAAAAGTAGTCCCTGATGATGTGTTTACAAGCTTACATCTACAACTTTAAATGTTTGTTCGTGTGTCTTTATTAGCCAGCTGCACTCATAATGAGCTCTCCAACATAATTATTAGTTTTATGCTTCATTTATTCTCCAATTCCATAGCCACTACATAATAGTTTACTTTAAATACTGTCAAAAATGAAAACTCACCCAGTTAGAAAATCATTAAGCTGATTAAAAACATGTTCATGTTTGTAATTTGTACAGTTTGTGTCACTGAATTGCTGCAGCTGCTTTGTTAGTGGCTCATTAGAACAGGAAACAGGTAGATTTGAATATGTAGCAGTTGAATGGCACTCCGGACAAACGTGGATGCAATCTAATGGTGTTTCAGGGGATTTCCATTTGTGGTTTTGTTACTCTGGACTCATAACAGTTTATGCTGATTACAGAATCTGAAATACACTTGATTGTTACACATCAAGTGTAAGACACCACACAGGTGCTGATGGTTGTTGCAGAGAGCAGCAGTTTGCTTTAGATTATCTGTCAACAAGAGAAGATCAAAAACTATCTAGACTATAGACTCACCTTCCCCATCCTCACATGTCATGTTCAGAAATGCATGATGGTCTTTAGTCGTTTCAGCAATCCTGGAATCATAGACTGAAGAATCCACAAGCAAACTTCGAGCTGTCCCCAAAGTCACTATACTGCTGTCGGCCATGGCAGCAACCCCAGGAGGCTCCAACTCACTGCTTTCAAACGTCAAACTGGGGAAAATCAGCACAGAAAAAAAAAACTCAAACGACATGGATTTGTTTTTCTTATGGAGGCTGTAGCCATTCAGTCTCCCTTCATGACTAATGAAGAATATCTGGATCTCAAGTCACCATAGTCTAGGTTTAGTTGAAGATGAAGCAGCATAATCATTAATGTAAATTTTTGCAAGAATGTGTTGAGGAAAATAAAGCTACGTTACATATCAGTTTCTACATGGGCACAAGAAAGGGACTTAAAACTCAATGACAAGCGCAGGTGATTAAACGACTATTATTTAGCTACATTACTTTACAAAATTATATTAACTCCGTTATCCGTGTTGCTCAAGATAACTCTTAGAAAATAAGACAAAACGACTGTAATTTTCGAAGAAACAAAAAGGGACACACACAACAATGATTAACACCCAGCTGACGTTAGCTCCTTTCAAAAAACTATTTTTGAACACCACCATGTAAGCATCGCTACCACGTTTTATTGCTTAGAAATGTGCTACACTTACC
Organism: Aphyosemion australe; assembly: GCA_006937985.1. Classification (NCBI taxonomy): domain Eukaryota; kingdom Metazoa; phylum Chordata; class Actinopteri; order Cyprinodontiformes; family Nothobranchiidae; genus Aphyosemion; species Aphyosemion australe. The sequence goes on along the minus strand of SSNS01000056.1, from coordinate 2,053,524 downwards.
AGTTCAATTATTGTGTCGATTCCTTAAATAAAATAGAAAAAAAAAGGTTTGGTTGGCTAACTGGCTGCAAAACCAGTTAGCTTTAAGGAACTTGCTAGCTAGCTTAGCTAGCTGTAGGGCTAGAAAGTTTTAATAGGTATTAAAAAAAAACTTCTTTCGTCCAGAAACTGTCAAAAGGCCGCGACATTACTCCGCTAAAACACAATACGTCACGTATCAATGCATTGTGCTAGTTTAAACCGCAATCCTTAGATTGTTGACAGCGAACCACTTCAGAGTCGGACTGGGTGGTTGTCAGTCTGCTGTTAGAGCTCAATTCAAAAAGAAGAGCAAATAACAAAGCTGTGCTATGATTGGATAAAAATGACGGAATGCCTGCTACTTCCGCCTAGCAAGTCTGCTCATTGGTCCGTTCATTCAAATAACG
>SSNS01000056.1:1970597-2050597 GCA_006937985.1 Aphyosemion australe | reverse complement strand
CTTTCCACTAATTAAAAATATTGTAATACCGGCATTAGCTTGCTTCCGGGTTTGACCCGGAACACCTTGTTGGAGGCAGAAGTTTATGGTCAGTGATAGAGACATGCATCAGAAAGATGACCCCTGAAATAGACTGCTCAGTGAGCGTCTCAAGGTGTCTAAAACTCAATGTGAAAAAGGAGGAGCAGCAGAAACCATCCTGGAAGGGTAAAGCCCTGCACAGCATATTGCACAGGCAGTTTGAGGAAGTGGCTGATGTCCAGAAAACCTAAGTGTTTAGTAAAGCTGGACTGGAAGACAGTGCACAGGAATTAATCATGGCAGCATAAGAACAGGTTCTTAGCATGTGAGCAATACAGGGTCAGGGACCACAACAGACAGGACCCAAGGTGCAGACTGTGCAAAGAGCCCCCTGAGACAGTCCAGCACATGATAGCAGGATGTATTTTGCAGGCTTGCAAAGATTCCATGGACCACCATAACTAAGTGGCTAGAATAGTGTACATGAACATCTGTGTGGAGTATGAACAAAACTGGGAGGCTCCACCAACAGTGGGGAATGACAGAGCTAAGATAATGTAGGACTCACAAACAGGTGATGGATTACCAACCAGTCATCATGGTGGTCAACATAAGACAGAACCAAGAAGAAGTTACAGATCCCTAGTGACAGTAAAATCAGACATGAGAAGCTTGAAAAGTACCAAGGGCTAAAAATAGAAGTTTTAGATCGTCAAGGCCTCAGTAGTGTTAGTGGTCATCAGAGTAGAGCCCAGCATTGGGACTGGGGTCCCAACATAAATCTTGAAGGAGCAGGTGGTTGTAGGGCTGCTGCAGACACTAAAAATAAGTCCCAAGTCCTAATATTGTCAGTAGGATGGAGAATAAATGCTGGTAACAACCCTGCACTGGGACTGGGGTGTCGCAAGATCTACAAAACCTGATGCAAATCTCATGGATGTTGGCAGTTGTAAGACTACTGTGGGAAGGAGCAGGTGGCAAAAAGTCCTGCGAGTCCCAAGAGTATTGGTGGGATGGAGAGTACAACTGAGACTGGTACTAAAAATTAAGACTGGAGATTACAAATCTAAATAAAATGATGGAAATCCCAACATATGGAAAAGCTTATTCTTTTGAAATGAAACACTCAGCGTATACAAGCACTAGAGGTGTGAATCTTCACTAGTCTCACGATTCAATTAAATTACGGTTATCATGTCAACAATTCAATTCAACTTAATATCTTGATGCATCATGGTGCATCATGATGCAGGGGGTTGATTCCAGTTGGGTTTGGAGAGTGAGGGACCCATCCAATATGGCGGCAACACTGTTACGCGCTCCAGCGCCCAATGGGGTGTCTACGTATTCATGTCTATGGCAGTGGGGAGAGTGGGCAGGAGCAGAATTAAAAATAAATAAATAAATTCCTGCTCTACATCAGAGCACTCATAGGCTGTGACCCTCAAACCAGGAGAATGGCTCCAACAGGTCCCAGAAACAACCTCAGAGATCCCTTTCCAGAAGATCGCTGTTCTGGGAACGGCTAGAATACCGAGAAGAACCCTGAAGCTCTGAGGCGTCTGGTAGAGGACCTGAGCTTGATGTGAGACTGCCCAATAGAGAGAGTTTTATTTACCCATCTTCCCCTCTAACCCTCCCATGTGGGCCTTAGCCCTTCACGCTCTAGTCCACCAGATAAATAAACAGAGTGTAAAATAAGGAACTGAGCTTCCCAAGGCAAATAAAAGCTATCAATAATTTTTATTTCCATGTCTCTGTCTGAGACCAATCAAGCAATTTCAGGTATTTGGAACTTCGCTATAATAAAAAGCTCTTCTTTTTAAACTATGATTTCATCCAGAGGCAGTAGGAAGCCGGTAAAAAAGTTAGTACTGCAAGAAAAAAATACATTATGCATTAAGTGGAACATTAAAAGCTTGCTCTCTTTCTCCTGGGATGGATAAGAGGCCTGGCTGGAATGGTAATGATGCTTTTGTGCCCCTTCATGATACCTGAGGACTCATTGATCACTGACAACAGAACGGGAATACACCAGGGCTTTTTATGATGCCTAGATTTCATCACTTATAGGTTTTTAGAAAATCTATTGATGTGACAGTTTTACCTTTTTAATTTTTTTAATCACAATCTATTATGATTGCATTTTACTTTGCACAGTCTTAAATAATTATAGTAGCTTTAATGAAAATGAAGCAAGCTACAAGAGCATGCAAAGGTGCTTTTTCAGAAGAGACATTAATTCCCTGCTGGCAGCTCAGACTTTAATAACATCTTGCGTGAACGTTCATCTTTTTAACTCGAGTTTTGTTGAGGAGACAGGGAACACATTGAAATGTTGGAAAATATTACATCTTTTTCATTTTTGCTCCTGCGACATTCTCTAGTCATGTGATTTTTGAATTTAACACATTATATGATTAAGTTCATGAAATAAAAACTATTTTCTCACAATCTCACTGCTCAGAAACTCTGACAACACCCACTCAAAGACTCAAGTACAGATAGGAATCATGATTTTTTCAGATAGTTCATATGAAAAGTTATGAAGACAACATCCTATTTAAAACATCTACATGAGCTGCAGGGATATCAGATAAAGGCACTTACACCACATGGTCTGCATCACAATGCTGTCATTAGAGAAAACGTGTATCTCACTCACACCTTTAATGTTGGATTTTTAAACTAAGATTCTTTTATGTTGGGAAATGATGGAGTTGTAAAGGTGAAACTCAAAAATGAGAATATGGTACAAAAGTCCATTTATGGCATTAATCCAACTTAGACTGAGAGACCATCTAAAGGCTCAGGAACCCTTTGCAGGTGTTCTGGATTCATCAGCTGATTAGAGTGTGACACTTTGAGTCTAGAATATTGAACCTTTTCACAATATTCTAATTGTCTAAGATTTTGAATGTGGGGTTTTCATCAGCTGTAGCCATAATCATCACAATTATAACAAATAAAGGCTGAAATATCTGGATTTCCATGGAATGAATCTATCTCATATACACTGCACAGCCAAAAAAAAGTTGCCACCAAAAGAAAAATCACACCCTCTAATATTTCACTGGACCGCCATTAGCGTCGATTACGGCACACATTCGCTGTGGCATTCACTTCTGCAAAGTCACCAGATTTATTTCCATCCAGTGTTGCATTAATGTTTCACCAAGGTCTTGCATTGATGATGGTAGAGTCTGACCGCTGCACAAAGCCTTCTCCAGCACATTCCAAAGATTCTGAATGGGGTTCAGGTCTGGACTCTGTGGTGGCCAACCCATGTGTGAAAATGATGCCTCATGCTCCCTGATCCACTCTTTCACTATTTGAGCCTGATGAATCCTGGCATTGTCATCTTGGAATATGCCCGTGCCATCAGGGAAGAACAAATCCATTGATGGAATAACCTGGTCATTCAGTATATTCAGGTAGTCAGCTGACCTCATTCTTGGAGCACATCCTGGTGCTGAACCTAGACCTGACCAACTGCAGCAACCCCAGATCATAGCACTGCTCCCACAGGCTTGTACAGTAGGCACTAGGCATGATGGGTGCATCACTTCATCTGCCTCTCTTCTTACCCTGATGCACCCATCACTCTGGAACAAGGTCCATCTGGACTCATCAGACCAGTTTTTAATAATGCATTGGACAGTTCTGAACCCAGTTTTAGTCATTTCTGCAATCTCCTTAGAAGTTTTCTCTGCCTGATGCCAATGATGTGACCCTTCTCAAACAGACTAACATCTTTTCCACGTCCACCAGATGTGTCTTTCCACATGGTTCTTGAAGAAATGAGAGGCAACTCATTGCACCAGTTGGGGTTAAATAACTTGTTACCAGCTGAAAGATAATCACCCATGCAGTAATTATCCAATAGGAGGCTCCTACCTGTTTGCTTAGTAAAATCCAGGTGGCGACTTTTTTTTTTCTTATTTTTTTGCAGGGCAGTATATTAGTTGTACCTTTTAAGTTGAATTACTGAAATGAATACACTTTTGCACAATAATTGTTTGCGTTTCACTTGTACTTGTTTTGGTCAAATCTAGAAAACAATGTAATGCGCAATCTTGTATAACATTAAAAGAGCTCAGGTGTGTGATGTGAATGTCACTCAGTGACTGCTTCATCAAATCTCTGGTCAATATCTATAAAACTGACAGAAACTGCTAAAATTGTTCAAAAATCAGCTAAGAGGAAGGGATGTTGACCGAGTCACTCAGAACACATAAACGTCTTCCTGTATTTACTTCTGGTAGTCCATCTCCAGACATATCTGACCAATAAGCAGACTGAATGTTCTCACCAGGTTTGTAGTGACATATTTTGGTTCAATTGAAGTTTGCTGTGTGAAAAGAAATGAGAAGAAACAAGTGAAAAATGTCCTAAGAGCCTTGGTTTTACAGGCTGGTGACATTTTTTTTTATTTTCAGAGTATTGTGACATTTGTATATATTTAAGTTCAAAACGACTGATTATAATTCAAATATAAAAGAAGCAGTCACAATGTTTGTTTTATACAAAGGTTAGTCATTAACAGATGCAACATTTAGTAGGGATACATTCAGTTTAAATGGCCCTTCAGCTGCAGCATTATGGAGTAAAACATAAACAAGAATTTATTTATCATCTGAATGGAAATATAAAATACATTTGAGGTTCTTCCCTTACAAACGCTTGATGTGTCAAAATATACAAACTCTGCTTCTCTAACCTGAAACTCACTCACCTCATAACAAAACACTACCATCCATCCATCCATCCATCCATCCATCCATCCATCCATCCATCCATCCATCCATCCCCATCCATCCATCCATCCATCCATCCATCCATCCATCCATCCCCATCCATCCATCCATCCATCCATCCATCCATCCATCCATCCATCCATCCATCCATCCATCCATCCGTTATCAGATGAGTTCTGCTAACTTCTGGTTCTGTCTTTTCTTTGTATTTCTGTGACAGATTGAAATCAATGTAAATTCTCCTTCTTATAATAAAACATATTGTCTGTAGACATGATGCTGTTTTCTGAGACTCGTCTTTCATAGTGTTTGAGGTTCACTTTTGTCCATTTTCTTTCATTCATTTTAATTGTCTATGAGTGGTATTTCAAATATTTAAACTCTAACAAGTAATTGCATTGTTATTGCCTATTTATTAGTCATTTTTAGAGGTAATCCTCTTGTTGAGTTATAGCCAATGTTTACTTTCTTAATTGTCTTTAATTCCAGATTGTAGAGTAAAACTGAAGAAATTATCAAACTGACACCATTTTATACCAAGTTGATGCTCAAATCCTTCACAGTATAGTAGTGGGGTTGGGTAGCATTGAGCTCAACCTTAAACCCAAACCTTAAAGGTTAGAAAAGTATATTCTGATTGGGCTCAGGAGAGCAGATGCTTTTTACGTAATTTAAATACTGTCCAAAACAAGCTTTCTGATGAGGCTACATTCTAAAAACTGCAGCAAGTTTAAAACAACCCATTAGGTTTATTTTGGTAACCAGTTCTTGGTCAAACTTGGACCAAACACACCCTGGGTTCTTTGTGTTTTTGATTTGATGCACTATTCTGCATAAAGATTATCCTAAAGATGGTGCAACAGGACCAATATCTACAGGTAGGACTGCCTAAAACAGAGTTGATAAGAATAGCCCATGATGTGGGTGGTTACACCAGGAATATTAGGGATATTGGAACATTTGGCTTAAAATGATTAGAATGATTTAAAGACGACCTATATTGTAAACCAACATTTTCCTTGTTGTTGAATCAAGACAGCTTGGGTGGTCAAAAGCAGCATGCCAAAAAGTCAAAGCCGTGTTTGACCTACTTTTTATGTAGATTAGAAAGTTGAAAAAGGTGAGAGAAAAACTTCTGTTCTGAGAAAGCCTTCCTTAACACGTCATAAGGGGGAGCCACGCCTCCTCAAACCTGCATGTCTCCAGTGTCTGAGGCCTTGTGGGGAAACCAACCAATCAGCAAGCAGCTCATTATCATATTCATCTCCTGGCCGAGTGGGAGGGGTCAACAGCTCTTTTCACAGCAAGGCTGGTTTAGGGGGTTTAGAATGGCCTGTATCAGGACTCCTGGGACAGATAAAAGCCAAAAGAACATTTCTTATGCTTGTTAGAGGGTTAAAGCTGTTTTAGATTGTTGATTAACTGCATTCTAGCTCCACTTTAATTTATTAACAGTAAATGCTAATGATTTCTAAATACATGTGCAAAAATAAAAAAAAAATGAATCAGGAAATTAGTTTATAAAAACTAGATACAAAAGTATAATTACAATCTCATTTGTATCGTTTAAGTTTTGGTTAAAACCCAAACCCAACAGGAAAAAAGACCAATTTTTTTAAAACAGGACCCAAAAAATGAACTCAGCAGCTTTCAGAGAGTAAATCAGCTCACTGGGGACATGACTTTTTTTTTGATTATTTAATATTTTTATTGAACAGTGCATATATACACATTTGAAAAACACAACGCTTAAACATATCCTGTCTGTAAAACGTCAAATCAAAATGTCAACTGTTCCCCATAAAGGTCATTATGTAGAAATGAGTCTCATCAACATGAAGCAGAACATGTCACAGAGACAAATCTGTTTCCCAAAGACTGAAACGATCATTTCCTTCAAAAGCCATCTGGCCTTCCTGTGTGCTTCTCACTGGATGGATGAAGAAGAAAACTGAAAACACATTGCACTTGATTTATTTCTGACAATCATTTTCTACTGGGAAGTGATTTAGCAATTAGCTCATCAAAAAATCTGTTTCAAAAACATTTTCTCAAATGATGAATCCTTGATTTTATTGAATTTGTAAATACTGAGTCAATAAAATGCATTTAATATACAGAAAGAGCCATTTACAGCTTTGGTAATGCAAAGAGAGTTACTTGTCATATCTCTGAATACTGTGGTTTTTACTTTTATGACCTTTCTTCACTCACCAATTCTATTCCAGGATGGAGCAAAGTGCTGCCTCAGGCATTATACAACTGTAATTCAATTCAATTCAATTGAATGTACACAAGCTACATCATTTTTGTTCTGTATACAAATAAACAGCATTTGCGACTAGTTGTGCAAACGGGGAAAATATTCAGACATATTTTTGCAAATTGTCAGAAACACGGTGAGAAGAATTAGAATAAGTTTGCCTTCAGCACAAACCTGAAAGAATTTCCACTCTGTGTGCAAAACATGGGCATTATGCCAAAGTGAAAACATTTAGTCATATTCTGATGTCACCAACTTGTTTGCATTTCATTAGATTCCACTGTAAATGCATGCCGCAAACAGAACCTGACCAACCCCAGAGCTGTTAGAACAGTTCAGCCTCTGTGCAGTCAACTGAAGGCTCTGACACAAGAACAATGTTTACTTCAGCAGACATTCAGGGCCTTTCAATGGCTGCACACATTTTTTTGTGAAAATATATTTTATTTTAAATAAATAAAAATGTATTGCCATCTTCTGCTTATCTGGGTTGCAGGGAAAGCAGCCCCCCCAGACTGTCCTCTCCACATCACTTCCACCAGCTCCTTCAGTGGGATCCCAACATATTCATTTTGGCTGCCTTCATTTCCAATCTTCTTTCCATCATTCCCAAAAGCTCATGACAATGAAATAGATGAGAGCTGGAATAAAAATTGACTGGTGAATCAAAATCTTCCCCTATCAGCTTAGTTCTCTCCTCACCACAATAGACAGGTCACATCCTTGCAGATGCTGGCCTGATGCCCTGTCGATCTCCTGTTCTCTCCTTGCCTAACTTAACAAGACCCCAAGAAACTTAGACTGCTCTGCTTGAGGTAGGATTTCTCCACCTACCTTTTCTGATTGAGAACCATGTTCTCAGATTTGGAGGTGCTGATCCTCATCCCAACACTCTCCCACTTTGTTCCTAACATCCCCTGCAAAAGCTGGAGGTTTTAGTTAGATAAGAAAAAATCAATAAAATGTTTTCCAATAATCTACAAAGACTCATAAAGAAAAACAAGCAGATCCAAATATTTCACGAAAGAAGGAGCCAGCCTGTTTGTCAAGGAGAATAGTTTGTAACACAACCATTGTCTCACTACAAGCTCAGCTTTTGTCTTAATAACATCCACAAGCTTTTGGTAATTAAATGTTTTTTAAATTCCTCCCAAAAGTTGTTTAAAACATATTCTGCCTTTTAATTGTGGTAAAACATGTCAGACTGAATGAGTGAAATGGACAAACTGAATTCTCAAAAGATAAATAAAATAAAATGTGCAAAAGGTGAAGTGGTCTGAACTCATCTAGGATGAACCCCGCATCACTCCCATTGGTAAAAGAGAGTTTAAAACATTAAAGAGTGTGGTGGTGTAGATTCACTCACTTGATGACTAAAACAGCTTACATAAGGCAGAATCTCGTCTGATGGGTCTCTTTCAGCTCAGGGTAACAGCAACAAAGGCAGCTTACAACCAGCATGCAGGATTTATCTCTCTTCTATGATGTCCAGATCAAAGAAACGGTTTGGATTTGTGGGAATCCAACATGTTTACTTTGTGTCCTCTCAGTTCACATCATCTTGGGTGTAAAGTCCTGAATCCAAACCAGTACAGCCATCAGTCTGCAGCTGATACTCCTTTGGATTAAAACTCTGATATGGCTTTCCAGCTGTGGTGTTCAGGTCAAGTTCCAGCTTTTCCCAGAGGCCTCACCGACAAACATCAAAATGTTGAACAGAAAAAAAGAAACGTAGTCCATAATGTCAAAAGTAAAAAATACAGCGTAATAATAATAATAATAGTAATAATCCATGTTTGAGATAGAACTTCAGTAGTCCACCATATTTGTTTTTTTGTCCTGAGACATGTCGAGCCAGCTTCTGGCTTCTTCTTCATCAGAGCTGGAGGATGCTGCTGCATACAGACTGCTGAAGATATCTGAAAAAACACAAAGAGTCAAGTCAGCGTCAGAGAAATATAAAAAAACACATATAGTTCATTTAAGGGGATGTGCAGACCGAAGCTCTAATTAAATAAAAGAACAAAGCTTAAGCAAAGTGGAGGTCAGCTGGTAAAATGTTTAAAGAAGGCAGGATGAAAGGTGAAGAGGATACTTAAGATAACCTGATAGACCACAGAGGTAAAAGTAAAAAAAAATCTAAAAGAAGGGATGATAATCTTTTCCAAGAGCAGAAAAATAAAAGAAAATCCTGCAACAATGTCTCCAAGAAGCAGGCTTTGTTTTAAGCAGCAAGAAGTGGATGAAAGATGGATCAAAGAGGACAAAGATGTAAGAAAAGAAAAAATACAAAACCAACACAGCTCTGTTTTGGTTGTTCATCACTGTGATGAGGTCAATTTTCATGTCAGATAAAACATAATGCTTATTGTGTTTTAGAGTTCACCCTTTTGATTTGCACACTTCTGCAAAAAAACACTTCTTGTGTTTTGTTTAGTTGCTTTGAAAAAGAAAAGCACAAATGATCACTGACACACTCATAGTGTTGTTTTTAATTATGTAATGAAACCCAACATGTGTTAGAATTTTGCCTTTAGATCAGACCATGGTCTAATAAAACAAACTGCATTTGATCACTTCGTTAATGCCTCCTTTAAATGAGCAGAAATCAGAGGATGAGTGTAAAAACAGACAGATGAACACTAAAGGCTGCAGAAAAGGACATCAGAATAATAAACAGAGTTCAAACTCAGTCATGTCCTTTTAATCTGAATTGTCTGTTTTTAGGGGCAGCAGTAGCTCAGGAGGTAGAGCGGGTTGTCCAGTAATCGGAGGGTTGTAGGATTGATCCTATCTCCCGGCATGAGAATGCGGCTGTTGTGTCCTTGGGCAAGACACTTAACCCACGTTGCCTGCTGCTGGTGGTCAGGGGGACCGTCGGGACCTATGCTCAACAACCTCAACAAGTCAGTTCACTCCAGGGCAGCTGTGGCTACATTGTAGCTCATTACCACCAGGGAGTGAATGTGTGTGTGAATGGACGAATGATACACTGTAGTGTAAAGCACTTTGGAGTCCTCTGACATGAGCTATACAAGTGCAGGTAATTTATCATTAATCCTGCTGCAAACAATGGAACTGTTACTGTGATCATTTTTGTTAAGCCTCTTAACTTGGAAATAGTGTCTGTGTGTCAAATTACAACCCCCTTGTGTATTTTGACACACTGACAACAAAAAGATATTAAACCAGGCTTGAGAAGTGGTGTCTGATACATACATGGGATAAAAAGCTCTGGTCAGACTCATAATCAAACAGGCCAATAGTCTTCATCATTTGTTTTAGAGATAATAAACCTCCTATGAAGACTAATGCTGATGCAGCAGTTCTCTAGTTAACCCCTTTATAAAATAACAAACCACCAGGAGCCATTCACCACCTAAACTCTGACCAGGAGAAGATTAAAGCTCTGAAGCAACAAAGGCCACAATTCTAAATGGTGCTAATGGAGAAAAAGTGGGAATTTAATCACAGATTAATTACTACAATCTCCAATGATTGCATCATCATTCTAGGTGAGATGTTTTTGTTCTGAACAAATAGAGATTAGTGTCTCCACTCAAGTAGAGAATTAAACGAATGAAAAAATAGTTTTTTTCTTTTACGGGTCACCCACTGTCCCAATCGATACAGCTGTCAGCCATACAGCACCATAGCATCACATAAAGCTGCTTTATGGGTCAGCGTTACACTTATTAAAAAAAGGGTCACAGTTGAAACTGTAACAACTAAACCATAAACAGACATTTACAGCTATGGGGCAGCAACGTCATGCAGAGAAAACAGTCATAAACAGCATCCAGTCAAAAATAAAGGTAGAAGAACATGTTCAACATGATCAACGTACCCTCTAGGGTTGAAGGTTGGACCTGAAGGTTATCATGTGCACCTTTTTGAAGGCCTGAAAGGTTAAACATGCACTGATTATTCTAAATATCAAGGTGCAAGGGGTCAAAGGAAAAAAATCAACTGATTTTAAAGGTTTTACTGAAGGTGTTTTGAAACAACCTTGAAACGAAACTTGTGCACTAACATACGGCCCAAGGCTGCCACCTGGGGCACAGATCAGATCTCTAAAAGGTCCAAACTACAAGGATTCCAAAAGCACCCACAGCTGATGAAACAGTACCTTTGAAGGTACCGACCCAGTGAAAAGCCTTTGTAGCCTTAAAGGGACAAATGGGTACTTTTATCTGTGTGTTTGTAAACTGGAACATCAGAACGTTGGTGAACCAGCCCTCCATGCATGCTCAGGACAATCTGCTGGTTTGCTCAGCTAGAATTTTTCAACTATTACAATTCACCAGACTGTGCTGAATCACATTTGACTAATTTGCTCCAGATTTCTGACCACTTGTACTGAATTTTATGAAAATATGTTTGAATTGGACAGAACTTTTACTTTCCCAGTCAATTGCCCTGAGATGTTGCAAACTGGTGCTACATGAATAAACTCAGCAGAAAACTAGTGGTCACTTGCTACAACATCCATAATTCAGCATCATAATTTAGGTCAGCTTTTCTCTGTAAGCTAAAGAAAATGCAAATGTGATTCCAGACATTTTTCTTCTCCACAGTGACCTTTAGAGGATTAACGATGGTTCAGATGGTTGGAAAGTGTCTGTTTTAATTCATCATTACCAAATAGGCTGCTACATTTCCTATTTTCCACCAGCAGGCCTCAACACTCTAATCAGGCTAACTCTCAGCATAAAGAGAGATGCTGGCAGGCTCTAGGATTGCACATCACAGTTAATAACATACTCTTTATTTAGCTCGTACTGAAAATTAGTGTCAACAACACGTGGTTGGACGCGCTAATAAGACTTTTTTTTTTTGCCATCCCCCCAAAAAAATACCACACTAAGGGGTGAGAACACAGGAGCGTTGATATACAGGAAGTGGTAAGCTCAGCTGTCACACATATTACCAAGCAATGTGCAGAAATACAAACATAAAAGCATACTTTTAAAATTCTGAAAGAATAATAATTAATGAAATACTCATTAACATCACTGTTCAACACAGCGTGTGTGCTGCACACAGCAGTACATAGGTTACCATTTACAGTTGAGTTGATCTGACAAAGAAGACCCGAGGAAAGGGAAGATTTATGAATTCTTCATGTTCCTCATGGAACAGAGAATAATATGAATGAGGAAGACCTTTTAAAAGCCCATAGATGAAGACGGCAGGAGATAGTTTTAAGAGCTGAAATATGCATGAGCTGATGAAAAATGAGCACAGCAAAAACACGTGGAGCTTTTATCTGACTGAGTATTAGTTCCTCCCAAACCTAGGGAGCCCAAAACGATCTTTCAGCTGAACTCTGGAGGTTCTCTGGCCATAAATGCAGTTTAGCCTCTCTTCTCTGTCTAATTAAAGGTATAGATAGAGCGATGAGTGAAACAGAGATTAAGTATTCACCCAGAGTCATCGTATTACTCGCTGCTTCCCTTGATCTGGCTCTGGACCATTAGTAACAAATGCATTTCTCCCACTGCTTAATCACGGTAAAGTTGTAGTCAATGAAATCTTAATTCCTTAGTAGTCACACTGAGCTTTCAATCTTCCCAGAGAGAGAGAACAAGATGGCTTTTAATTGTTGTTGTTGGTGCTTGGCTGATTAAAGTGGAGCAAATTTAAGAGAGTCATGCGGGGCAGCCGTGGAGGGAGAATGATTACAGGTGAAAGTAGAGGATTTAAGTCAAAACCTAATAGTGACATACCTGTCTGGGTGAGGTAATAAAATATTAAAAAGCAAAGAGATCTTTTGCAGCACTGACTGACTGTTTCAAACTATCATCACACTCAGAATTGCATGAGAGGTTTTAGCTGTTTCTAAAGTAATCATCATGCTGCTGTTTTCTAACCCCACTTGTGAAAAGGAACCTGAGATCCTGGAAAGTATCTCTCTTCTAGCTCAGAATTGCCATTTCACCCATATTTTGGTTGAAGACAAAGACCTCAGACTCCGAGGTGCCAGCTGTTTCATTCTGCTAAAAACCATTCATGTTTCTGCTGGAGGTCACCGCTCAATAAGGTCACCAGAACCACACCACCTGCAAGGTGCAGCAATAGAATCCAAAGCTTGAACTAGAAACTGTCAACTCCTCGCTTGCACCTAAATTCAGTTTATAAACATTATGGAAAGAATATTGAACAAAGGGCAACATCATCAGAGACCAAGACTAAGTCTGAGTTTGTTATGATAATGAGACTTTGAGCTCTTGTTGGGTTTTTCTTTCTCTGATTAAGCTCTTTAAAGAGGTCCTTCAATCATATTTTTCAAGCATTTGCAGTGGTGTCAAGTAGGAATGAATGCCTTGTAAGTCGTTCTTTGGGGGGGGGGGAAGCTCCGGTGCACCTGCTTCAGCACAGAGAATTCAGCTGGAGGAGAAAGTAGCTTCACACGACAGGATTTGGACTCTTATTTCCTGATATTTGGACATCTCTCCTCTGATTGGTTAACAGCAACATGACTCTACCACTGACTCTGTTTGCTCTGCAACGTTGATGTTTTATCTCCACAAATAACACAAGCCTGGAGGAGTTCTGCTGTGTGGTGGAGTTGCTAATGCTAACGGTTAGCTTCTACTAGCCGAGACGTTCTCTGCTGTTTCCTGGACGCTAAACCAACAACAGCCTTCCTCGTCGTGAATCAAGATGGGTGAGTCCATGAATGTTAAGTGACAGTGTGACGTAGATCTGTCAGGATTTTCAAATCCTAGAGTTTCACCGTCTGTTTTCAATCAGAAGCTAATGCAGGAGATAGGTGTAGGAGACTATTTTCATGTTCAGCCTGCATGCTAACAGAATGACTGATTATTTTCAAAAATAATAAATAAAAATAGTTTCTCTGTGAAGGACATCTTTAAGCTCTAAGTGTATTTTCTGTTTTGACAGTTCTTTAATTGTTTGTTAATTAGTGTTTTGTTTTCTGGCATGTACATTTTTTGGGGTGTCAGATCAGTTGTGAGCCAACGTCTGTCTGAGAGCTGTTGTTGTTTCCCAGGATTAGTTTATAAATGAGAGGTGTCTGCTTCTGCAATGGAGCGTCTGTTGAACCTTTAGTTTAGTTAGTGGCAGCCCTACTACTTTCACATCTTGCCCATGAGAGGGAAAAGCCTTTCCAGACATCCATAGCTGCTGGTAGTGATGGTTTAGTCAGAGACCTTTGCCTGGAGCAATCACTGATCCCTTTGAGGGTGCTCTCACAAAATAACTTCAGGAAAATGGCCCCATGCTTTCTCAACTTCTCAAAAACACACACAGAATAAGCAGAGATTCTAAGCACCGTTCCAAAGCAAAGACCTGGTGGCAGCTCAGAACTCACAGATCCGTCAAAACAATAAAACACTCACCAGATTCCATATTCTGCTTCTTCCAGAAACTGAACCAGGTCACCAGTCCCCAGAGAAAGGTCCCTCGCTTCACACGATGCATAGGTCAGCTGCACACGGTATCGACTGCTGTTACTCTGCAGAGAGAAGGGACTTTCAAACTCTGCATTTACCTGGTTTCAGACTGGAGAGACTCTTCACTTTCACTGCACATTACAGAGAACACCGATCTGGCTCCAGCTGGTGTTTGGTTTGACAAAAATCATAGAGAATTCTTAAGGAAAGGCCTTTTTAGGTTATTAAGTAAAACTGCATGCACGCACACAAAATAAATAATACCTTACATAGGCATACATATTTAAAACAGATGAAGTATTTTGTATGAATGCCCGTTCATTCTTTAAAACAGTGTTTGTTTGGGAGGTTTCCATCAGCTCACATGGATATAATGGATTTGGAGAGGCCGACACATTCATTAGGTTTGTGCAGGTAGCGTCCCCTCCCCTCCTTCGTCTCTCTCTCATTTCTTAAATGTCAAGTACTCAGTGCCTGCTGCTAACAAGACATAAGTCCACAGGAAATAATTAAGCTGCACAGGGTTCTAATTTCAAGGGGGTTGAAAGGGAATTTAGTAGAGATGGATTAAAGTGGAAGATAAGTGGAGATGAAATGAGAGATGACGGTGATTGATAGTAAAATGTGATCATTTAAGCAAAAGCTCATGACTCAACTGGACCTGGAAGAGTCCGCTGGATCAACATTTGTGAAAGACTAATAAAATCAAACTATCACAGTATTGTTCTATGGGATCTTTGCTTGCTGTTGTTTTATTGCATTTGTCAAGGTCAAAGCTGCCATGTTCAAGCTACATACATTCTTATTGTTGCCTTCATCCTCAGATGAGTTGGAGGACTCCTCTGCTGTGGAGGGAATCGTCTCAAAGTCTTCAGTGTCCATAGAGGGGAGGCGTCTCTGAGTCCAACCTAGGGGGTTAGCAAAGGTCACGTTCAGGTCACTATGGAAGGAATTCATTCAACAACTCTGAAGTATGTTGCTGAAACTCTAATCTCCTACATTTTTATCAGTGAATGATGCCAATGTTTTATAGAAATTTAGACTGCCATTTCATTTCACAAGTGTTTTGAACAAAATGTTAAGACATCTCTGCTGGACTTGACCCATGGGTGACATTTACAACTCTAAATAACCAAAGAATTTCATGTAAATATCCAATTCATGTAAAACTGACAGTGATGTAAAAGTTTATGAAAATAAAGATGAGTGAAACGTTGTGAACTTTAGGAGATTGGAGCTTTTTTAAGACGGCAGATGCACACTTTGGTCTGGCCGAACTCAGACTAGCCATTAGCTTATCAGTCCTGAAGGATGCAAACTCTATTTCTCTGAACAGAGGCTGTTCAGAAACCTATCTGTAACAGGCAAGATAGTAAATGAGCTTATCTCCAAAATAACCCCTTTTAACCACACGTGCAAAAATAACAGGGCATGTCCATCCCATACTGAGCATGCTGAGTCAGTTGTTGCCATCAGTGAGACGATTTAAAGCAGTTTAATCATAATCAACTTAATTCATTTGTGTTTGTGTGTTTTATACAGCATTCTGACATCAACTGTAATATGCCTCACCATGGTGGAACATTAATCTATTTTATTTATTGTATGATTATTTAAAGAAAAAAACAATATTTTTCTGACTGTTCAACAGATTAATTTCAATACTAGTAATTTTGATCACATGAACTTAAGTTGATGGAGTAAACGGTACAATCCAAACCAACTTTTCCTTTAGGGACAATAGTTGTCTGTCTCTGTCTCTCTCTGTTTGCCCGTCTTGTTTTGTAGGTCAAGAACAGACAACAAAGAGCGAGTCAGTCACACAGAAGCAAAAACATCAAGACATGAAACGATTTTGGAAATAAAAGAGCAGGAGAAAGATTGGACTTTGATGTGACACTTTACAGATCACTGAAGAAGAGTCAGAGTCTTGAGTGTGATGTAATGTGAAACCTAATAATACAGATGCTGTTCTTCGCTGTTTAAGCTTGACAGCATGAATGTTAGTGTGGAACAGGATGTTGTTATTGAGGAAAAATGACAAACTGACAAATTACCAACAATAAAATCTCTTTTTTCACACAAGCTGACAGTTTTAAATCAGCTCCACTTAAAGACATCTCCTAAAATGCCAGTAAAAATCATGCTCCCTGCAGTTACCTGGTTGGGAGGTGGATCTAGGGACAGCGGTGGTGCCACTAGCACCTGTAGCAGTGCTGCTAGTCATGCTCTGACGTTTCCCACCTGAAGCCATAGCTCCACGCAAAGTATCTGGGGGGAAGTCAAATGCTTTATAGCAAACGTGTCATCAAACATTTGCACAGCTTTGTGGACCATGAACCAAATTTCACAGATAAGCGGCATCACTCGGCGACTGAATGCACTCTAGTCAAGAGAGAACAGGACTATTCATGCAGAAATCAATACACCTACATAAACCCACACAACATAAAAACATGCAACAAAACATCTGAGCTGCTATTTTGCCCATACGCTATGAAACAGCACATCACAAGGGACAAAAAGACACCAAACAAAATAAAGAAACAGAAAGCCACAAACACAATCCAGAAATAAAACTACTAAATTTCTAAAAAAAAAAAAAAAAAAAAGGCATGCCTAAAACCATACTCATTCTCCATTTACCTTCATAACCAAAGGGAGTAGGATCACTCTTTATCTCATGTCTCTTGCTCTTAATGCTAGCAGAGAGGGGACCTGGACAGGGCAAATGAGATGCAACCAAACACTCAGAAACAAGCTAGCAAAGCTCTGGCTGCAGTCAGTGGGAACAGATGCTCAGTTTCAATCAAAGTGCTGTGCCTGCCTGGCTACCATTGCAAGGGTGGGCACAATTTATTTATTATCTTTATTAAGTTTACTAATCACAGCATGCCACCTGAAAGCTTTATAATTTAGAACGATGGCAAAAAAATATCTAAGAAAAGTTCTTATGAAACAAAAGAAATCCCCGGTGACTGTAATTCACGTAGAAGCAAAATTGACACAGAAGTCTATCAGCAGGTGGGCGGGATGTTAGTGTGACTGAGGGAAACTAAGATGGTGACGGCTCTGTAGCGGTCCAATCACAGCGCTCTACTGGTTTGGTGGGCGGGATGTTACTGATAAAACAAAGATGGCTCGTTTGAAACGGCTTTGGTATCAACTTTGGACTATTTTGACTTGGGGTTTTCTTTGAGTCAAGAGCAGATAGCAGGGTTAGGGAACCCTGGTCATCCAGCACGTTTGAGTGGTTTCCCTGCTTCAACACCTGATTTTAATCAGCAGGTGATTAACAGGCTTCTGCAGAGCCTGATGAGCTGCTGAACAGGTGAGTCAACTGTGTTGAAGCAGGGAAACCTCTAAAACATGCTGGATAGCAACTTTCCAGGACCAGGGGTCCCTACACCTTAGATAGAGGTACTTATAGGTTTATTTAGAAAAAGGATGTATTTGCATCTTCTTTGATGGAGTATGGTGGACTGCCTCGCTGACTGACACCCGTAGCGGTGAGTACGTCATGTTGTTTGTTATCCAATAGCATGTGGAGGCAGTTTGAAAGACAACCATAGATCCCGCCCCATGACTATATATTCACATATATAGGATGGCTTGCCAGGCTAATTTCGGGCAGTTTAGGAATATGTGTTGAAATGTTCTCTAATCATGACGTTTTGTGGTCTGAATGTAAAATGGCAAGTTTTATGCACTTTGTAGATAACAATGTCTGCCTGAAACGTTGATGAATTAGAGTTTCCTGCACGCCTGTCCTCTGTTTTTAGAAACAACGGTTCAGCAAGTTGCTTTTCTTTCCCAGGTTCCTTTCCTGGGATACAAGAGCAGGTAAATATTTCACATACTAAGTGAATGTTGTAAACAGTGCAAGTCTTTAGCCCTTTTTATAAGACACACCATGCCGGCAAATCAGCGCAATATTACCGCAACGTGTTTCTTATGAACGCGCCATGGCGGTATCACGTTGCTGGAATTTTGCGGCATTCGTGCCGCCACGCTTGATAGTAATATTGCAATAATATTGTGGCTTCGCCGGTCTTATAAACGCACATTAAGGCTTGGCGCAACAGAGGGAGGTGTCATGATCACGTGATGAATTAATGCCGAGCTCCGGCTGGGAACTATATTGAAAATGAAAGTAAACACGGGCTTAAGTTTCACTTTTGTAAACAGAATCAGCTGAGATGATCATTTGGAGCGATGCGGTGCTCCGGGAGCTTCTCTCCGTTAGATCTGCAGCTCAGATCATCTGACAGCTCTGCCGCCATCGCGTAATCTTTCATAAAACGGACATGATTGTACAACATTACCGCCACGGCCTAAGCTCTTATAAACGACCTTAGGCTCCCAGATTCTGCATCGGCGTTGCGGCAAATTGGCGGCATTGTTTTATAAAAGAGGCTTTTGAAAATCAGATGCCTTTTACCCTGACTCTTATTTACATAAACATGGGCAGATTTTCCTTTAAGTGGTTGAATGAAATTTAAACATGGTGAAATCGTGCAGGGAAGAGTCACGGTTTGGTTGTCAGAGCAGTTTGAGGTGCACATTTCCCTTTGTGAGGGCCTTGTAAATCAAATGGATGTGCTAATTTGCTCCCACATGGTCAATTCAATCCTTTGAATTCTGGCTGGAATGCACTAACCCAATTTTAGCGGTTTTGCCTTTTGCTATTTATTTGTCAGATTAGAGAAAGCAATAAGTTCTTAGCTTGTTCCACTACCACCAGTACCAGCAGCGCGACTGTGAGGCAGCATGAAAGATTAATACGACAAAATCCACATGGAGCTCATGAGGCATTTGTTTTCTAAAGACCAGTGGATTCAGTAAAAATGTTCCCATATTGTAATAAAAGTACAGAAACATGATTTCTTTTACAAATTTAAAGCAGGATAAAAGCTTCAAATATGCAGACTGTGCTTCATGTTACATTGTAATAAATGATACGTTTTCTTTTTTTAGTTGAACTGAAATCCAAAACTATCATTATTTTTCCAATCAAACTATAGATGGCATCAAATTCTTAACAGAGAGTAAAAAAAGGGAAGGATGGGTGTTAGAAATGCTTTTTTAACCAATAAACCTCTGAGTGGTTGTTTGGTCAATAATTATAATAACATAATAGTTATAATTGGTTCGTTCCAGCAGCTACAGCCTGTCAGACCAGAAGACCCAGTACAGCAAGTGTTGTCTCTGGTAATCCTGTGGCTGGTCAACTCCCTCCAAGCCTACATCCTGGAACATTGCCCCACCATCTGATTAGACCACACCCCACAGTAATGGCTCTATCACATGAAACATACCAACTCCTAAGTCACCTGGTAGCATCAGGCTTTACAGCCCTTCCAGGTCATGGTGGTTAGACGTTGGGGTCACAGAT
The DNA here is from genome assembly GCA_006937985.1 of Aphyosemion australe. Lineage (NCBI taxonomy): Eukaryota > Metazoa > Chordata > Actinopteri > Cyprinodontiformes > Nothobranchiidae > Aphyosemion > Aphyosemion australe. Next base: position 2,030,743 of record SSNS01000056.1, on the reverse strand, counting down.
GGCTGTGGATGACTCTCACCCGTTTATTTGGGAGGGTGGTTTGACCAGATGCTGCTCTGGCTGGGTGATGGGGATAAGTGGTGGTGGGGTGTGTTTATGGTGCATTTGAAGGTAGGGGACGTGAGGTGACGGTTCAAGGAACAGAACCAGGCTGCTTGTGTGCTGAAACCCCAGGATGCACTTGGAGAAAGAGAACCTGAAGATCAGTGATGCTTTTGTAGTCCTTTCTCCTATCAAGACAAACTATTAAAGCGTTTGAAACTGATGCTGCCTGACTCCTTAAGAGACAGAACCTGAGTGGTTCAATGCTATACTTGAACCTGCTAATTGATGATGGAATTCTCAGTGTCATTTCTCTGAGCTATAACCTCTGGGTATCTGCAGACGTTTACGTCTCTGAAGCATCTTGTGTTTTTCACATTAATCCATGAAACTGTAAAATTATGGATTACAAAAAGTTTGGAAGCAGTTTTGATGCTTCCCATGATGAAAGGCAGCATCTGGCTGACTTCATCGTTGTTGTGATAACACACACCTGTATGCTCCAGACCAGCAAACACATAAAACTTCTACTTCATCAGCTGCTTGTGGCTGTTCTCCATTCTGATGGAAGCAGCGAGAATGGACTCAGATTTCTGCACAATACATCTGCATTTAGGTTCTCTTTGTCAAACTGCATGTAACTCTATTTTTATGGTTGCTGCTAACAAAAACAGGTAATGTGGAATAAATTGTGATTTCTGGCAACGTGCATAGACAGAAACCACAGCGATTAAACATTTTATGATCTTCTCATTTTGGGATATTTCTGTAGAAATATAAACTCTTACCTTAACTAACAGCATGTAAATGTTAAAGCAAATTTCCCACTAAACATTTGACAAAGCAGCTTTTTCATGTTTTTTTTGGGTGACTGTGAGAGCAACAAATGTTTACTGGAAACACAATAAGAAAAGGAAACTAGACTACAGAGCAAATAGAACATGACATGGATGCTAACAGGTACCTTTTGTACGCCGTGCAGCAAAAGAGGAGGAGGAGGAAGCAGCTAGAGAGGAGGTGAGAGAGAAGCGGCGAGGGACCTCAGCCTCCTTAGCAGTGGGTTCTACAGCCAAACAAAGAGGGGAGAAGGAGGAGGAGACGTGAAGAAACCCAAGAAAAGGCACAGATTGGGAACAGAGTGAAGGAAGAGATGAAGTGATAAAGCGGTAGAAGACAGAATGAAAGAATGAATGGGTAAGAGTGACAGAAGATTTATTTTACCATGTATTTTAACATGCCTAAAATAGGCCTAATATATTGCATTAGCTTACTACAAACAGAAATGAATACATTATGTAACATGAGACACCCTGCAGGTAAAGACACAAACATGTAACTCTTCCTGAGATGTTACGTCCTTCATGAAAGTTAAGTGATGTCATCTCACAGGACAAAGGACCAGATAGCTGTCACTGGCTGCATTCTGACATATTAGCATCAGTGTCAACGCATGATGCAACACACATGTAACACACATGCAACACAGCTGTGGAACTCCTGTCACCTGCATAAAAAAGGAGATTTCTCACCCTGGGACTTCGGTATAAATGTCTCAGATCAACCAAACTGGAGGTCCGGACTGAAGGGGTCAGTGGAAGAGGAGGATGATTTCAGCCACATAGTGGCTTTCCCACTCATTATGACCACATATGGCTGAAATACCATAACACAGAATTCCTCCAAAAATATTAATTCAAATCAATATGTCAGGACAGCGTCAGCACATGTGTTTACTGTCAGTTAGCTCAGACAGAATTTCCTCATCCATCCAGCACCAGGCGGCTGTCTGACATCCTTCCCGTCCCTTTCTGTCTAAAAACGGTTCTTTCTGTAAATAAGGACACTATTGTCTTGGAGACATGCATCACCACTCATAGTGATTAGCAATTCATTCATTTTCTTTTATTATAAAAATATCTAAAAGTGACTTAAAATTATTTATTTGAAAAAAAAAGAATTTCAAATTAAGTGTCAGTAGATGAATTTTATTTTCAAATTCAAAGAATATGAAACAAATCACGTCTTAGGAAGACATTCTGGAATCACCGTGTGACTTGTATTTTTCAAACATCTGTGAATGTCTAAACGTGTGAATGAGTCTGCAGCTAAAACAGATGCTTACAGCGAGCTGACAGGAAGCATGACCCCAACAGCAGAGATGTCGGTTAAAACTATTCTAAACAACTCCATTCAGCACAGAGCTTAGAACAAGCACCACTCAGGTGGGGCTAAACTCTGGAGAAAAATACAAAGTAAATAAAAAGGCTTCAAAGGGAAACTTGTGGTAGATGACCTCAAACAAGCAGAACAGAAACCTGTGCCTTGAAAATAAGAAAATACTAAAAACATGATGAAAAATGACAGAAAATGATTTTAATGTTTGTGAGTAGGATGTAGGATGGTTGGGTGGAAGTGTGAGTCAGTGAATCTGCTTTGGACAAGGAGAAAATGCTAGAATCTTTGGTTCTGGTCCAATAAAAAATGTAATGAATATATACTGGCACATTTCTACAGTCATTTAAAATTTGGGACTGCATGTCAGGTAAAAGGAGGTGCTGGACACATTTTTCTCTCCATCAGTAGAAAATAGATGTGGTGATGATGAAGTATTTTGCAGGATTGTAACACATCTTCTCAAAGAGCATAAAAACAAACTGACTCAACGACAAATAGCCCAAAATGTGTCAATCACTGATAAATGATGATGCATTTAAAGGTTGAATATGGATCACAGACACCATAGTGACATCTAGTGTTCAGAGGTGGTATTGCAACAACAACAAAAAATTTCCAGCTGTTGGGATGATGGTTCACTGCTGATACGTGAAGTGACCAGCCAGCACCATGCCCAGTGATGAATCGTACAGGGTAAGGACTAATTTCTACTAAGACGTTTATTTTACAACAGTTTTTATCGTTAGAACATCTTCTGGGATCAGAATCAGCTGCTTGACTTGTCCGCCATTTTACACAGTCCCAGCCCCGCCTTGCTGAGCGGACTTTTTACAACAACGGTGCTCTCTAGTGGCTGGTAGATGCATAAACCCAGTGTTGTCCACGTCAAAATAAAATTTTGATTATTTTTTTTAAATATAGCGTTTAAAGGAAAAACTGTACATTCATTCTGCACACCTGTAAACGCCCCGTGGAGGTATTTTTTTTTAAAATATACCTTTTTATTAAATTGTTCCATAGTCAATCTTTAAAGATATATCGCTGAAAAGTATCCAGATCTTTATGAGAGTTTGTTTTTTCTTCATGAGTTGATTTCAGCATCCCACTGGGCTTTGACTGCTTTACGAGGCTTCTAAGTCTCATTGCATGAGTTGCAGAGCCTCGCTGTTATGTTGGTGAACTTTTGAACATATCTGGAAACAGTCAGTTTAATTTTGGTAAGTCAGAAATACGTGAAATGTGAGACTGCTTTGGGAGAGGTTGGAAAATAAAATGAAACATAATTAGGACACATTTGAACTAAACTGTAACGAGATCATTGGAAGGTAATTTGTTTCCATTTGCATCATAAGTCCCATGTGTCCCAGTCACAAACATAATGTAACATATTAGTTATTCTAACTGAAAATTAGAATTTCCAACAAGTCAGCAAACATCAGTAAGATCCTGACCAAAGTCATGGGAGACGAAACAACACACTAATTCTTCTGTTTTTATGATTAGTTGATTCTGTTTTTTCAATTATTATTAATCCTACAAATAATTCAGAACACTTCTTAGAGATGTGTCTAACAGAATAAAACTGTTCTGTCATTTTTGTGACTCAGTCTAATGCATTCCCCTTCAGCCTGCTGATTTGGTTTATTTAGCCAAAGGCTGGAGTGACCTCTATGAAATCTGCACTACAAAGCAGAGAGACATCAGCAGCGGGGACAGAAACAAGACTGATGCTGTTCAGAATGATAACGATGTTAACAAGAGGAAAAGAGCAGACCAGGAGGACGACGATGTTGACAGAAATGCCAGGGAGGTGAAGATGATGATGATGATGATAAAGACGGGATAAAAAGCTCTTTATGCGTTACCTGCAGGAAGAGACCTCCTCTTGGAAAGCCCTTGCAGGGTGAAATGCTTCCTAGCGTTAGCAGCCGAGTGGCCTGAACGGCTGGCTGAAGCCTCAGCTGAGTGGCAAAGCAAGGAGGAGCAGAAGAGAGCAAAGCAGGAAGGTTTAAAAAGCAGGAGAGCTTCAATTTATCATCACACGAAGAGTTTTATTTGGCTCCATTTCTGTGGACTTCTCTCTGACTGTTGTTTTTTTATCCTGACATTGACTTTATATTCCAGTCAGAAGACGCAACATCTCATCAAAGCTGCAGAACACCATAACACTTGAAGAATGTGGTTCCTGCACACATGAGCAGCAGCACAGTCCTCAAAAAGTCTACAAAGATTTACAGAAAAGGAGTTGTAGGCAAATATCAAGAAGAGCTAGCAGAAGGGAACTCTCACAGATCCAGAGTTCAACTGGGTCAACACTGTCTAAAAGCTGTCTGCTGCTCAGTTGGTCAATTATTAAGAAGGAATCAGACAGGATGAAACTCAGAACCATGATGTTTGAGTCAAGACACAAAGCTGAAAGTTTCAAGAAATATTTTGAACAGTTGTAAACTGAAACAAACACTGTTTCTTAAAATAAAAGGGTTTTTAAATGAATTAACATTAAAGTCAGGCTCTTTTATTTTACACACTTGTTATATTTCAAAATGGCAAAAAATCCGCACACTTCTATCTGCAGAGTTTTTATTTTCAAGCTTTCGGTCAAAAGACCTTCATCAGGAGTTGTTCATCCAGCACCTTCACACAGATGAGCGGTGTTTTCTCTTCTTTTTGAAACACACTTGTTATATAAAAGGCCTGGATGCTGAAAGTTGCTTTAACACTTTAAATACACCGCCTTCGGATTAACACTGAGAAAAGAAATTATGCAAAATAGTCGTTCCAATTTTTTTTCTTTTAAATTTGTAATTCTGTTTTATCAAAAATAGCATTCAAAGCTCTTTTTGTGTCTTGAAAGTCAATTTGTCATCTACTGCCCAGGTGTGAAAAGGGTTCACATTTCAAATTACAGGATTCATTATAATAATAACGAGCTAGCTGTTTTAGTTAGCAATCATTATTGACATCAGTAACTGTAAACGCACATGCATCTGTTTCTTGGCAGATTTTTTACTTTCTCTCAGATGAGTAATCTAGCCCCAGGAGCCCAAAAGATGCTCAGATCCTGTTTTTGAATATTATTTTCCCACCCAACACCAGCACGGTGTTTTTGATCAAACCTGTTTAATAGCTGGTTAGAAATAACTTGTGTAATCTAAAATGGTAAACACGAAACATGAATGGTTCTAAGAAAATATATATATTTTCATCGTGTGTTAAAACACTCCAGAGTCAATCCCATCTATTAAACATAAAAAAGTGATTCTAAAATGATGGAATTAGATTTTATTTATATCAGCAAACCAAAATGAAAAAGAACTCAGCCACCAATAATTCCTCAGTATCTTATATTCCTGTTGAGACCACAGACATATAAAGTTGAGACGCAGCTTTTGTTACACACCGCTCTTATATTTTCCCTTTTCCCCTGAAACCTCTTGAGCTGATTTAAACACACCACAGGAAGAGAAGTGGACTCTGAGATAAGCTTCTGAGCCATGAACAGAGGAGGTTACAGAGCTGAAACCAGTTACACGTGAGAGGAGAAGACCTGTCGCAGAACTCACTTCTTTGCATTTTCCTGTAAAATGATCCCTAAGGATTTTGGTTCATGTTCCTTTGGTTCATTTCTGCTCCAGCTCTCACTTTCAGTTCACTGGACTCAGAGATAAAGTCCCTCTCAGGCCAAACAAAGGCTGACAGCTACTGCTGTTTGTTGTTGTTTTTAAATTAAACCCCATCCTAAACTCTATTGTAAAGCTAAGTGGCTGAACCCAAACCCGCCTTCTTCCATTTACTGTCACCACCTCCTCTATGTGCTTTTTGTCTCTGTTCTCTTCCTCTGCCATTGTGTTTGTTTCCTCCACTGTCTGCTACCCTCCAACTAGTTCTATTTTCAGCTCTGTTCACACACACTGGCTGCTCTGCAGGGCCACTAAAGTCCTCCACGTTCTCCTGAAGATGTTCATCTTTTAGGAAGGTGGTGAAAAGCCATCAAGTGATTTTCTTTGGAACACACACAGGTTGGTGATGATCCACATGGTGACTTTGATAAACACGTCTGTACTCTACAAACTGAATCGTGTGGTGCAATGGTGACCTTTAATGTCTCAAACAGAATAAACAGACACATGAAGAACCATAACCTCTCAGGGTATAAATGCACCCATGAGTTTGTCATTGCAGAACCAGCTGATTGATGACAGTGTTAGAGTCCAGCTTTAGCTAACACTGACATAATATCACAATACACAAACTAAATAAAAATATATTTTGTTTATATTTTAATGTTTATTTTTGTAATAATGTATTTCTTACCTTTCCTCTGCCTCATGTTAGGACTGGGGTTTGTCCTCCTGAAGCTGGACTCTGGACTTGACGAGTCAGACTGCCTCAACGCCATCTTGCGTACATTCCTGTACATCACCAAGGACAGGTCAGCCAATAATAGCCGAGTATGGTTTATAATTTCTCTTAATTAGGTGCTCACCTCATGGGAGCCCCGTAGACATTGTTCTGGCTAGCTTCTGTGAACCCAAAAGAGACAATATTTACCTTCTCACTGAGATCAGGAACAAAGTCATTTACCAACAAATCAGAAAGTAGAGGTTTAAATAAATGTATCATGGTTACATGATTCTAGGGCTGGGCGATGTGGCCTAAAATCTATATCACGGTATATTGAGGAGCTCACCTCGATAACGATAAATGGACGATAACTACATGTTGTCCACTAGATGGGGCTGTCCCGTGTATTACATTGAGTCACGCTGTCATGTGACTCAAGGTGGTACAGCTTCTTAAAGGGACATGAACGTCACCAACCTACACAAATCTTTTAATTTTTTTATTACCGAATTTATTGACATGGGACAAATTATATCAGTTAGAGTCAGAAATTTCGAAATCAACACATTTTTGATTTATCGCCCAGCCCTACATGATTCTGAGTTTTAAACGGCTAATTGAATGGTTCTTAAACAACATAAATCTTCTGATTTTTTAACAGGAACTGGCTTTACAAGTTTGAATTTTAAAGGGACATTTCCTCCTCTACACAGGATCAAAATTATACACACAACTTCAAAAACACATAGACTCCCACAAACTATGAGAGAGTGTTCTACATTCAGCTCCTTTAAGGCACAGGTCAAAGACAGGTTAAGGACAAGTCAACAGTGTGCTCATCTGTAGGGGCAGTATAATTTTAATGTTTTTAATGACCTAGGGAGACAGAACTGTATGTGTGTGTGAGTGTGAATGTGTTAAATGCACTGTCTAATGTGTTGTTAATTGTAATGACATGTATTGTTTTTATTGTACATGTATTATCCTTCTTGTGTAATTGTCTTCTTGGACCCATGTGTGACCATTGGGACTACAGATGGAAATTAGCCCTTGGCTATACTCTGGCATGTTTACATTCATGTCTTTTATTTTCATGTATGTTCATTAACAACCAAATAAATAAATAAAAAAAAGATTCACCTAAACCTGTTACTAAGTGGTTCTGAAAGTACCAGGATGTCTTATAATTGACTACAGCTGACAATTGATAAAAATTATTTTTGAAGCACTTCAGGATTCACAGTGAAGATAGTTTACATCAGGTGAGAGGGTGAGAGGGAGCTAGCTCATGTTCCACAGAGACACCTTGACTTACCTGTCCGCATGGACATGGCAGCTATCTTCTTAAGGTTATACTGTCACATGGCACAAAGATTATATGTTTGGTCACAAAAACAGGAAGTATGTTTATAGGGGTCAAGGTGAGGCTTTCACCCACTGTGCAAAGACCTAGTTAGGATGTCCAACAGACGTGGTCTAGACCAACGGACTCAATACAGACATGAACTGCACGTCTATGCGACAGTGTTAGCAGCATCATGCAGTGGCACTGGTGCATGGAGTAAGAAAACACCTTCCACTTTTAAAGTCAGCAGCTTAGATGGTTGAATCTTGGACATGGTTGCTCCAGCAGGACAGTGACTCCAAACACACATAAGAACTGGTTTCTGATTGGCTAAAACAGGCTGACTGGGATAGTCTGCCCTAACCTAGACACTATTGAAAATCTGTGGATTTCATTAAAAAGCTTAGTTTGTCTAATGAAGCTGACAGCTGTGCCAAGAAGAGCTATATGACTATCAGCCATAAACATACCAGGAGATTGTTGTTGGAGCCAGAAATGCTTGGTCAACACACAACTTATAAGGTCTCTTCTCATCATTTCTGTTTTTTCTGACCAGTTTTCTTCTCAGTAGCGCTGCAGGGAGCTGGTGTCTAACTCCACCAGTCACCAGGGAGGAGACAGGAGTCACCCAGGACAGTTTTCCAGCCCATCACAGGGACACACAGAGACAGAAAACCAGTCACACACTCACTCACACCTAGGGACAATTTAGAGTCATCAGTTAACCTAACATGCATGCTTTGGGTCTGTGGGATAAAACTGGAGTTCCTGAAGAAAACCCACACATGCAAGGAGAGAACATGCTAACTCAGTGCAGAATCATTTTTGCTGCAAGGCAACAGTGCTACCAACTGCTTGTGCAGGAGGGGTCAGGGTGAGGTCAGACTTCCTATTTCAAGTAACCAATGTTAACGAACACCTAACAATTAGAAGGGGTTCATGTATTCTTTGAGCCTACATTTTTCTGACCCTGGAAGAGATAAAGCCAACAACAAAGCCAGCCCTCTGCAACTTTACATAAACCCCATTCACTGATATACACCATGTTCTTCTTATTGTGTTTATTCTTTCTCATGAGACAGTAGTTTTGATAATATCTAGATCAAAACAGAGAACCATAATAATATATTACGTTCATGTTGCTGCTGCTCTAGATGTCTTTAGCCCAACAAGAACCTTCCTGTTACAGGATACTGCTCTGGGACAGGAAGTCTCTGGAGAAGAATCTAGTAAAATAAGGTTAGTTCTCGGCAAAACGCATTGCTCACAAAAGGGGAATACCAAGCTCTGTGAGTGATCTGGCTTATTACCTCCTATTTCAAGCAACCAATGAGCTTGTCACAGAAATGCAGACTCTGCATGGAACCATTCAGCATGCTCCAAACATTGTACTCAGCAAAAAGAATGAATTTGCCATCATGGACGAAGCAATGTTTTATTCATAAAGGCTGATTATTCCGAGTTGTGTGCAGGCTGTGGGAGCTGAGAACGTTAGCAGAGAGCAGCAACGGGCATCTGAAATGAGCAGTAATGTTATGCATTTGAGTGGATTTATTGTGCAACTCGTACTTCCTCAATGTCTGTAGCTTGTTTTGGTTAATTCAGGTACAATTTTAAGAACTTAAATGTTTAAAACATTGAATTATTGGACCATTACACCACTCGAATAAGGTGGGGAGTTGATAGGTATTTCCCTCCTACGTTTGTAATATCCCCCATACTTGTTAGAGGCAACTAATCTGCAGCACTAATTTGAGTCAAATATTTGATTCTAACTGCAGAGAAAACATCATCTGTACGAGGACACGCTGCAGCTGAATGACAGAAGCTATGAGATCATTTAAAATCGTAAAATTTAAAAACAATTACAAAACCAAATATCATTGAACTGATTTCTTTTCCCATAAGCACACAAAAAGGTGGTAGCATCTAATTATGCTAGAGATGAAAGCTTAAAGATAGAAATATCCCTCTATCCATCAAATGTTTCATCCATCCATCCCTTCATCAGCCCATCCATTTAAGAGCAACGGTTCTATTCCAAGTCTTCTACCTGTCTCTAAAGCTGAGCCCCACCACCACACTCAGAAACCCATTTAACCCGCTTGTATCTGGATCTTGTTCTCGTGACCACAGGTGGGGGCTGGAACGTAAACCGACCAGTAAATCCAGAGCTTTAACTTTCAGCTCAGCTCATTCTTAACCAGATCAGACCAGAGCAACACCCTCATTACTGCAGATGAAGACGATCCATCGTTCATCTCTTGCTCCATCCTAAAACACCAAGATGCTTGGATTTTGCTCGTGGCAAAAACTCACCCCAAACCCCGAGGGAACATTCTAACTTACTGAGGTTAAAAACCAAATCCTCAGTCATGAATGAATGAGTGCAGAAGTAATTAAATCTTTTTTAGTGTGAAGAGACGTACCTTCAAAAATAATGCTCTAATATTTAGGATTATCTAAAGATTTATTGAGTAATCCTACACAAAAAAAACAGAAATTCTATCAAAAATCTTCTAACTTTCAACTTATTCAACTTATTTATGGTTTTAAATCTCCTCAGAGGTCAAAACCAGGCAGTGGGAATGAGCTTCACATAATGAGAGAAAATGGGCAGGAAGTGATGGAAGTAATCATGAATCTAAATGTTTGATATTTAAATGAGGAGAAAGTTGCAAATTATAACAAATATCTGTTTAGGTGTATTTTTTAAATCCAGCTTTCTTTCTAACTGTGAAGGCAGAAAAAAAACAACCTTCAGAAAACTCTCCTCTCTTCTATCCTCACAGCTGCCTCTCTCTGCTTTCATGTTGTTTCCTTTGAGCTGCGGCCTTCTGCGCCGTCTTTCAGCCTCTCCATCCTGGAAATCTCTCTGCGTTCTCACTCTGTCTCTTTGTCTGTCTCTGCACATCATTCCCCGATTCTCCTTTCTTCTCTCCCCATCACTTTCAATCTCCTCCCTCTCCTTTTCCCAGACCAATTTCATCCCCTTCTCTCCATCTTTTCTCCAACACTGAGTCAGAGGTTTTAATCACACACAGGCTCTCTGCACTGGGGCACCAGAGCCTCCTGCAGCCCTGCTCAGACTTCATGACAGGGTTGGCGTGCTATTAGTCAGTCTGCTCACACACACACACACACACACACACACACACACACACACACACACACACACACACACACACACACACGCACACACGCAGCGAGTTGTCAGTCGGGCCGAGTGTGCAGCTAACGGAGTGTGCCTTTCCTGTCAGCCTGGACCACCGGGCAGAACCGTGAACAGCCGGTCCTGGTGGCAGAGTGTTTGGAGTTTATCTAACCATGTTTTCATTATCTTTACTGTCAGGCTGCATTTTTATAGCGATCATTTTCATGCCTGATTAATTATTGTTTTTGTCATTTCAAGTTCAAACGGATTTAAATGAACTAAAATCTGAAGAAAAGAGACTGAAGTTATATAATTATGAACACATGTGGTCGAATCAACGCCAACAACCACACAGATATTTCATTCTCTTTCATTTAAAGTAACACTAAATAGTTTTTTAAACTTTAAGCTAGAGCTTTAACATTGATCTCATTGATTGTTGAGTTAGAAACTTGACCAGTTTCATATTTGACACCACTCTGCAGCCCTCTGCTGACCAAAAACTGCACTTAACAGTTTTGTGGAGTGGGTAGGTGCCATATAGGGGAAACTCTACCTGCTTTATGGCTGTTAGCTGTAATGCTAGCAGTTAGCCTTTTCAGTTCGCCAATCGTCAATAAAAAAACAGAAGAAGAAAAAGAAGTTTGCTTTTTCTATTAGCATCATGGCGGAGATATAACAGTAAAAGTAACAGAGTAATGTCTTTGGAGGTGAAGCAAAGAGCTAAAACCAGAGTGAACATTGGCGCAGCCTACACTAGCTTGAGGGAGCTAAAGGAGGCTACAAAATCATGGACTGATGGTGACCTGGCTTTATTGCTACTGGACTTGTAAGTAATACATTTTTTTGTCCAACAGAGTGGATCTTTTTACTTTGTGTTTTATTTTAGTATTAGTTCGCTCATGTTAGTGTTAGCTCGTTGTTAGCGCTAGCTACAGCAGGCTGCAGCAGGGTTGTTTACAAAAATTGTAATTCCACTTTCAACCAGTAGGGCAGAGGAGCAGAAAACTGCTCAGTGTTACTTTACAAGATGAATATAGCATCCGTTAGAAAATCTGGATTTGTTCAAGTCATCTCTCTCCTAGCAGGTTTAGCTTTTCATTCTTCTAGAAACAGAAAAGGAACTGACATCATCTGCATAAATGATAAGCTGGTGATATAAAAATAACATTACTGATAATGGAGCTGTGATGTTGGTCACACTCCTTTTATTTATTTAAAACCATCTCTTGTGCGTTTTGAGGTGATGTGTGGGTGAACGTTAGTCTCTATGAGCTCCAGTTACTGCTGGAACTGCAGTAGATAGATTTGTTAATAGAATGAAAACCATTTTATTCTGTTCCATTTCTTTTCTCCCAATCTACAGTTCAGCAATCAAGAACTATTTCAATCACAAGCTCCATTTATGTCCTTTTGACCAGTAAATAAAATGCATCCAGAGCTGCAAAAAGCATTCCAATGTTGAAATAAAGATAACTGTTAGTAAGATACAGTTTACCTAAGGACTACAAAATTATAGTGTCTTACATTATGAAATGAAAGAACTAAAGAAAAGATCGAGCTCTTGTGACAAGGACATTTCTTAAATAAACTTAATAACATTAAATAATCTGACTATGAGTCCCATCTGTGTTTTTGTAAGATTTCTATGTATCAATCATGGAAATAATGAAACATAAACCAGCATAATAAACGATCAGAGTCCAGATAAAAATCAGGTCCGTTGGTTGGATATGTAATTGTGACACTGAATTCCTTCCAAGAAAAAAAACCTGGAGATTTTAATAAGTTTTTATTAAGGACAATATTTTTTCTAGTTCTAATTATTACCAGAATAATTTACATTTTAATATTGCTGTTGAATCTCCAGTTTTAATGTCTTATTTTAAAACTGCACTTTATTCCCTGTCAAGATCTGAATTTTTACAGTCGATTTTAGAAAACCGTCTGGAAGTTGGTTTAATGAAGCGACAAACAGGTGAATAAAACCAATCAAAGCAAGGTAATCTACCTGATGTCTTAATTAATACTCAGATGTGCATAAATTTGAATGGGAAAACAGCTCAAATGTTTTTATTGTGATTATTAAAACAGAGAAAAACAAGCTGCTGCTGCTGCAGAGGGATGAAGGAGCCACGTGTGGCCCCAGAGCCGCAGGCTGCAGATCCCTGATCTGATCACACATTCTGACAAATCATGTTGTTAAAATCTGAAAATGTCTTTATTAAAACAAAGAAGAATCTCCAACTGGTGAACTACCTTTAATGATCCATTACCAAACCAAAACCATAATATATCTTGTAAAATATTTTGTTTGTGTTCTTGATGCTACAAAAAGTCTTAATTTCTCACAAATATTACTTAATTTTCTTGAATTATTTAATTCATTGCAACTACTTAAAGATCGTCTTCATTATCAGTCAAATTTACATTCTGACATCTTTGGTTTCAAGAGTGTGGTTGACTTAGAGGGATGTACACACATGTCAGAACATCCAAATCAGCAAGTAGCACAAAGACATTTAAATATATAAACCAGACAAAAAAAGAGCTCTCTGCAGAGAGACACATTCTCAGGTCCAAATGCGTGCACGTACCTCTGCATGCTTCGAGCTGGCCTGTGAGAACTTTACGGATCTCTGACACCCACATATTTTTCACATCCATGGAGGGAGCCTGGGGAAGAACACACACACACACACACACACACACACACACACACACACACACGAATCAGGCACACCAGCAACCAGAAGCTTGGAAACACTAATGTATGAGAGAGAGACTGGTGTGGAGGCTGTGCAGCGCAACACTGCCATCTGGTGGTTTGTTGAGGAAATGTCACGTTACCTCTAATAGAAATTTTCTGGTTTTATCTGGTCTTTGCTTTACTTAAATTTGGAGTATGAATCAGATGGTTGGAAGTCTTTGGTAACAAACAAATTGTGTTCTGGTTTCATTCAAATCTCATGTCATTATTTATGCATTATTGGTTAAAAATCCATTTTATGCAGTCTTAATGCATTAAGAGAATTACTCAGCACAGTGAGATGATGAGATGAACCTGGATTAGAACTGGATTATTTTTTATTATCACTGTTTACAAATAAAAACATGATCAATTAGGTGAAAAGCTAACATGTGTCTCAGTTTATGAAAACATACCTGGATTATGTAAACCTCCTCTCTGCCGTTGTACCACACTTCAAACTTTTTGCTGTCACCTTTAACATTCTCTGTGATTCCCACAGAACTCATCTGGGTAGGAAAGACAAAAAAACTGGAATGATGATTCTGCAATCAGAAACCAGAACAATACCTCCTCCACCTATAGAGACCTGAAGACTCATAAAAATAAAAAGTAGTGTTCATTTGGAACACATATCTTCATCTAACGCTTTAACCTTTGGTATTATTACTCACATTATTAGTATCAGTGGCTGCAAACAATTTTCACATACATTTAACAGCATTATTGGCTTCAAAACCTAACATTAAAGGCACACTTGGCAGTTTTGCTTGCTGTTAGCACCCCCAGTGTTCATTATTAATTATCTGTGGTCAAAGCAAAAGTAAAACGTATCTCCTCGCTGTGCGTTCGTCTTTTTAACATCTTAATCTAACTGCTGAAATGTCTCCTCAGCCTTCATTAGTGTCTACAGGAGCGGTTCATCACTAAATCAAACAAATCAGCTGTGTTCACGATCTAAAACATGCAGGAAACATGCTGGAACCAGACTGCAGCGCCAGGTATGTCAGCTCAATTTTGCCACAGAGGGTGGTGGGGGTCTGAGTGGCCTTTCGTTAACCCTGTAAAGGGTCATTTTAGCACATAATGGCTCAAGAAAATGATTTAAAAATGTGACAAAGTTGCATAGTATGGCTTTAAGCTTCACTTTTAGCCTTTGACCACCACTAAGTTAACAGCGATAACTTGAAAATGTTCTTGTTTTTCATAGAAACACATGAAGTCTGGATTCAAATGAACAGGACATATAGACAGTCACTTAGAAATGAAGATTTACATGGATATGATTTATAATTTCTTCACACTAATTCCAAGTGATCCCAAACATTCACAGGTAATGTATCTTCAACACTTTGTAATGTTATAATCACACAATCATACTGACTTCTGACATTTAATATTAGAATTTATTTTTGTTTTACTTTGTAGAAAAGATAAAATAGGACATTCAAACAGTCTGAACTCTCTAAATTAGTGTTGTGTGTGTTTCTTTTCTGTCAGTGTGCCTCAATGCAGCTGTGGCAACATTGTAGCTCATCACCATCAGCATGTGAATGGATGAATGATTCTCTGTAGTGTAAAGCACTTTGGAGTTCTCTGACTCAGAAAGACGATATACAAGTGTGGGTCATTTATCATTTATAATCTATTTAAAATATGTGCCTGTATCACAATGAAAGGTCCTGCCTGCAGCCCTGACTTGTTCTCAATAGAGAACCAAATATCTGACAAGATCCCATACTGTTGGACACCATTAGGAATGTTTACAGGAAGAATGTGATCAAAGAAAAAATAAAGTCTTCTTCAGCATCATCCGTCAGACCGCCTTTAAGTGTTGTCAGAATGAATGGAAACGCTTTGAAGAAACACTTTCATCTCTTAAACTATTTGCTATGTGTTGCAAGTCTAAAATAAAAAAATGGTGTCTGCAGTGTTTCAGATGCTGAACTGTAGAGAGCTAAGCCAGAGAGAGAAGCTCTGCATTTACCAGTGTTCCAACCATCACTTATGGTCACGGGTTTTGGGTAAACTGGCCAAAGAACAAGATCATAAATGTAAATGACCAAAAGGAGCCCAGCTTTAGACTTCGACACCTTGGAGGGTCTCTGAGTAGAACTGCTGCTCCTCTGTGGTGAGAGGAGCCAGCTGAGGCTGTTCTGGCATTTGGTTAGAAAGCCTCCTGGACATCTCCCTGGGGGAGGTGTTTCGGGCACGTCCTGCTGGCAGAAGGCCCAGGACACGCTGGAGGGATTATATCTCTGTTTAATGCCTTAAGGTCCCACCTGAGGAGCTGGAGGACGTGGCTGAGGAGAGGACAGTCTGAGCTTCTCCATTACAGCTGCTGCTCCCACAACCCACACCCAGATAGGTGGAAGAGAATGAGTGTGAAGTGAATTTTGAGTAAATAAAGTTTAAGAATAATACTTTTCTCATTAAAAGTTATTTTTCATTCTTTTCCAACATGAGATGCAAAGTGGACTCCATCTGTTGCACTACTGAGAAAATAACTGGGCTTGGAGGAAACTAGCATTTACATCAACAGCAAACCGACTGGCAGTAATACAAAAATATGGTTTAATGCTTACCGTGCACCTTTTCAAAAGCTCCAAACAAAAAATAACTAGAAATAACTTTATTCTGATATTCAAGTCACAGGAGTGAGTTCCCAGACATAAAAATATGAACCGAACCAATGTGCCATCGTACCTTGAGTGAGTGTTTAAAGCTGTAGGTTGGAGTCTTCTCGTGTCCCTCTGTGGTTTCCTCTCGTTTCTTACAGAACAGCAGCATCCTGTCGTACAGAAACAGGTGTCTCTGCATGGGCTTAAACCTCGCCAGGTCTTTCACCTGAGAGCAGAACAAGTTAGTCACTTTATGTCTGCGCCATCCTCGAACTCTGGCATCAGGTTGGAGTTGAGGTCTTGACTTGGTTCTATTACTGTTAAAAGCAGATGACAGACATTTATGAAATTATGAGGGCTCAGTTTTCAAAAGAATCCAGGATTTTGCACCATGAAGAGGCATTTGTGTCGCTGCAGTTTGCTCATTTTTAAATTAGGTTTCACGCATCACTTGCTGCCCATGTTTATATAATGCTGTTGCTAGAAGTGTCTGATTCTCAAAGATCTAAACACACATTTAGTGTGGAATATTTCTCTCCTCATAAGAAAGAAGCCTCTGCAGGACGGATGCTTTCACATAAAAAGGGCAGACGTGTCAGAAAAAGTTCATCTTTTTCAGAGATGAAGACAATGAGTTTGACTTTAGTGGTGATAAAGTACAGCATGTGCACAACTGAAGAGTTATGTCACACACAGATAAAAATAATTTATTATCAGAATCACCAGACTCTATTTTGATTATCAGTGGAAGTAAAAAAAACATGCATTGTTGGAAATCTAATAAAAACTAAGTTATCTGTTTTTGCAAATTAACTCAACATTTTTTTTACCTTATGAATAAAAAAGAAGATGCAGTGATGGTTAAATAAAATAAAACAAGGCTCTCATTGATTTTTAAAACATTATTTTTAACGAGACTCATCTGTTAAGACCTGCAGATCACATTGAAATAAACATTTTCTTGTTCTCTGCATCACGTTTCCTTCAGCGGTGTTCATCTAAAGACCATCTTTAGTTTGTGCTGCAAGAACAAAAATTTCAGAACCTGTTCAAACCTGCTAAACGTCATGGTTGTCTGTTTAGTTTCTGAATCTGACGCTAAGATGGAGCAGACGGTAAAAGGAAGTCATGCAAAAAAAATGGAGCGAAAAACAGGAACAAACCCATTCTTGCTGAATCTGGGTGTGGGCGTTAACAGAAAACTGATATTTAGATATACACAATTAGCCATGTTTTAAACAAAATAAGTATTACTTGCTTTGGTCTAGATGTTTAAAGCTATTTTTGGTACACGGACCTCTTTGTTTCTGCTATCAGAGCCATGAGTGATTAGGACTCTGTTGCATCATCCAGCAGGTCCAATATCCTCTCCTGAGAGTTCCACACGATTCTCTTCCTCTTGATTTAATCATCTGAGGTGTTTTGGTCTTTCTGACCTCATACTCCAGTGTTATGGGTTTGATTAAAGCAAACCCAAAGGAAAAGGCACCTCTGACTCCTCCATGATTTGGAACTTTGCTGGGAATAAAATATGACCACCAACCATTTCACTCACTTCTAATACCATGTTGTTGTTTTTATGAATCACAAGACAACCATGTCCCAGCCCAGTGAAATACAGGCTCAGTAATGGAGGAACAGCAGAGCAGAAATGTGGATTTACCTTGCTGTGGCCCTTCTTATGGTCAGTCCATACGTTAAAGGATCCCTGCATCAGCAGCTTCCCTAGTTCACTCAGGTTTCCCTTGAACATGAACAAACATGATGATGTCAGTCTGGTACTGGACTCTAACCTCAGACTGCAGAGGCAGCCATATCTGCAGAGTCCTAGATTATTAGTACTTATTGCATTTGTTAAATGTCATTTAAGTCAAATCGCTGTGTCTGCATCATGCCATAAGAGGAAAAGGTCAAAATCAGCTCTTCACCTTTTCATTAAATATAATAATAATTAAATATATACAGGGTGTAAAGCAAAGATAATGTCTATTACCCCATTAATGAAGTTGTACACAACCCAGGAGACCAAAAACAAAGGCTGGTACTGTTAGGGGGGAGGATGGAGTTTTATGGGTTTTCAGCCACACCCAGACTCTTGGTTTATTAGCCAACATGTTCTGAACTCACTAAATTCTGATTACTGCCTGCTTCATATTACATAACTGGTCATCAAAAATGCTCTTATTTGGATGTAACTGACAGATTCAGACACATTTCATGTATGTCTGTGGGTTTAAAAAGGAAATAAGCAAATTGTCATTATAGCTTAATTAGTACATACAAGCATTTAAGGATACGTTTTATTCATGTTCAAGTCAGGTGTGGTAAATGACGTAAATGCAATTTTTTCTGGTTACTGAATAATCCTAAAGTGTACAATTTTGCTGGAATTTTACTCTCTAACATCTCCCAATGTCATTTTGCTCTATTCAACTAACAGAAATAACACTGACACACGTTTTTGAATGTGTTCAAAATGGAAGACATGAGGCAGACATGAGAGTGAGGTCCTGCAAGTCGTGTGAGAAAACTGAGAACCCTCATGAACATTGCAACACATTTTGGAAACTCCCTGACAAATGCTGTTAATAATGTGTTCCCATCAGTCCAGGCCCAGTGAGATAACGTGCATGGATGTGAAATGTGGAAGTGAAATGAACCAGCCAAAACCTGCTACTGAGTGAGTTGTTGTCTTCATTCTCCATTAGAACGTGTGATGAAGACAGACTCACTTCAAAGCCAGTGATGGCTATCTGGTGCATGGAGTCATTGACTGATTTGATGATGTCCAGCATGGTGGCCAAGGCCTCTTCTAGCTCCACCATCCCTTCACCCTTACTGCATTTCAGCATCTCCTGTGTGGCAGGAAGGAGGGAGTTTAGATGACTGAGTAAGGCACAGCAAAGACAACAGAATGTGATTTAAGAGAAGATATAAAACAAAAAAGCTGTTTTTCTATTTTAAACTATCAACAGTTTGAACCTGCCTCAGTCACTCACAATACAACTAATCAAAGACTGTGATGATCTAAAATGACAGTTTAAGGGTTAATTACATCAACAGGACATGTGTGTCTTGTGTACCTTCAGCATCAGCTGGTATTTGGTGATCCTCTGAACCGGCTTCAGCAGGTAGGCGTCTAGAGACAGTTTGTGGTCCAGTTTCTTCTGGCATTCCTGTTTTCACAAAGACCAAAAATCAGTAGGAAACATTTGATACGCAATAGTAATAAACTGTAGAAATAATCACAGTAGGATGAAAACATGAAAGCAGTTTTTAGAGCTCTGGGCCTTTGATTTCTTGTGACCTCCTTCCAGTATGTGTGTGTGTGTGTGTGTGTGCGTGCGTGCGTGTGTGCGTGTGTATGTGATACCTGAAAGAAGAGGCTGTCTCCACACTGTCTCCACACCACCTCAGAGCGGGGTTTATTCTGACAGTACTTCTCATACACCTGAAGTTCTTCTTTCTGACAACACACAGACATCTCCAGGTGAGCAGGGACTGTTCAGCTATTTGAACACTCTTCTCTTTTACTCAGAAAATAGTTACTGAAGAGTAAATGCACATTTTGCTACATTTTCATTGAACATTTTTTTCTTTCTGGACAATAAATGTTTCACTTTTTTCAGTCCAGTTCTTGTCCCTGGTGCTTGTTTTTAGGTTAAGGCCTGCATGTAAAAAAATAATGTCTATACTATTGGGTAAAATTTGTAAGTCGCTTTGGATAAAAGTGTCTGCAAAATAAGTAGAAACATGAAAAATAAAAATAACACATGATCACACCTCTATGATCTGTCATCATCCATTACATTGTTTCAGTGACTGGAGGAAAAATCTAATTTGAAATAAAAATGTGATCATTTTCAACACCTTATAAAAACCTAAGAATGGGTCAGCTGAAGGTCAGGTTTTTAGAATTTTTCATTTTTTAATATTTAATTGAAGTTCTGTTGATCTCACGTAGATTTTAGTTTAGACTTGCCACTAACATTTTTTTCAAATTTAAAAAAAATATGGCAGGTTAAAAGCTGTACAGGTGAAATTCAAAAAATTAGAATCTCATAAAGCTAATTTATTTCAGTAATTCAGTTTAAAAGGTGAAACTAATCTATTAGACAGACTCATTACATAAAAAGTCAGATATTTCAGCCTTTATTTGTTATAATTGTGATGATTATGGTTACAGCTGATGAAAACCCCACATTCAAAATATCAGGCAATTAGAATATTGTGAAAAGGTTCAATATTCTAGACTCAAAGTGTCACACTCTAATCAGCTGATGAATCCAGAACACCTGCAAAGGGTTCCTGAGCCTTTAGATGGTCTCTCAGTCTAAGTTGGATTACTGAAATAAATGGAATTTTGCACCATATTCTAAATTTTAGTTTCTCCTGTAGTTATATTTTTGGAGCACAATTTCAGGTCTGCTAATGAATGTAATAAAATATGATGTTCTTATCATTGGAAGTTTTTACAATAATTTTCATTCAGTTGTTTCCAATTCACATTTCCTGATGTAACTAAATCTTACAGGAGGGTTCATTTTTTTGGACATACCCTTTTCAGAAAGCAGATTCCAACCAGTTCTGGTTTCTCTGCACAGTTCTCCAGCTCCACGAGAAACATCCTGCAGGTTATAAAAAAGCACATTTTCTCATGTACACTCTTCATGTCCACAATGTAAACAGATTCTATTCATTTTAAGTGATTTACAGAAATTCTAAACTGGGACACCTGTTCCCCACATGGAAGATATCAAGTGTTTTCAAGTCAACAGGCTCAGTTTGGTGTTAAAGTTCAAATCAAGTCCAGAGTTCATTGTGATTTCATTAAGTCAGGTGTGAAATAATAAAAACCATGGCCCGAGTCTGACCAGTCCAAGTCATGTGACTGGAGTTTACACCTGAATGTGTGGAGACCTGGTATCCAGGTTCACAAAGTTCTTTAACAGGTGTTGAGCCAGAGTCACCACCACTGTTTACCTCCAAAAAATGTTTCTGACAGACAGAGAGCAGGTGAGGCGGAAGGAAACAGCACTGCAGCGAGACGGTCAGTGATGGTGAAAGTATGAAACTGGTGGAAAAGTGAACTCAACAACAGCCAGGACGCTAGCAAGAACCCTGCAGAGACCAACCCTCAGACGGTCTCAGGTGTCAGTCAGAACTAAAGAACTCTCTGGAACATCTGGTGAATGGTCGTTCAGAAATTTACTGGGAATTTTTTCAGCCATTCTGAAAAGTTTTCCCGCATCAAACATATAAATAATTTATTACTGGAGCAACAACAGTTTGTGTTAAAACGGTTCAATGAATCCTGAACTAGAACCAAGAAAGAACTAGCCTGGCAAGCCATCCTATATATGTGTATATATAAACTGCAAAGCAAGATTTGGTCTAGTTCACTAGGCTAAGAAAGAACAGCATCTTAGAAAAACTTCCCTAACTGAAACATTCTGCATCGCAGTGATGTTAGTTCTCAAGGCCTGACAGGGATGATGGTGTAGAAATAAGGTGAAACTATTGAAGAAAATACACAAACGCGCCCAGCAGAGTAGGAGAAGGGACGTGTAGGGGTAAGTGAAGATGCTCTCTGAAAAGCTGGGTGTTTGTTGATTAAAATTCAAATTTTACTCAGACTTGAGTGATTTTTTTAATTCAAATTACAAGAAGCCACTTCAGAAGGATCAATGATGGCTCCAGAGCTGCAGGCTGAGACCAGAGGAGAGCTAAGCTGTAACATCACAACTACAGACAATGCTGAAAATAAAGGGTTGTAGTTTGATTGAATAATTTACAATAGCTTAAAGGTTGAATATGGAACATGGACACTATGGCGACATCTAGTGTTTAGAGGTGGTATTCCAACAACAGAACACATTTTCCAGTCGTCGGGGTGTTGGTTCACTGCTGATACGTGAAGTGACCAGCCAGCACCATGTCCAGTGATGAACCGTACAGGGTAAGGACTAATTTCTACTAATAAGTTTATTTTACAACAGTATTTACTGTTAGAACACCTTCTGGGCAGTCCCAGCCTCGCCTTGCAGAGCGGACTTTTTACCGCAATGGTGCCCTCTAGTGGCTGGTAGATGTAAACATAAACCCAGTGTTGTGCCCGTCAAAATAAATTTTTGATTTTTTTTTTCAAATATAGCTTTTAAAGGAAAAACTATACATTCATTCTGCATTTATTAAATTGTTCCATATTCAATCTTTAAATAAAAGTGATTGATTTAAAAAAAACTTTCACCTGCATGATCATTGTGCATAAAAATTAATACTTTGTGCAATAAAATTTCCTTTGTGTTTACAGCCCTGTGATTTTACAGCATTGACAGCATATGACAAAAGGACAAAAAAGCAATCCACCTACTTGTTGTGAAATTCATATATTTCTGGCAAGTTGCCAAACAGCACATCCTTTTTGTTCTCCAGGGTTGGGGGGATTAGATGGCTGAGCTCAGAGTTGTTCAGCTCAGCAAAGTAGCCCTGGGAAGTAGAATGAAACAGGAGGAGGATAAGAAAAAGCTCAGTGAACACCGTTAACCCATGCTGTAAATTTAGAGGTAAATATGTTTTCCTTCAGAGTATTTTACAGTAAATGGAAAGAATTATGGCTATTTTGTCTGAAGGTTTTGGTCCCATACCTGGTGCATGTGTAACAGCTGATCTCACATTCTTAATGTAGCTTCTGCCATTTTTCCTTAAAGCGTCCTTAAATCATCACATCACACGTCTCCTCAACTCCTCAGGCACGACCTGAACTTGTACACCTTTCTGAGTCAGAGGACTCCAAAGTGCTTTACAATAGAATTAATCATTCACCCATTCACACACTAATGGGACCATGTCATTAAACTCTTCATCCTCTTCAATGCCCTCCTCACTAATCTCTGCTACGTTCTGATCCACAACAGTCACCTCCTTTGTTCGTCATTCTCTATTAGTGTCCTCATTCATCAACTCTTCCACGGATCCTTCCAATCACACTTCTGATACTTGTCAATAAATTCCCATCCCTATCTTTAATCACCCTAACCTCCCGTACATCCTTCCCATCTCTATTTCACCAACTGTATAAATCTGTCTCTCCATCCTTACTGTCTAACCCAGCACACACTTCATCATCTGCCCTTTGCGAAGAAACATGACATGTTTCTATAACAGAAACCGAGCTTCACCCTTAATCTGGAAATCAGGTTTTTCATGTGAGTTTTGAAAAGTCAGGTAGTTATAACTGGGGACCAGCTCCAGAGTTTTACCTTGGACAGTTCTGATTAAGGGAACATTCTCCCCTTAAGGATCTATCACAGCTTCCCTAAGAACTGCAAAATCAGAAGGTTGTTTTCGCCTGATGGTTTAACCAGTTCAGCCTATGATTGGTTTAATATCAAATATGGCAGCTTTTTGAATTTAAAGAGGACCTAGAAAGCAGTTAACCAACAATCTAAAACAGAGCTTTGAGCCTCTAAAAAGCATCGGAAATGTTGTTTAGGCTTTCATCTGTCCCAGGAGTCCTGATACAGGCCATTCTAAACCCCCTAAACCAGCCTTGCTGTGAAAAGAGCTGTTGACCCCTCCCACTCGGCCAGGACATTAATATGATAATGAGCTGCTTGCTGATTGGTTGGTTTCCCCAGAAGGCCTCAGACACTGGAGACATGCAGGTTTGAGGAGGCGTGGCTCCCCCTTATGACGTGTTAAGGAAGGCTTTCTCAGAACAGAAGTTTTTCTCTCTCCTTTTGCAACTTTCTAATTTACATAAAAAGTAGGTCACACACGGCTTTGACTTGTTGGCATGCTGCTTTTGACCACCCAAGCTGTCTTTATTCAACAACAACAAGGAACATGTTGGTTTACATTCTAGGTCCTCTTTAAGGATGCCACGACACAGTGATGATGACTACTGTACCTCCATGATGCTCTGCAGCTCGTCCACATAAATCCTCTCTGATTCAATCAGCTCAGTCATGATGTGTCTGCAGAGAAACAGAAAGTCTCAAATGACGCCTCTGACCACAGTGGCGCTCTGATGGAGAACATTTCCAAACACACTTCTGATTGTGACATAAACTGAGATGGATAAAGTGTGCTTACATCTGATGGTAATGCTCAGTAACCTAAGGAAGGGGATGCTAACAGTGTCATCATGCTAGCATGTTTGGGTATCAGAGTATAAAGCAAAAATATAAAAGAGTTGTTGATCCAGTTAAAAAAAGATTCAAATTTCACCAATCTACAGCCAGATATGATGCAAACAAAGGGTGAAACTGTTCCCCTCTGGGCGATGTGTCAAACAACAAAGAACATTTTCAAAGATATTACTATCAGAAAGGGAAGTGTTACGTCAGAAAGAACCCATTATGACTTCTAAAAATAAAAAGGGTTAAAGATAGCAATCAAATCCCCTTTTACACCTGCAATTTTGGCACTTAAACCAGGAAACTGGCACTGAGCACTGGATCAGAACCGGTTTAGGGTAAAAGATCAGGACCAGTCTAAAAAAAACTAGTAGTCAGCGATGAGCATGCTGTAACACAATGAGCTAGTTTTGTGTGGTTGTGTAGGACGGCACTCAGCACAAAACCTGATTTGTATAATTCCACACAATTCTCTGGATGTACAGAAAATTAGGTTAGCTGCTCCTCACGCAGCCAGCTAGAGCAGTTCATTCAGAAGATGCAAAAAATGTTTAATCTTCTTGGAGTAAACTGCTTTCTGACATTACAAAAACAACTGATCTTTATGTAAACAAAACTACAGAAGGGGTGTGACTGAATAACTCCGTTTTAGAGCTTTAGCTTTATTTTCACCTTCAATTTGGAAAAATGTTTTAGATTATATTCATGAGACTTCATTTAGTCAAAAACAACATTCATTTACTTTTATGAAAAAATAGTAATCTGCTGTAAGTAAAATATTCAAAAATGTTTGCTGTCATGAGCATGAAGTTCTGTCTTCTGATCCCTGCCCGAGGTAGCAATCATCAAAGAAATAACATGTTTAAAAGATAGGAACCACAGACAGTAATATTTAAATGTGTTTTTTTACATGATGACTGAGTGGTTCCTCCCACTCTATGACACACACACCCGACACATTCTGAGCTGTTGGACAGAACATTTAAAGATTTCCACGCCTGAAGTGAGGAAGGAAGGGGAAATTAAAACAGGAGCAGCTGGAAAAATGAAAGAAGGAAAAAGTATCAGGAAGACATTGAAGACTTTACATCATTAACCTATGGACTGGAATAAAATACAACCAGGTAGGTCATGAACGTGTGTGTGTGTGTGTGTGTGTTTCTCTTATCAGCTCAACTATAGTCTGTTGGATGGTGGAGCAGACTGGCATCGGTTGAGTGAATTTTTCAGGATTATTACAGCCTGAACTCATCTGGTTCTAATCCACAGTTTATAAAAGTGATCAAGTTCTTAAATCATCTATTATTTGTTGTTCTAAAACTCTTCGGCTTAGTTGAACATCCAAAGCGAAACTTTCATTTTGGACTGACGTATAATTTATTTTGAAAAATTAAACAGATTTTTTTTTTGAAAGAGGAAAAAAACATTTTCCTTACAAGTTTATTACAAAAATTTAATTTTGTGGGACTTGTCCCTGCTTTAAAATTTACAGATTAGTTAGAGAATAAACAGGTTTTGATAAAAATAACAACAAAAGAAAAAGACACCCATAAGTAAAGCATAATTACGCAAAAGCACCAGATCGGGTGTCTGTGGTTGTTTTCCTAACTCAGGTCAGTTAGTTTCTGGGAAACAGTCTGGAAAATATTCTGTATGGCTGAGCTGGAAGTAAATCCCCACAGACAACAATGGGAGTTTGGAAAAACAGGTGAGAAAGCTCCGCCTCTTCTGAAGCAGCCTAGCTCAGGTAGACTTCCCAGGTGTTGTATTAGAAATGCTTTTTTCTTGTTCAGTAAAAGCATCATTCTGAGTATAAACGGGTCACAGAAAGCTGAACTTTAAAATGACTGAACTGTTGTTCTGATGGTTTATGGTTCTGACACAGAGTTTATGTTTATTTTTTTATTTTTTTCCAGTTGATGAACATTTTCCCCCCAACATTTTCAAAATCCTATTTTATTTTTTATTTTAGATAGGTACTTTTTACTATCACACCTCTTTAGTATATTTACAAACATCAAAATGTCACGGTTGTTGAGTCTCACTCTGCTTTAGGACTGATGGTTTTCTCTTAAAGCTTCTCAAAATGTGAAGCTTAAACACCCAAGCTTCCAAAGAATTTAGTTACAGTTATTTTAACTCAAAAGATTCTCTTTCAAGCTGAAAGTAAATGTCCTTTTCAGCTTGTCGATCATGTGTCCTGTTATGGAAATGAGTTCCTTCTGCTCACTGTTCAATATTCTTCCCAAAACAACTTCCATGTTTGTCTAAGGTTCACTTTTTAAGTCTGACTTCCTGTCTGACTAGGTTTGGTGTCAGGGAGTGAGTGACACAGGTGTGTGGTTACCTTTCTTTTGAAATTGAAATGGTTCTTTTCACATTGTTATATAAGTAGACATTTAATAATGAAAGGAGTGGCAAGCTCATTTGATTATTACAAAATGGATGTTTTGGAATTCACACAGCAGATGCTAGCATAATTAAAGTGTGAGTCACTCC
This sequence comes from Aphyosemion australe, assembly GCA_006937985.1. NCBI lineage: Eukaryota > Metazoa > Chordata > Actinopteri > Cyprinodontiformes > Nothobranchiidae > Aphyosemion > Aphyosemion australe. The sequence goes on along the minus strand of SSNS01000056.1, from coordinate 2,003,673 downwards.
ATGGGTGGAGTCTTACTTCACCCACACTTCCTGTTCAAAAAATGCGCCTAAAGGAGGCGTCGCCTGGTGGACCGAGAGTGAGGCAGCGATTGACAGCCAACCCCCACCACCACCACCCCACCCCACCTGTTCTCCAAGTTTCTCCGTCGGAAAAACGAGTCATTAACAAGCAAGCGCACACTTACGTGTGCACACGAGCACACACACAACAGACTCACCGCTCAGGAGAATGAGAAAACACAAAAACTAACGCATGCTGAAGGATTTCCTGCCCACCTTGATCACTAGAAGAAAGGGGGGAGGAGGATGTTTTGTTAAGGAGGTGAGCGGCTCCGAGCTGTAATGTTTCATATCGGCAGGTGAGTGGTTGAGCCAGGTGGAGGTGCGGCCGAGACTCAGCTGGAGTCCAGTGCAGCACAGTCACGTAGTACGGTACAGACAATGTCGTCCTGCAGCTCTACAGCCATCAGCTGTGGCTGATTCTAAATCAATGTGGAGCAGAGTTTTAACCTGAAGATGGAGATATAATTATGGTTTTGGGCTGAAATGTTAAATTTTAAGTAAGATGCATTAAACTACCAAAATAATTACTTTACATGCCTACAGCAGTATTAGACACGCATCTCTGCAGTTTATCAGCCAAAAAAATTGATATATGTGTTACTCGCTCTTCAACATTTCTCCAACAGTTTTCTTGTTTCTGTGTACAGCACGTACAGTTTTAGTGACAAAGTCAAGAAGCTGTAGAGCTCTGAAAAGTGTTACTAAGGTTTGAGTGGAATTTTGCTGAGCTGCTGTTTTCTGATAAAAGATATTTGTGGGAAGCTTAAATCAACATTTCCTGCACTGGATTGGGCTTTTGGTGCCAAATGTGCAGCAGGCTGAATAAACACCTGTAACAACAGATAAAAAAAATATTCTGCATTTCTGAAATTGTTTAAAGTAGGACTCCTGGCCCATTGAGATGCTGTGATGGTAAGACTTGGATCCAGGATACAAAGCAGGTTAAACTGTATGATAGATAGGTGCTGCTCAGGAAAAGTTACATTGTTGTAGTTAGTCTCAAAACAGCTCTTAAAAAAGTGTCATGCTTGGGAAAACGTTTCCCAGCATACCGCCACAGTTCTCGTAACAACCCCACAGACATGTTAGTTTGTCAAATGGAGAAACTAGAGAGGAAGTGCATCAGGAGAGCTTCTTTGATTTGTGCAAACTAGCGTGACTGGTATGTCTTATCAGAACGCTTAAATGAAAGAATGGTTGTTGAATCTAATCTTTAAAAGCCATGCTATGCAACTTTTTCATCTTTTTAAATCCTTTATTTGAGCCAATATGTGCTAAAATGACCCTTTACTCAGACCCCCACCGCCCTCTGTGGCCAGAATACCGCACTTGCAACTTCAGAGTGCCAGTCTGGTCTCTGTTGGACTTAGTAAATTGGAGCTGACATGCCTGGCGCTGCAGTCTGCTTCCAGCATGTTTCCTGCATGTTTTAGATCATGAACACAGCTGATTTGTTTGATTTAGTGATGAACCGCTCCTGTAGACACTGATGAAGGCTGAGGAGACATTTCAGCAGTTAGATTAAGGTGTTAAAAAGACGAACGCACAGCGAGGAGATAAGTTTTACTTTTGGTTTCACTAAACGGACACTAGGGGGTGCTAAATGCAAGCCAAAACTGCATAGAAGCCCTTTAAAAATGGCCAGAGTTAATAGCAAAAATGTAATTCACTACTAAAAAAGTTTTAGTTGTGACAGCCACCATAAAATCTAAGCAGTCAGGAGATTTAAGAAGCTGTTGAGTAAAACAACAACTATAAGCTGACAGTTAATGTTTTTGTCATAATTACAATAACTCATAACCTTAAAAAAAAATCAAGATTCATTTTATTGACCATAACTTAGCAAAGACTAAAGCACCCGATTTAAATTAAAGGTTGGAACGAAAACATCCTTCTTCTTCACGTAAAATACGAAGAGAGATCATTCTCAGCACCGTCCCATTAGATAGCCTCAGTCACAGCAGCGGTAAATTTAGGTTAGATATCTTCTACAAGCTGCTTATAGGAAGAAAACAACAGTGGTTTGTTGCTGAGTTGCTCTTCATACAGTAAACATGTGACTAGACAGCATCCATTACTGATGGTTTAACAGGTTTTTTCCCCTAACCAACAGAAATGAGATTGTTTCTCTCAACAGATGCTCTCTCTGGATTTGATACCATATATCCTGTCACAAGACCACTCACTGCCTCCCAGGTCAGAGCTCAGACATGGCTGCTCGTGTGTTCAGTTAAAATGTGCTGCAGTGATTAGATGTAAGCTTGTTGTGTAGCAGCATTGTACAAACTTCAGCAGCTTCTGTGTTCTGGGGATTTGCTGGACTAAAGCCTTCTATTATAGTGCTTGGTGCTGGGCTGGCACTTACATTCAATGGGTCCTCACAATGTGGATGTAGCACAATCTGTAATCATCAAACTGGTTTTAGTCCTGGACCACCAACCTTTCTCTGACCCAGGACCAATATTCACACATCTCAGTGAAACAAGGTGCATGATATAAGCTCTACTGGAATCATTCTGCATCACCTCACAGGCTACAGACACTAAATGCTTTAGTCGGAGATGGTTTTTAAATAACACGGCTTGAAACGCCAGATGCCTATTTAGACCTTATGTAGGCTGGACTGTTACCAGTAAATGTAAATGCAAAAGGAGATGCAACAATGCCAACAATCAGGAGTGTGTAGAGTTCCTGTTCATCCCTTAGGGCAGGGGTTCCTATATTGGGGTCGGGAGTGTGTATGAGTTGGGGGTCCTGGCTTGTCTTGAACACAGGCAAGGAGGTCCTCAAAGAAAACATTTTGGGAACCCCTGCCTTAGGGAACTGTTACAATTTCAAACTAAAGGGTTCCTTATTAAATCAATAACAAAGTACATTGGCATCACTTTCCACTGTTGTGCCACTGATACACAGTTATACATTAAAACAACGGCTGCAGCTCCCTGTCTTTCTGGATCTCTGCCTGCTTCATCAACAGCTTCAGCTAAACTCAAGGCATGTCTGGAGGAGATTAAAAAGTGGATGTGGCACAATTTTCTGCAATTAACCAGCTCTATGACAGAAGTCATGATGATAGGCACGCCCCACCAGATCCAGTCGTCTCCTATAGCTGGTATTACTTTCTCTGGTCACAACATTCCCTTCTCCCTCTCAGTCACCAACCTTGATGTTAAAATTGACTCCCACCTCACCTATGAATCCCATATAAACCACATATGCAAGGTATCCTTCCATCATCTCTGCAACATTGTCAAACTTCATTCAACTCTTACCCTACCAGATGCTGAAAAACTGATCCACGCTTTTGTCTCCTCTAGACTGGACTATTGCAACTCACTGCTCACTGGGATCTCTGGAAAGAACCTTCAGAAGCTCCAATATGTCCAAAACTCTACAGCTAGGATCCTGCTGAGAGTGCGGAAATATGAACACATCACACCCATCCTGTACTCACTTCACTGGCTTCCTGTCGAATCAAGGATAAATTACAAATTCTCTCTCCTACCTCATCAATGCATGTATGGAAATGCTCCTTCTTATCTCAAAGAACTTCTCACCCCACTAACCTCTACACGCTCCCTCCACTCCACTCACTCACATCTGCTCCATAGACCCAGAACCAGATAGAGCACCATGGGGGACAGGGCTTTCTGTGCTGCTGCACCCCGACTGTGGAATGCCCTCCCTGATAGTTTAAGGGCACCCCAACCTACAGACAGCTTTTAAAAAGGACTAAAAACATTTCTCTTTAGTAAAGCTTTTAATTTTTAATTATCACATCCCTTTATTTTTTCTCTGTAAGCGCTTTGAGATTTTTAAAATGTAAAGCGCAATACAAATGAAATGTATTATTAATAATACTATTATTATTATTACATTACTGTAAGAGTCCAAGCAACATGTTAGCTGATAAATGAAACAGATATAAAGTTGCTATTCTGAAGACTCAAGGCATTTAGCATCATTAGGACACTCAAACCATGTGCAGGTTCAAGGACATAGTTCCCTCCAGCAGTGTAGTGCTGTTACGTGGAGATGCAGGAGTTATCTATGCTGCTAACAGCTGTTTATGTTCAAAGTCAACAATTATTTACTTGAGATCTGAAGGTTTGTTTAATATTTGGGTTTTTATTTTTCTTTGTGACTTAAGTTTCTAAATTCAAGTGGATAAAAGCAAGCGCTGCAAACAGTATACAAGTAAATTAAATGTTTTTACTAATAAAAACTAAAGTAAAATATTGTTGCACAAACATAAAAATATGTTTTTTATTTATTTATATTAGGAGGGCTAAAACATTTTAAATCGAAGTACAACTGTGGAGATTTTAAAAAACAGGCATATTTTTATTATTATCATTTCAACATTCACATAAATTCACGGAAAGACCTCGTTCTACTGGACAGGTGCAACAAGCTCGCTCTTATTTTGAAAATATAGAAGAAAGGCTATAACCTGTAACGTCGCACCCCAGAGCCTCAGGTAGCCTAAATTAAATCTAGAATATAGAGCCGCCTAGTGTCGACACGAGAATGTGCAGCAGCCAGTCGGGTCCTGCAGGTGTGTGCACACCTGAAGAGGAAGAGTCACCTGGCGCAGCCGTTCACACACACACACACACACACACACACACTCACACACACTCACGTGGTACACGCTTTTAACGTCCCTAACAAACACCCGGCTGACGCTTCCTCAGTGTGTGTTCCAGAGTGTCACCTTTTGGCGTTCAGGCATCATGTTTAATTCAGAGTTCTGGAGCCGGCAGGTGTCCGTCTGTGTCTTCGTGTCGGTAAGTCGAACGGTTTTCCTCACGGTTCTGCAGAGGTCCGGGGTGGCCTGACCTTTTTTCTGTTTACTTACACACGACAGACAGAGGGAGGATTCACTCATCTGGCCTGATTATTCAAACATATCCGGTTTGACGGATATGTTTTTTATTATTAATATTTATTTTATTTTAGCTTGACTTGTATTAATTATATTTTGGGCTCGTGTTTTATCTTTTACTGCTTCCGGTGAGTCCTACACTAAACCTCATTTTCCTCCTTTAGAAGTTCACATTCGAGCAGAACATAAAGCGAACGGAGACAAACGGAAACGTGTCAGACGAATATTTCATAACGTTTTTTATCAGCACATCCCAGCATTATATTAACATTGGGGTGCTACTAAGACTATTTCAATATCAATTAGTATCAGTTAATGTATAAATTAATTAGTTATTCCTAACAATTTCTATCAAAACTTTAGTACACAAATGTTGTTTTTGTTTCATTTTTGTTTTTACCAGTCATGTTTGGTGTTGTTTAAGCAAAAATGTAGCAATTTAAAGAATAAAGTATTTAAGCAGTTTGGTAGCAGACATAAATAATATGATGATCAGACAAGAGCATACAGCCATTCTACCTTTTTGAGAAGCAAAATCAGATTTAATTGTAGACCACATTTATGAAAAGAAGACAAACCGAAGTGCTCTACAATTATAAAAAATTAATAAAAACCATTTAGAAACAACAATTTAAAGTAAGATATACACTACCTGATCAAAATGTTGCCACCAAAAAAAGTCACACTAATATTTCGTTGGACCACCTTTAGCTTTGATTACAGCACACATTCGTTGTGGCATTGTTTTAATAAGCTTCTGCAATGTCACAAGATTTATTTCCATCCAGTGTTGCATTAATTTTTCACCAAGATCTTGCATTGATGATGATGATGATAATAAATTTTCTTTGTAATGCTCTTTACATTTCACTGAAACCTCAAAGTGCTACAACATAATTGAAGTAATCTAAAAACCCAAGTAAACATTAATACAATACTAAACAAGTTAAAAACATTTAAAACAAGTTAAACATCGACAGTATAAAATAATTTAAAAGGCCTGTTTGAATAAAAATGTTTTAGTAGATGGTTAATTGTGGAAAACAACAGTTTTGAGTTTTTAGAGCCATTGTTGATTTTGTGGGAGTAATACTGAGATCTAGCTGTGGCCAGAGCTTTTTGATGATGGTGGAGCCTTCTCCTAGCCTGGCAAGCCATCCTATATATGTGAATATATAGTCTGGCCACGAACCATTGACGGCTCTCAGTCGTGAGGCGGGATCTACGGTTGTCTTTCAAAATGTCAGCACGCAATTGGATAGCGCTAGGACCAATCAGAGTAACGAACAACGTGACGTAATCACAGCGACGGAAAAGCGGGACCCACTAATGGCGTCAATGATTTCTGTCATTTTTGTATAAAAACATGTGAATATCAGGTGTACTGGGACATTGCACTACTTTGTTTGATAAAAATAAGAAGCCGCTAAGTATATCAGACAGACTTACGCATGTTGGAGTCTAAATAATCCAATGTTGATGACAAAGCCGTTTCAAAAGAACGTGGCTCCGGCGCTGCCGCCATGTTGCTTGGGTTCACGGCCGCAGCGCTGACGTCATCGGCTACTCCCGCTCTGTGATTGGCCCACAATATAGAGCGCTGTGATTGGCCCAACCAAAACTATAGCGAGTTGTGATTGGATAGACACAGCAGTGGTTTGGGCTGCGAGGGTTCCAATGGAGCGTGCCTAGACCAAACTCTGCAAAGCAAGAATTTGGTCTAGTTCACTATAGCCTTCTCCAGCACATCCCAAAGATTCTCAATGGGGTTCAGGTCTGGACTCTGTGGTGGCCAATCCATGTGTGAAAATGATGTCTCCTGCTCCCTGAACCACTCTTTCACTATTTGAGCCCGATGAATCCTGGCATTGTCATCTTGGAATATGCCCGTGCCATCAGGGAAGAACAAATCCATTGATGGAATAACCTGGTCATTCAGTATATTCAGGTAGTCAGCTGACCTCATTCTTGGAGCACATCCTGTTGCTGAACCTAGACCTGACCAACTGCAGCAACCCCAGATCATAGCCCCGCCCCCACAGGCTTGTACAGTAGGCACTAGGCATGATGGGTGCATCACTTCACCTGCCTCTCTTCTTACCCTGATGCACCCATCACTCTGGAACAGGGTCCATCTGGACTCATCAGACCACATGACCTTCTCCCATTGCTCCAGAGTCCAATCTTTATGCTCCGTAGCAAATTGAAGCCTTTTTTTCTGGTTTGTATCACTGATTAGTGGATTTCTTATGGCTACACAGCTGTTCAGTCCCAATCCCTTGAGTTCCCTTCACATTGTGCGTGTGGAAATGCTCTTACTTTCACTGTTAAACACAGCCCTGAGTTATATTGTTGTTTTTCTTCGATTTGATTTCACCAAACGTTTAAAGTGGCTGTCCGGAGTTTTCCCCTTTCAGGAATTATGTATGATTTTTCAGAAATCCGTAAAAGTGATTGTCTTATCATGTAGTGTGATATAATGTAAACAATACGTGGTTTTTTTTATGCTAAACCCGCCCCCTGCCGCCGACCAGAACTAACCAATAGTGTTAGACTACCGCTTACGTGCTTCAGAGTTAAGGAAGTACCTCGGCTGATGCAGAGTTGATGAACTTTTCACGGACAAATAAGTCTTTAAAATATAAATATATGAAAACACAACATGACATGAGAATAATACTTGTAAATCAACGTGTTTTAGCTCTGTCAGCTACAGAAGCACATTCATAAACAAGAAACGTGCAGTCGCCATGTTAAAAAAACAAATCAAACGACTCTGATGGCCACTAGATGGTGCCATCAGATAACAGAAATACTCTGGACAGCCGCTTTAAGTAGTCGCCGATCACGATCATTCAGGATTTTTTTTCTGCCGACATTTTTTCCTCAAACAATGGGTCCCCACTATCCTTCCAGTTTTTAATAAAACTACCAATTTTAGTAGTTTCTGTGGTCTCCAGATGTTTTCTCTGCTTGATCCAAGCCAATGACTAACATCTTTTCCACGACCACCAGATGTGTCTTTCCACATGAAATGAGAAGCAACTCATTGCACCAGTTGGAGTTAAATAAATTGTTGCCAGATGAAAGATAATCACCCATACAGTAATTATCCAATACCTACCTATTTGCTTAGTTAAAGGCACACTTGGCAGTTTTGGCTTGCTTTTAGCACCCCCTAGTGTTTGTTAGTGAAAGCAAAAGTAAAACTTATCTCCTCACCGCGTTCGTCTTTTTAACACCTTTAATCTGACTGCTGAAATGTCTCCTCAGCCTTCATTAGTGTCTACAGGAGCGGTTCATCACTAAATCAAACAAATCAGCTGTGTTCACAATCTAAAACATGCAGGAAACATGCTGGAAGCAGACTGCACCGCCAGGCATGTAAGCTCCATTTTCTAAGTCCAACAGACCGGACCGGCACTCGGAAGTTGCAAGTGCGGTATTCTGGCCACAGAGGGCGGTGGGGGTCTGAGTGACATTTCATTAACCCTGTAAAAGGGTCATTTTAACACATACTGGCTCAAGAAAATGATTTAAAAATATAAGAAAAGTTGGCTTTAAATCCAGGTGGCATCCTTTTTTCTTTTTTTGGCTGGGCAGTGTATATATAAGCATGCAACAGAAGGAAAAAGAAATATCAGGAATGTAAACTGAAGCAACAAAAAGAATAAACTAATTCAGACAGCTGTGAAGGCCATTGGGAACGGAAGTGCTTTACATTAACATGTCTGTCTAAGCTTTGATGGCAAATTTTTTTAACCAAAAGTAAAAAAGTTCAATTTCCTCTGAGTGATCCAATATTTGTTTTCTTCTAGAGTGATTAATTTTAATTGAGTCACTTTAGGCACATTTACAGATTTTGAAATATGAATCCAAATTTGATGGCTGGTGATGATATTCAGTTCAAGAAAAATACATAATGTCGCTGTTTCTGCTAGAGAGTAGTGGTCAAGTTTTATTGAGGGCAGTTTAATGAATTTTTTCAAGAATAAGATATTTCAGTATGAATGTCCCTTGTAAGTATAAACCGTAATTGTTTCTGGGTTTTGTTTGTCTTTTCAGGAGCCGTAGTTCTTCAACATGCACAGGTTTGTCAGTAACCTGAGTGGATGAAGGAAAAAGACTTGGAGCAGACAAGTAATACTAAACCAAACTTGAAAGGAGATGTTGAGAAGACAAGATGTTGAATTGATTGCTAAAGGAGGGAAGCTGGATTTAATAGGATCTGTTTGACTACTTGACCATACTGGAACATAGACTTACCTTGAAATAACAGAAGGGACTCAATTATGGAGGAAGCAGACTGATGGACAGCCTGACAAGGACCTAGTGGACATGATGGTAGAAGAGAAACAACAGAAAAGGAGAGGACCAAGAAAGGAAAACGAGAAGAGAGTCCAAGCCTGAGACTAGAGGGAGCAAGTCCAAGACGATACTTTCTGCTGATGATCAGGAATCAGCAATAATCAGCTGTCACAATGTTTGTGAACTTTCGGCGCATTCGCAAGTGTCAGTGTGTGCAGTTGCTGGCCACAGGCCTGGTACTCTGTGTGATGATGGTCTCCTGGGATGAGCTAGACCATCATGTGGTAAGTCATCTGAGATCTTATGCTTACCGCTACCTGGTCAACAGATATGACTTTCGTAACTCGACCATGGTCATTTCCTCCAACCATCAGCACTCAAAAGATGGTTCTAGAAGTTTAAGTGGTAATTTAGGGAACTACATGTACCTCCTCAACCACCCAAGAAAGTGCAGAGGTAAGAATGGGAAAGACAGGGACAATGTCCTTTTGCTTCTATTTGTGAAATCTTCTCCAGTGAACATGGATCGGCGCCAGGCCATCCGAGACACATGGGGCAACGAGAGCTTTATCTGGTCAAATTTAGGGGTGAATGTGAGGCTCTTGTTTGCCATGGGTGTCCATCCAGATGTTGATCAGAGGTCCTTGGTGCAACATTCCCTGCAACAGGAAGACCAGGTCTACAAAGACCTGATCCAGCAGAATTTTTTGGACACTTTTCATAACCTTACGACTAAACTGATCATGCAGTTCCACTGGAAACAACTGTACTGTCCTCAGGCCCACTTTCTCATGACAGCAGATGATGACATTTTTGTACATATACCTAATTTGGTAAAATATTTGCAGCATCTTTTGAGAAGCCAGTCAGGGGCCAAAGACCTGTGGATGGGCCATGTACACAAGGGAGCCCCTCCAATTCGTCGAAAAACCAGTAAATACCATGTTCCCCATGATCTTTACCCCTGGCCTTCGTACCCAGACTACACTGCCGGAGCTGCGTACGTTGTCTCGGGGGACGTGGCAGCAAAGATCTACCAGGCTACTCTGGTGCTGAACTCTTCCATGTATATTGATGATGTCTTCATGGGGATGTGTGCCAAGACCATGGGTGTCTCTCCCCAGGAGCATGTGTACTTTTCGGGGGAGGGTAAGGCTCCATACCACCCCTGCATTTATGACCACATGATGACATCACACGGCCATGCTACAGATGTGCGATCATTGTGGCGAGAAGCAGTATTCTCCACATCATCCAGAAGTTCCAGAGGGTTTTTGGGTCATTTGTACTGTATAGCAGTGAGAGTGATGCTACTGTGTCAGCCATATTACCAAAATACATACTCCTGTCTTGCAGCTTTTGCATAAGTGAGCTCTGGCTGACTGACTAACATTTAACATTGCTCACCACTAAGAAATGGGCCTGTCCTCATGAGCTTTTCTGGCTGTGTTTTTATAGCCTTGTGTAAAGAAAACCAAAGTTGTTGAGGAAATAAACTGAATGTGTGGTTTCAAGTCATTAGCACAATGTTCTCCATGTTTTCTTTGTGTGTCAGACTTTGTTTACAAAAGATTATTTGTGTTGGTATTAGTATGTCCACAGGGCCTCTTCCTTTTCTCACACACCAAACCTGGATTGGGTTTAGTTCAGCCAGCTGAGTTTAATAGCTCTTCTTAATGAAAGACTAATCTAGCTGTTACGTAATTTATCATTTTAACTAGTAGACAATGGCAAACTTCACATACATTCTTTACCATCTTAGAGGGGAGATTTTTCAACCAGGTTAAAGAGGAAGTTTTCAGCAAAGTGAAGCTGGCAGAGTAACATTACCTTAGAAAAGGATATTTGTGTGTTTGTTTTAATACTTCTTGATGATAAATCTCATATTGTTAGAACACCTCGTTACCATTTACTATGAGGGAAAACTTGAAAGGCCCAAATATATTTGTTGAATGAGCAAAATAAATATGTGGGTAAAAGTTTGTCAAAAGCCTCTGCAATATTCTGTTGGTATTCATGCTTGTTTTAAGCTTCATGTGCTACCAGGTGTGTTCCAGTCACAGGTGTGCTACTGGCTCCTGACTGACAGCTTCCGAACAGTTTGGGCATGATGTAGAATATGGTGCAAAAGTCTATTTCATTAATTCTCCTTTATGGTTTAAAGGTCAACTTTATATTTTTAATACATTTGTAGTGGTCTCTAGTAGGAATGTCTTGTAAGTTGTTCTCTGGGGAAAAAAGCTCCGGTGTGCCTGTTTGATGTAGAATTCAGCTGGAGGAGAGCTTCAGGCGGCAGGATTTGGAGTCTTATTTCCTGATTTTTTTTGGACATCTCGCCTCTGATTGGCTAACAGCAATGCGACTCTACCACTGACTCCATTTGCTTTGCAACATTGATGTTTTATCTCTGCAAAAACCACAAGCCTGGAGGAGTTTTGAAGGCGTGTTGTGGAGTTGCTAATGCCAACGGTTAGCTTCTGTTAGTCGAGACATTCTCTGCTGTTTCCTGGACGCTAAACCAAAAACAGCCTTCCCTGTCGTTAGTCAAGATGGGTGAGTCCATGATTGATAAGTGACAGAGTAACGTAGAGCTGTCTGGCTTTTCTGCACTGAGTGTTTTTCCATCTATTTTCTATCAGAAGCTAATGCAGAAAATAGGTGTAGAAGCTCTTTCACGTTCAGCCTGCATGTTAAATGCAGAGTGACTGATAATTTTCAAAAATAAGTGAAAAATGTTTTTTCAGTGAACCTGGTTTTAATATTTTGACTTTAACAGAATGAAAGTGAAAGTTAAGAGATTTTATACATGGCATTCACAATTTTCATTGGTTGTTGGTCTCTGAGGACAACTTGTTCTGCTGGTAGAAGCAGTTCTTTCCCCTGAATCAGCAAAGATTTGGTGACGCATTACATCAAGGCTGTCGTAAAATCTGTGACCATAAAGATAAAGAGGTAGCTGTGTCACCATAGCAGTCGGATGCATCAGACCATAGTAGTATTGTCTCTTACAAGCACCGTGGCCTTAATTTTAGGTTGGTATGTAGGTTAGATAAACAAGAAGAGCTCGTTTTCAGCTGAGAGACTTTTCGTTTCTCTGTGAGAACACAATTGGGCTTGCCGTGTCTAATTGCTTTGCAGATTTTCCTTTTGCAATATTAAACATGAAGTGACCCGAGATCAAAGCTGTGCTCCTTACAGAAACAGACACTCATTTTGAATACTTGAAGACATTTTTAGCAGTTTATCCCCAAAATTCAAAGCTCAGTGGGATCCATTAGTCTGATAACTACTTTACTGTTTTTATTATTATTATTCTTGAGTGAACTTAGTTTTCATTTTAACTCCCCAGGAAGGCATTCTGTCATGCAAATAAGCTTGGAACTAAAGGTAAAGATGGAGAAAATGATGGTCACCTGCGTCTGTTGGAGAGACTCTCCTCACTCTCATTTGACACAGGAACAGGGGTGGATCCTCCTTGGCTTTCCCCATGCATCACTTCAATCTGAACACACACACACACACACACACAAACCTGTTTGTTAACATTTTAACATTCCATTGAAATCTACAAACAACTTTTTTAGGTCATTCGGGAATAAAAGGCTTTTTGCCAAAGTGAACATCTGAAAAGGTGATCTCTTTCCAGGTGTTTGCTTTCTGATTATCACCATCTGCTGGTCAATATTTAACTTGACCTGCTGTAAAACGTCTATTACAGTAAAGTTCTATGATGCAGTCACCTGGCTTGACCTGCATTATGAGCGTGCACACACATCCCAGGTTTTTCTTTATCTCATCAGAGCTTCTTTAATGTTTTACTGCATTGGGTGAGATATAAACCTGCCAAAGTTCTCTGGGATTGTTGCAGCTCCATGTATGCTTTTATATTTCCACACACTTCAGCTACATGTTGTGTTAGGTACGGGAGCCCCTTAGGGGCAAGTGAAAAACATTTTTCCCATCTCATTTTTGAGAGTGTTTTTGTGATACATTTTCTGCCCACAAAAATAAGAAAAAAGTAGTTTTTGTTTCCCTTCTACTTGTTGGATGAGAAGTGGGAAAACTGAGAAAACATGTTTTTCCTTTCCATAGTACGAGTCAGGAAAGACAGGAGAATCTGTGGGGGTAAACAAAGTTTGAAAACTGCAGTTTCAGTCCTTTCTGCATATTTTGGAGGAAGACTTTCTTCTAATCATCTGAATCATCTTCAATATTTCTGAAGGTCTTACAGAGGGTTTCTTTCTGGGTGCAGTATTAGTCTAATTGTTTTCAGTCTGTGTACCTGATCATTTTCAGAGGAAGGCCATTTTTACAGTTGGTAGCACTGTTGTCTCGCAACAAGGTCACTGGTTCAAAACCTGCCTGTGGTCTTTTTGCATGTTCTCCCCATGTACTGTATACTTTGGTTTCCTCCAGTTTTCTCCCACAGGCCCACAGCGTGCATTTTAGTTGAATTGGGGATTAAAATTGTCCCTAGATGAGTGTGAACTGGTTTTCTTTCTAGCTCATATCTGTATCTCCCTGTGGTGACCTGTCCAAGGTGTTCCCTGTCTCTTACCTGATTACTGCTAAAGATAGGCACAACCTAGCCTGACCATCAACAGGAATGAGCAGTTTAGAAGAAGAAGAATGTTATTTTCCTTTTTTATTTATTTTTAATTCAGACTTTCAAATCAATCAGCTATAAATGGCTCCTAACTCAAGGGATCAGCCAGAGTTGAGCTCACACAGATCATAAATGAGCAAAAACACATTTAAATGGGAGTTTTAGCTACTTTGCACAAATATAAACATTGTTTCACAAACCTAAAATAATATTTTCAACGAGGTGATTCTTCGAGCTGTTAGCTGAAATCTAGGCTCTCTGGTTTTGTCAGCTGGTTCATTCCTGTTTGCTTTCAGATACGATTCAAGTAGCAAACACGTCATTTTTAATATATTTCAAAAATAAATCATTTTGTATATCCATTAAATGAATTTAAAATGATAAAGTGAGAGGAAATGTAATCTTTGACTGGTCCAGGAATAAAAAACAGTAGTTTTTGATATTCCGTGCCTTTATGATCTACTTCAGGATTAGTGATGTAAAGCAAGTAAACATTTAAATTTCTCCACTTTATTTCAACATTTAAAGGTTCCAAATATCAAAGTACCGTGATTGCTTCCTTAGTTCTCCGAATGTTCTTCTTTTTGTTGGGATCAGCTTCAGCTTGCTGCTTAGCACTGTTCAAGTTATCAGAAGGTCTTCGAGCCAGAGCTGAGATGCAAAAAAAAAGAGTCAATAAGTAATCATTTATTCCATCCCCTAGATACAAGTTTTAATGACAACTGATGCAAGAAAGGGAGCATTCTCAGAGCATATTTTGCAGAAGGAGAAACAAGTTTACAGATCAGAAAGTCAAAATGTTCAACAGTTCAATCAGCAAATACTCTTATTTCATTTCTGGACCACGAACAGTTTTTGCTGCAGAACGCTTACAACTATCCAATCATGTTGCAGTGATGTCATAGCTCCGTCTCCAACAGGACAGTGTTTGAAATCAGTTCTATCTGAATCCTTCTGCATCGATTCATATGATACAGCAGCTAAATGCACGTCTGATGGTGCGTTCTTAGTAATCCTACTATTTAGAGTCAATTAAAGCTGTGCTGTTACCACTTACATGCAATACTAAACAATTAGCTGTGATGCTAACATTAAAGAGCTTGTAGGTAGTGACGCTTCGAAGCATGTGTCGGGTAAATTTTTCCTTGTGGATAAAAGCTTGGAAACCACTGAACTAGAGTTTAGTGCATCAGACTGTCCCTTTAAAATGAGTCTTGGACTTTAATTAAGGATGCACACATTTTTACGGTATGTTTTCATAACAATTTAAAATTATATTTAAAAGAATTATCAGAATAATGCATTTTGTTTTTGTAGCCTTTGAACTGCTGCTGTATGACTCCAACAGATCTAATATAATGCACGTTCCTGCAGTTTTGCTGCTGTTGGTTAACAATAAAATCACTGCAATGTGATTGGAATGCTTGTAACGTTAGTCCAGGGACATAAAAAACGTTGATTCTTTTTATGACTTAATCCTTAAACGTAATCCTTGATTGTGATTATAGATTGTGTTTACATACACGTGTTTCATCTTTTGCATAAATTGCTTTGATATCAAACATTCGACTCACGCTGATGGCTCCCGGTGGTCCTGGGGGGGGTCTTCTGTGAGGGCCGTTTTGGAGATGATTCAGGCCGTGGGGCGACGGGCTGAATGGGCCTCGTCTGTTTCGCTGAAAGCCTTTTCAAACTAACGCTTCGCTTCTCGAACATCTCCTGAACATCCTCCAGTCTCTTTAGTGCCTTCAGGACTCCGCCCTGCAGGTAAAAAGCACAACACTCTCCTAATCTTATCTCAAGTATCATTTAATAATAATACCTTGTTTAATTTACCTTTATATCTTCAGATAAAACAACTTCAAACTGGTTGTGAAGGTTCTTCAGTTCTGTTAGCTGGTTCTTCTCTGCTGAGTCCAGAAAGTGTTCGATGTCTGTTAAAGCTGATTCTGCTCCTTCCTGGGACTGACACTTGTCCACAGCTTGGGAGGCCAGGAGGTAGATTCCAGACTCACACCACTGGTTGACCTGTACACACAAAATAACGATAACAGGATAGTATTCCATTCAATCAATCTCTTCTTCTTCTTTTCCAAGGTCATGTCAGAGTAGTTACAGGTCCAGGGGACATTCAGGACATCTTTATTTAATTCAATTCAGTTTATTTATATAGCGCCAAATCACGATAAGAGTCGTCTCAAGGCACGCCACAAAGTAAACATTGCCATTTAGTTCAGTTCATTAAGCCAATCAGTAAAAAAGTTTCCTATATAAGGAACCCAGCAGTGTCTTTACAACAACCCTCATATTAAGCAAGCATGGAGCGACAGTGGAGAGGAAAACTCCCTTTTAACAGGAAGAAACCTCCAGAGGATTATTTAGGACAACAATCTGCCAGGAGGCAGAACAAAAGGCCCAACATCCAGTAACGCCCCCAAGGGGTGGCCGGGGGGGGGGTGCATGGACATCCCTGGAAAATTTTGGCCACCATGCATAGTAGGGGTGTGCCGATTCACCATTTAATTGATGCATCGCGATGTGACACGTGCCGATTCAAAATCAATTTGTAAATGTTCATAAATGATTATAAATAAATGCCAAAAAAAGGCAGCAAGGCATGGCACGAATATAAAAGTTACATGTGCCACCCGAACACTTTAGGGGACGAACCAGCAGAAAAACCAAAACAGCAATGGCGGCAGCTTGTTTCTCAGCTTTAGCCACTGAGCGCGGGATTTACTCATCAGGATTAAAGGAAAGTTGTGTGAAACTAAAATACAACAGCACCTTACACTATTCCATGCCTGGTTAGGTGAAAAGATGAAGACAGTGGTCGTTCCTCCTAACCAGCCAACAATCGAGGAAGGATTAACAAAACTTGCCCGCAACTCCAGCCTCTTTCATAAAACTACAGCGCTGCTTTGCTGCAAAGCTGAGGCAGCACTAGGGAGCCTTTGGTCATTTAAAAGGTCAGTATGTGGCGCATCATGTGTTTTCCTGTAGATTTCATGCAAAAGTTGCATGGATGTTTTCAGTTTTACATGAATAAGTAACTTGAATTAATGTGTGCTGATTTAATTTGAATGTATGAAAAAGCTGTGACATAAAAAAAACTAAACACTGAAAAGAATGCATCAAAAATAGTGGTAATCGTTTAATAATTGAATCATAGGACCCTGAATTGAAATCAAATCTAATATTATTTTAATGAAAAAGCATGACGGAGTAAGCAACGCACAGCTACAGGCTAAACACTCCCACAGTTACTACAAGAACCAGTTTGGTGTGCCACAAAATTTTCACTGGCCCCCTTATGAAACTTTTCTGGGGGCGCCACTGCCAATATCCTCCCACCAAAGCATGTTTAAAGCTTCAGATAGTTTCTCCTAATTTCATTAAGGTAAGCAGAGTCAGATTTGAGTATTTTTAACCTGAATAAAAACAAATAAAAAATGTAACGTATGTCTTAGAGGCGTGTCTTTTACTGTGTGGAGTACGTCATGTCCTCACCTTGTCGATGCCCATGTGTATCTGCAGGGATTTGGACAAGACATCAAACTTCTTCTTGGCCTCATTGCTGAAGTCGTCACAGACCCGCCGGAGCTCCACACATTTGGGTCGGATAGAGTCTACAGCATAGTGGTTGCTCTGTATCAGCTGGTCACCGTGTGATGCGTGGAGCTGAGCCTTTTCTAACGTTGGCTGAAAGAAATTAGGGAAACACGTCAGCTTTTTTATATTTGTCCAGCTTTAAGGTTGGGCCTGTTTTTATTATTCTTTTACTAAATATTTCTTGCCAGAGTACAGACCCACAATTTTGCGTTTACTGTTGATAATGACAACCTGAACTAAATTAAATGAGTAACTAGAACTAAATTAATCTGTAAATTAGAATATGATCATCTGAGTCAGGAATCTGCAATTTTACAAGAATATGACATTAGTACATTCTCTTCTACTAACTATACTTGGCATAGAGCCATAAATGCTTCTGGAGATAAATGCTATTTCTCTTCTACCAAGATAAATCCATAAATCAAGATTCATTCATCTCTGTCTCCCTGTAAATATACAACAGTCCTTGTTGCACTGGCATTTTTCTCAAGTGTTTTAAGTTTTAGTCAAAAAGGAAAGATTTAACAGTAGAACTAATCACTGCATTGTAAACACAATTTAGTGCAATTGCATGCCATATCTGCATCAATTCTGACTCTGAAAGGATGGAAAGTTGTTTGCACAGAGTATTTACAATATTCATAGGTCTAATATCAATGAAAAATCATTTATACAATCTTGTAATATGTGTGTCATTGTCCAGGAGAAAATCAATGTGATGATGAAAAAACAAAAAGCAAACTACAACTACTATTTTCCATTGTCAACAGGTAAACAGACTATAGTTAGTTCAACTCAAGGAGCTCCTCAGATGGGCTGAGGAGCCATATGCTGCTCCACAGTTGCAGGTTGCAGACACCTGATCTAAGTACTTACTGACAATTTATTGTTTTCAGGACAATAATAGGTATTTCAGCTGAATTTAAAAACCTACAACAATAACTCAATGCATAGTTGGTAAAAACCAACAACCCTAGCTTAGGATTCACAAACCAGACAAAATAGCAAAAGACTTTGCTCTGCAGCTCATCCTCTATATTTACATATATTTACATACATAGGATGACTTTGCAAGCTACACAAAACCTGTTCCAGATCTGTTCAGCATAGAGCAAGTGACCACATTACATCACTTTAACAGGCTTTAATCTGAATTTGCAGCCTAAAGGAGAAAGTGTATGTAAGAAGAAAAGTTTTATAGATTTTAAAAGGTTTATATAAAAGTATAAACAATCCATAAAATAAAAAAAAAAAACATTAACTAAAAACACTTAAAACCAGCATCATGGTACCTGTTATAATGGAGTTTTGTCAAACCAGGTTATGGTAGTAAAGCTCTTGTTAGGATTATTTTAGAATTAGTATTTGTTCTCATTTGTGTGCAGAGCTAAACTCCACATGAACCTTTTAAAATGACTGTGTTCTCTGTGTTATTATCACATGACTTTGGGAAAGCCCTGGGTGGGACCGCCCCGCCCCCTTTGTAACTTGAAGCTCTAATAAAGAATGTCTGCAGGAGGAGATGAGAGAGAGGCGTTGGGCTCTCCTCGCTGCAGCGTGACAAACAGAGACTCTGGCTCCTTGTGCTTTTGTTCGTTCAAACTTTTTGATCCTGGGGTTGCAGGGATAATCAGATAAAATCCCTAACAGCTCTGTTATGGTAAACTTGCCTTATAAAACCCTCAGGGCTCTCTGGATGAATGGTAAATGGTCTGTATTTGTATAGCACCTTCTTAGGGTTCTACAACCCCCCAAGACACTTCACAACACAATCAGTCATCCACACATTCACACGCTGGTGATGATGAGCTACAATGTAGCCACAGCTGCCCTGGAGCGCACTGACATTGGCGGGGCCTGCCATACACTGGCACCACTGGTCCCTCCGACCACCACCAGCATGCAAGGCAGGTTAAGTGTCTTGCCCAAGGACACAACAGCAGCATTCTATGGTGGGAGCCGGGATCGAACCTGCAACCTTTTGATTGCTGGAAAACCCGCTCTACCTTCTAAGCTACTGCTGTCCACACCATGAAGGTTAAACACTAAAACTCACATAAATACAAGTGTGTGCATGCATGTGTGTGTGTGCGCGTGCGTGCATGTGTGTGTGTGTGTGTGTGCATGTGTGTTTTGACTGACCTGAGCCTTCTTCTCCAGTGTTTTAAGTTCCTTAAGCAGGTGTTCCACTCTGGCCACACAATCCCCGGTATCTGATAGGCTGTTCAGGCCGTCCAACAGAGAATCAAGACACACTTTGACCTGAAAATAAAAAAAATTATAAAAATTTTCAATAATATTCATTCTGTATGGGAAATGGGGATGATGTAATCCATAAAGTATACCATACCAGTTTGTTTGTATAGCACATTTACACTCAGCATGAGAGCTGACCAAAGTGCTTCTCATGAAGTACAAGTATTTACCAGCTACGTTTAAATGGTAAATGGTCTGTATTTGTATAGCGCCTTCTTAGGGTTCTACAACCCCCCAAGGCACTTCACAACACAATCAGTCATCCACCCATCCTCATAATAATAAAAATGGGGTGTAAGATTTTTACTCAGCTTTTCACCATTGAGTAAATTACTGTTATGTCCTAACATTTAACCATAAGTCCATTTCTGATGTTAAAATAAAAGTCTAAAACTATGTAGTTGCATCCAACAGGCACCAGTAGCCTGCAAAAATAAAAGCAGTGTGAAGAGAGTCCCTATCTAGGTTGCAGAGTCCCTTTAATGGAGGAACTGTTGAGTCTGTTTAAACATGGATCCAGACAGGAACACTGATAATGATCCATGGTTGAATGGACTTACACAATCTTCTCATTAAAGGGACTCTGACAAAATGACATATGAGGATTCAGGGGTTGTAGAAAACATACCTCTCTGAAGTCCTGTTCAAAGTGACGTAGCTGAAGGCACTGCTCCAGTTTCAGGTGGTGTTTACACCAGAACTGCTCAAAAGCATTCTCCGTCTCATCCAGCTGGGCCAGCAGCCTAAAGCACACACCAGCACCTTTACTGTTTACACAAGAAAAACACAATGCTCATAAACTAGAATCTGATTTGGTTCAGGTTGTTGCTTACCTTTCCACCGTGGTTTGATTCTCCAGCTCATCTGGACTGAGTTCATGGTTCTCTGACTTTGCTGCTTGATCCTTGATACAAGTGAACAAAGTGTTGCCTTGTCTCAAAGCCAGCTTCAGCTCATCCTGGGTCAGAGGTATGAAAACAAAACCAGATTTAGAATATATCAAAATGTAAAACGATCCAAACATATGTGATGGGATTTGACTCTACTTTTATTTAAATGCTTTGCTAAATATTTGAGGAGCTTCATTTTTTCTTCTTAAAAAAACTTTGCTCAAGCTTATTAAGGGTTGCCTGAGATCTTTTTAATGCTGGATCTCAGTTCCCTTTAGAGATTATATTAGCATCCATCCATCCATCCATCCATCCATCCATGTCCAAGTTGGGTTATAATGATAACGACCCAGAAGATCCCCAAGGGTGCTGGGGATAAGTTTTCCAAAGCCAGATACTAAACACAATCGATCCAGTGAATTCTGGGTCTTCCCCAGTTTTCCTCCCAGTGTGATGAGCAACATTTAATAACACAACATTGAAACCTTAAGGACGCAACCAGGAGGAAACCTATATGCTGCACCTACTTTTGATGAAGAGGGATTTGATTGTGACTCCTCTCCACCTGGTGCTTGTTAAGAATTTTTCTGAGCATGCTCACTGTTATCTGATTTTTCATCCACTTTGAATCAAAATCTTGTTTATTTGAAATATGTACTAAAGAACAAGTAGTGTGGGGGATTCCTGTTGCAACAACTTCCATATTTAATCACCAGCGTATTTCCACCAAGTTAAAGAGACAATGTGTAGTTTTAACTGTTAACCTCTGGAAATATCCATCAAAATGTTGTTGAAAATGAATTTCACTCCTTGGGTTCTTTGAAATGTTTGGATGTAAAATGATCCTAATGTGACACTACAGAGTGTTACTGTGTCAAAAGCACTATACCTTGAGGTTGTTGTGTTTGTCTGTGTGCACTGTGAGCAGGTCTTTGGTGCTCTGGACATCATTGGGAAGTTCAGTCTCAGCCAGCTGTGCCCCAAACCTCTGCAACATCTGTGCTGTGCTTTTCACTGTCAAGGCAAAATTTTCTATGGCCTGAGAAAAGAGAATTGACACTCTTACAATTGTTGTGAGGTGAAATCTGTTCTCAATGCAGGAAGCTCTCTAACAGCAGTTTACACTTTGGTGCGTAAACCAGAAGAGGTGTGAAGAGCATCAAAAGTCTGCATGAAGAAGTAAGAGCTTGCTGCTAATGCTAACGCTATAAAAGCCTTTGTCATGATGTTAAAGACTTATCTAGATTTGTGGACTTTTTTTAAATATCATGTTGACAGGCACTAAAATTTTAACAATTAACTCCATGTGGAGGATAACCAGTAAAAACCACCTGTAAAACCACAATAATGTGTCAATAATCTGTGGTGAAAAATACTTTATTCTAATATTCAGTTGCTTACAGTTCGATGATGAATCCACTGGCTGTGAGAGTACTCCAGACTTCCTCCAAAATCCCGGGTCAGCTGGCTTTTATCCACATAGCTGTGGAGGTCCGACAGAGAATTCAGCATAACAATCTGGGGAAGTGAAAAGATGTGAAACAATGTGTGAAACAAACTCTCTTCAGCAAAAGCTTTCCATCCAATTTTCAGTCAAGAATGGCTAAGAACCAATACAACAGATATAATAATAATAATAATAATAATAATAATAATAATAATAATAATAATAATAATAAAGTACAGGAGACGGCAAAATTCTGGTTCAGAATTTCAGCCATGATTATAGTTACACAATAATTTGTTTTATCCCATCATGGACACTAGATGTCCTCAGTTGCCCCTTTTACTGGCCCAAGGTTGTGATGTCATGCATTTTCCTTGTTTCCATTTAGTCCTGTTGACTCGTTAGTCCCAGCAGGATCTTAGATTTATGAGATTTCCTGCTCCGTCAGCTCTGCATTCATGAGGTTTGTTGTTGTTTCCTTCTGCTTTTACCCTTTCACCTTTGTCATAAACGATCCTTTATTATGCTTTGGTTTATTCTCTCCTGTTAACAGTAGTTTTTTCTTTATTGTATTGTATTTGATATATTTTAATATGTTTATTTTTTTCACTTTCTGTGAACAGAATTATCTAAAGTTTTTTTTTAGATTTCTGATTTTGAGGATTGTAAAATTTTCAATTCTGAATTTCTGAGGATCTCATTTTTACCATGATTGTCAATTTTCTACTCATTTGTCATTGTTTTGTTTAAATTAGTCTCAAACCTGTTCTAATTTTGCTTGTTATGTATTTTGTTCAAGAAATGTTGGACAAACAAACATTTAATGACTCAAAGGGAAACGTGTCCAGAATCCTGGGGTACCTTCATTTTAAAGTCGTCCTTGTGCAGCTTCAGCCCGATGTCGGCTATGGCCCTCTGGAGGAGTCTGGACGGCCGCAGCACCAACACTAGCTGAAGATTCCCTGGGAACGCTCCCTTGAAAAACATTAACATTAATGGTACCAGACCATCTCTCAGGACTTATTATCCACTCTGCAGTGATGGGCTGAATGTGTTTTGGAATCTGATGTAACTCCTCTTAGATAACTTACAGCTATCCTGGACAGAGAGGC
Organism: Aphyosemion australe; assembly: GCA_006937985.1. Classification (NCBI taxonomy): domain Eukaryota; kingdom Metazoa; phylum Chordata; class Actinopteri; order Cyprinodontiformes; family Nothobranchiidae; genus Aphyosemion; species Aphyosemion australe. The sequence continues at coordinate 1,980,488 of SSNS01000056.1, read as the reverse complement.
CTTGACTGAGCTCCATTTGTCTTTCCGTCGGTCGATGATGATGATGAAGCCGATGCTGGCAGCATCCAAGCTGGACACAAGAGGACTAAGGTACTTATTATTGTTTAGGAAGTAAACTCTTTCCTTTCAACATCATTTGCATCTAAACATACTAGAGATGGGTCGTTGTTTAGTGTCACAAAGACTAAAAGCTTCCTGCAAAATGTAAAGGCTTCAGTAATAAGGTTGTCATGGTGTGGTGATATCTGCCATAGTTTGTGTAGTTTTGTGTGCGTGGTGGGGGGGAGCATTTCTATAATAAATATAGAGACTATGTTTAATAGTTCTACTTGGATATTTTTTACGAAATGTCTCAATTAGAATGATTTTGTATCACTCGACTGCTTTTATAATAAACTGAATGTTCCTACTGAAAAATTGCTGGTTCAAAGGTATTCCTCACACTAACATCTAAGTGTCCGTCTGGTATGTAATGCTCATAGTGGAGTTTAATTTTCTTTTCTCAGAGTCAAACAATGTGATGACAGTTTAAAACGAGAAATCATTTCTGAAGGGTGTGCATGTGTGCACGTACCTGGGGATGCTGGTCAGGTAAGTAACCACATTGAGGAAATCTTCCTCTGGCACTTCGCTGAAGCCTGAGTACTCTGGAAATGTAATGATGGGGGCGCCATCTTCCCCTCTCCCTCCTGAAAAGCAACACATACAACACGCTTCACTTTGACCTACAGAAAAAAGGTCTAATTCACTTTGATTCAATTATTCAACTACCACCTCCTAAAATGATCAAATACAGTCATTCCTCCAGGTCCAAAAATAAATCAAGAATTACAAAAAAATGTATATGTCAAATGTAGATAAACTGATGTTACAACATATCAGCAGGCAAAGCCTGCAGACATGACAGAGCAGGCTTGGAGCTGTGTCTCCAGAGAATCATGTGGGAGTGTTTGCTATGGGGACAAGTATCCTAAACTCTTATAAAAGTGTCTCAGGAGTCCTTAACTGTGACCGCTACTCTCTGTGTCTTTCTTCTGCTCACGACCTCAGCAGCAGCTTCCAAGCCAGAAAAGGTGGAAAACACATTTGTCAGATGTCACATTTTAACACACCAATTTTATTGTTTAACACACTCAACTATGGCAATAAAAACAAATCAATAAGATCACAAGAGGGCACCCTTGAGCTGAGGGAGCTAAAGCAGGAGGAGGATGTCTGTTAGTGACTTCAAAAGAAAACATTATATAAAAGCTTTTTGGGTCTGTTTTCTTCTTTGATTTTTTGTGCTGTCTACCAGAGTCACCTGTTCCCTTATCAAACTGAATTATAAAACTCTTTATTTCATGTCATGTGAACGAGTCTTGTTCTAAACAGAAACTATAAAAGAAGGCGGATAGTTTTAAGAAGTCTAGAAGGTTCCAGTTCACAACAGAAAAACGATTAGAGCCAAAACGTCAGACACAAGCCTTTGGTGGAAGCTGGGGTTGTTTATCCTCCAGTGATTGTGAATAAAGATGCTGAGTGAGTTATTCTGACTGTTTTGTGAGAATGGAAAAAAGGAATGAAAGGCATCTCAGCAGAACCACACAGGCTGCTGATTCAACACTAAAGAACATCTGGAAAGTCTGAGGGCACCCAGCAGAACTGGGGTGGCACGTGGGACGTTCCTGGCTAGACTTTTAATTTTGTACAATGATGCATAGAAAAATTATTCACAAGCATTTCAATAATATCCACATTAAAACAGCACCGACGCCTATTCAGATCCTCTCAGCAGCGATGTCTGAGGGTACTGAATGTATCAGAAGACAGAAACAGCTGCTTTCACTTTACTGTGTACACTGGTTTGTGCTTTATGTTTTTGTGTAGTGTTATTAGTTTGAATGCTTGGAAAGCATTCAAAGTATTGAGTTTCTCCTCCTCTATTTTTCAGATTCCGTACACTTTTTTGGACCGCTTCTTCTTCAACAATTTTTCAGCTATTTCAACAAGTTTGGTATCAAACCGTTCAGCTCGTTCAGGTCATTCCGGGAATGACTTTTGGTATTGATATCTTCAACCGTTTCCGAGATATTCAGCTTTTTCTGCGATTTTTCAGCCCATTGAAATGAATGGGAAATCCTTCAAATCTTCAGATTTTTCACAAAATCCATTCAGCTCTTTGAACTTTAACTACTTCAACATACTTCAACTTAGAGACTTCATTCAACTTTTAACAAACCCAGAACAAGTTAAACTATTCTCGAATGACTCTGCTTCTTGATATCTTTTACGGTTTTTCTATAATCACAGGTTAAACTTGAGGTACGATTTTGGAAAGTTCAGGAACGTCTCCTCCTCCCCCCATTCAAAAGAATAGGGCCAAAAACAGACTTTGCTCGACTTCAGGCCGTGTCCTGAGAGAACCGTAGAACCGAGGGAAATGAGACTTGCGCTGGATGAAAGCTGACGGATTTTCCTCCGTTTTGAGCTATAATTTATGGACGTACTCCAAAAATTGTGGTCGTAGCGTTAACTAGTTTGGAAAGGTTTTAAAATATTTCTCCTCCCAGCAGCTGGGCTGTGCTGTCCCAAATATGGTCATGCCTTTCCCACTGTGACTGACAGCTTCAGATTCAAATCCCGAAGGGGAAATTCTGCTACGACCACATCTTTTGGGGTAGACGCGTAATTTTCTCAAAAACAGTAGGTTTTTTTGTCTGCTTCGATGGGATGGTCTCGATTTTGCTGTAGCTGCCACGGTTTTTGCGCTATGAGGCTCAGAAGGAGGAGTCAGCCAGATTTTCTCCCATTGGCAGCCATTCAATTTTTTCTCAGCTCAGGTGCTTCGATCGCTCTCCGAGAGCTAAACTGTACTCGTCATATCTCCTACAATATTAAAGATAGGCACACAAAAATTCACACAGAGCACCATCGAAGCCTTCTGATGCTGACGCTTTTGGAATTTTTCTAATCGGTGCAATACTTTTCGAATGGTGATGAGAGGTTGGAGGCCTTTGAAGCTGCAGATCAAAGTTTTCTGCAGTCTCCCGTGACTTTCTCTAAACAAAAATCTGCCACGACCACATCTTTTAGAGTTTATTCATCATTTTTCCAAAAACAGTAGATTTGTTTGTCAGGTTCGATGGGATGTCTTTGGTTTAGCTGTATCTGTCACGGTTTGGGCGCTACGAGCCTCAGAAGGAGGAGTGAGCCAGATTTTCTCCCACTGATCAGCTGCCGTCTCCGATGACTTTCTCTAAAGAAAAATCTGCTACAATCACATCTTTTAGAGTTCATGCGTGATTGTTTTTAAAAACAGAAGGTTTTTTTGTCAGCTTCGATAGGATGTCTTTGTTTTAGCTGTAGCTGTCACGGTTCTTGAGTTACAAGCATCTGAAAGAGGATTCAGCCACTTTTTCCTCCCATAAAAAACAGGCATTTTCTGCTCCAGACAGTATAAATCATCTCATCATTTCTCCTACAAATATTCTAGGTAGGCACACAAAAAATTAAATACAGCACCACCAAAGCCTTCTGATGCTGACGCTTTTGGAATTTTTCAAATCGGTGCTATACTTTTCGAATGGTGATGAGACGTTGGAGGCCTCAGATCGGACATCTGAAGCACAGATCCAAAGCCTTCCTCATTAAGGGGCCTGCCTGCTGCGTCTAACAGCAGCAGAGCAGTGGTGTGATAATGGAGCTTTCTGATTGGTTCAGACATTTCCCGCTATTTACTGTCTGAGAGCGGATATACGGAAAAGCTATTTTAAGTACAATCCTACTTGAGCCTGTCTGCTTGTTTCAGCAAACCAGTAGCAGAACCAGCATCTGATTTAAGACCAGAACCAGGATCAGAACCAGCATCTGGTTTTATACAAGAACCAGGGTCAGAACCCCAGAACCAAAGCCAGAATCAATACTCTCTCTCCCTCTCTCTCTCTCTCTTTCTCTCTCTCTGTTTCTCTCTCTCTTTCTCTCTCTGTCTCTCTCTCTCTCTCTCTCTCTCTCTCTCTCTCTCTCTCTCTCTCTCTCTCTCTCTCTCTCTCTCTCTCTCTCTCTCTCTCTCTCTCTCTCTCTCTCTCTCTCTCTCTCTCTCTCTCTCTCTCTCTCTCTCTCTCAGTCTGTCTCTCTATATCGCTTCCCCCCTCCTCTCTCCCTGATTGGCTGAGAGTTTTCATATTTTTTCTGGCTATACAGGCATACACACCCACACATATTATACATCAAATTGTTCAGGTTGGTCTAAGGAACCCAATGCCCCCCACCCCCCTTCCCTGCTCTCTGATTGGCTGAGAGATTTTAAGCTTCTTCTTGCTTAACAGAAATACACACATACACATATTATACATCAAATTGATCGGCTTTGTCTCAGGAAACCAGCTGTGCCCCAGCCCTGCTCTCTGATTGGCCGAGAGAGTTCAAGCTTCTTCCAAGTTAACAGAAATACGCACCCAGACATGTTATACACCAAATCGATCAGCTTGGAGTCAGGAAACCAGCCGTCCACCATCCCTGGTCTTTGACTGTCTGAGAAAGTTTTTTAAACCTTAAAGTTCAATTTCTGCTCTTTCTAACAGTTTATTTTTTATCTCATTTTGCTAACTTTGACAATTGAACTTATTTTCAACTTCACTTCCGTTCTAATGCATGTTCATCCTTTTCAGCTGCTAAATTCACAGTTCAGCTAATTGTGAAATTGTAACTATTAAACTATTCCTACTCAAATACCAGCTGTTTAAACATTTCAGCTGTCCAGTTTTTTAAACTGTGTACTGAGATTTCAGTTTTCTGATGTTTAGATTTATTTTCTCTTTTCTCCACTTACTTATTTGGCTTTAATACACTTGTTAGTGATTTTTTGCTCCTAAATCTTTCAATCTTTTCAGCTCATTTTTACAATTACGTTAAATTTTCGCAGCAGAAAACTGCTTATTTCGGTTCAGCTACTCAGCTATCAGTTTCAAAATTCAGCATATCCTGCTAACTTCACAATTCAACTAATTGTGAAAATGTAACTACTTATACTCAAATATGAGCTGTTTAAACATTTTAGCTACTCAGTCTTTTAAAATATGTTAAGAGATTTCAGTTTTCTGCTGTTTAGGATTTTTTTCTCTATTCTCTACTTACTTTTTGGGCTTTTTAAAACTTTTTAGCAATTTTTGCTCCTAAAACTTCAAATACATTCAGCACATTTTGACAATTAAGCTTAGTTTTAGCTTCAATTCAGCAGTTTCAGCTATCGTATTCAGCAACAAAGCATTCAAACGTATTTCTGCAAGAAATGCAATTTATCTAGTTCTGTTTTTAATTAGAAACAACTTCCCTGGAACACAAGATCATGTTACAGTACTGAGGAACTGCATAACAGTAATATTTGGTATCTTTGCAAGTTGCAGTATAGTTCAGGTTTTGTCTTTTCGGCTTAAGTTTTTTTTAATAAACATATATTCTTGCATTTCAGATCTGCGATGCATAAAGGTTTTAAGAGATGATGTTTTCATCTTGTTTTAATATTCCTCCAACTCAAACTTTTGAAACAAGGTACACTTGACCAGCTTGGTGGCCTAGTGGAATGAGTGTCTACCCTGGGACTGGGAGATTGGGGCTCAAATTCCAGTTGGGTTATACCAAAGACCTTGAAAAGAAATGGGACCCAATTCCTTCTTGCATGACCCTCAGCATTAAGGGGTTAAACCACCAAATAGTCCCCAAGCGTGGCCGCATCTGCAGCTCACTGCTCCCCCAGGTGTAGTGAGACACATTTCACCACACATCAGTGTGTGTGACAAATAATGGAACTTTAAACTTTAATCCAGACTCCAGACATGATCGTGCCTCCACTTTCCAACCATCACCTGTGGTCGCCAGGTTTGGATGGGAATAATTAAATCCCAGAGACAAGCAGTTGAAACAAGCTTCCTCTGTAGGAATAGATCAATATATCGGTCAGCTGACCTATCGGGTTGATATTTTGTGGGCGGCGGTGGCATAGGAGTTAAGTGGACGCCCCGCAATCGGAAGGTCGCGGGTTCGCGTCCCACTCGGTCTGTCGCCGGCGTTGTGTCCTTGGGCAAGACACTTAACCCGAATTGCCTCTGTTGGTGGTGGTCAGAGGGGCCGACGGCGCAACAATGCAGCCTCGCCTCTGTCAGACCACCCCAGGGCGGCTGTGGCTACCCAGTAGCTTACCATCATCAGCAGTGTGTGAATGTGTGAGTGCATGCAGCGTCTTTGAGTGTCCTAACAAAGCGCTATATAAGTTCGATGAATTATTATTATTATTATTTAGCATTTTTTATATATCAGCATCAGCCGATAAACCTCCTAAAGCTGATTTAAAGTCAGGCACATCCACGGGCAGCCCAGTGCTGCTGCAGAATTTATTTTAAAAGTATACCGGTAGCTATGTTCCTGAATAAAGTTAACGTTAAAGTCCCATTAGTCATCATCACACACGGGTGAAATTACATTTCTGCATTTGACCCATCCCCGTGGGGAGCGGGGAGCTGCAGCAGTGGCTGCGCTCGGGAACTATTTGGTGATTTAACAATGGCATAATAAATGCTCTAAAAGATTATTTTAAATCGACAGCACACATCAACCATCAGCTGACCATGCAACGGTATCGGCAATAGAAAAACCAGCATTGGTCGACCTCTACCCTGTAGTGTAATCGGGTTCAGCCTTAGAAACAAGGTGATGAGCTCCTTCATCTGGGGGCAGATCAGAGTAGAGCTCCAGGAGTCAGGTAAGGTGATGTCAGCCCATTCTTCATAACTGATGCTTGAACTTTGCCAGAACTGACCACATGTTTTACTATGTTTAATTCACTGTATTTATGTTATGGTTGAATTTTATCCTGTTTATTGTTTCAGTGTTTCTGTTGGCTGTTTAAAGTTGGCTGAAACAACACACTTTGTGATGCACTAATATTCGTGTCATTTTCCAGACACAGCAATGAGACAAACAAGTCTTTTTACTGACCTGAAAGCAAGGCAAACTGGCGATGAAGCTGCTCTATGATGTCCACAGCCAGAAGAGGCCTGATGTCCTGCTGCATGATCTCGTCTACAAGGAGAAACACACTGATCAGTTACACAAACAATGAAACATCCACATGTTAGTATCTCTATTCTGTAGCCAGAGAAGTTCAATCAGACCAATAAAAATTAAAAATTGTGTTACAGGTAAACATCAAATTAAATCAAAAGTCATACAAATCGTATCAGTGTTTGAGGTTATCCCTAGGACTAGTTCAGAGGAGAACATCTACTTCAGTACACATGGTCAACATTTGCACAAAGAACTGTGTTATTTTTATTCCAGACACTGAGTCTCTCACTGCATGTTGGGTGCTTTTAAGAAGGAATGTCTGCCTTCAGTAGGGTTCAACCTCTCCCTGACCATAAATCATGCCACTGAGAAATGAAGGTAATGTGAAAGACCTCAAAAATGTGCACATACAGTATTTTGGTACTTTGGCATTTCCATGGAAATGTACATGTTTGCACCCACAGTAAAAATGTACCAACCAGAAATGCCATATTTCAGACATCTATGTCTCTAGAAGGTTGTTGAATGAAAAACAAATGAATTTGAATCAGGTTTCAGTTTGCTCTTGAACACTAGTTCAATAAAATAAACTGTCTGAAAAGAAGGCTTTGAGTGCCAACAACCCTTTACACAACAAAGACAAAAGTAACCCTTTTATTCATAAGGTCACAGGGAGCTGCTGCCTAACTCCAGCAGACAGGTGAGAGGAGGAGGACACCCAGGACAGGTCACCAGTCCATCACAGGAACACATAGAGACACACAAACACTCAATCTGCAAGCTGCAGCTAGGATTTGAATCTGTAAACTTCTTGCTGGAAGGCATCAGTGCTGCCAGCTGCAGCACGATGCAGCCCTACAAGTGAGACCTTTCAACAAGGAGATGTTTCTAGTAAAACAAGATTACACTTCTGGATTTTACCTTCACACAAGCCTCAAAGTTAGCGAAAGACGTTTTGTTCTTCAGAGTTTCCGACAACTCTTTTTTTTAAATGACACCTTAATGGATCACAATCCCCTTATTGTGGCTCCATCTTTTTTCTCTGGAGATAATATGTGATATATTTAGAAAACTGGAACAAAACCTTCTCAGATGAGAACAGATTCATTAAGCCATGTGTATGTAAGGAATCTGTAGTTGAAGTGAACAAAACATCCTCTGTCAGTGAGAATAAAAGACATATTCATCCTGATTCCACTTTCTTCATGTGAACCACGACCGGATAGGTTGTGGGGGGGTGGAGGGGCTGGAGGGGGTGGAGAAGGTCAGGAGGAGGAGAACAGCAGGGCAGCTGATTGTGGCCTTCAGTAATCAATGTATCTCTGTTCATATCTGAGTCTGCTGACATCCCAAGGTTCCTCCACACACAGCTTCCATTACAGACGGATCCATTTAGACAAAAACTCATATTATCTCATGAACAAACACCTTATTCTATTTATTATGACATGAGAGATACCTACTGGAAACAGTGGTCTAGAGATGGGCTTTCAAGTTTAGATTAGAACACAAGGAGAAGAAAGAAAGAACAGAAAACCAAGTTCACTAACTTTTAGCTGATAGTTGAAGATAAGTTTATCTAAGTCAATGTGGAATAAAAGTCTGAACAACTCCTAACAAAAAGCTCAAATCAAGACAAAAGTGACCCAGTAGTAGTGTTATGGCACAGATTTACTTACATAGACTCCAGAAACATAAGGTACACATTATTATGCAACCAGAGCTGATGAAAGAGGGATGCTCTGGTGGTTTGAACATCAAAGTACGGAAGACTTCAGACAGATGTGATGTATGACTTCTTCAAAGCTCAACAGAAACAGTCTGTTCTGAGAAGCTGACCAAAGAGACAGGCGGCAGGTTCAATAAAAACTTAGTGGAGACAAATCTGAGGGGAAGCTTTAAGAATGGTGAGGGTTTCTAAACGTGCTTCAGAACTTTTCACTCCTCCTGAACTGGAGTTGGGACTAAACAGTGAGCTCCCACCACAAACGTTCAGCTCTGCTGGAGCTGAAGACTCAGATAAAGTTAAGAGGAAAAAAACAAGTGACAGATGAAGTTAATTAAACCAAAAGCACAAAAATCACCCAACAATAAGCTGAGTATAACCACATAAGACATTTCTATAGAACATAAAAGCTGGCAACGAATGACACAACCAGCTAAAACTGTCAGCAGCTGTAATTTCTCAGCTAAACGGGCTCTAAAAGATGTACAAACAGCAGCATCCAGAGTGGGTTTCTCTTCTGCATTGTCAGTATGAAAATCTCATCTCTGGTGAACTGTTTAATAGTGATGTGTCAACTAAGACTTTGTTGGAAAGGTTGGTTCATTCTCAAGAAGATTAGGAGGCTTCAGTCTGAGAGTCTGGGCTAAAATACAGAGTTGTGGCCTTTAGAGAAGGATTTTTGGATTATCCAACAGGACTGGTGTGTCATCAGACTGGGTTTTCTTTGTCAACTAGTGTTTGATTACACTTTTTTATCGTTGCAAAGATAAATAAAACCTGTACTTGGCTAGTTGCACCCTTTCCAGATTTGCTTCAGTTTGTGGAAACACTTCCTACATCAGCTGAGACACAAAGTTCCGCTACTTCTGAACAGGCTAGAAGATTGAAACTACAGCAGATTAAATCACGTTTTAGGTCTTATACAATAGAGAATGTTACCTATAACATGTTTGGCACTCTTCATGGTGACACCTCCCAGACTGAGGCACACACACAGCAGGAAGTCCACTCAGGAAAAGCAGTAATTCCATATAAAGTCCGTATTATAACTGCATCCAAAAGCTCTGAGGTCAGAACAGCATCCATCTGCAAAATCCCTCAACAGCAGCCGTGTTTTCATTGTG